>VZTU01034289.1:0-12972 GCA_013400835.1 Zapornia atra
TTGCGGCTCGTTCCGTGTGCGCGGGGACAGCCGTGGGGCCGGGGGCTGCCGGCTGCCCGGGGTGAGTAGTCCTGGTTCTCAGTCCTGCCTGACACGCCTGGCCTGGTCTCGGCTGAGCGGGACAGTGTCCCCAGAGCACAGCCGGTGGAGCCGTGCTGGCCGGCTCTGGATGGCCGGACGCCTGAGAGCAAGCACTGCCCCAGGCTTCACACCTCCAGGAGGTTTGGGTCCCGCCAGGAAGCGGGTGGCCCGGTACAAACGCTTGTTCGACGCTTTGTTTTCAGGATGGAAGAGGAATTGGCGGCTCCTTCCACATCTACAGACAAGACAGACAGGTGAGATGGGAGTCGGGGTTGTCAGCTACTGCAGAGGAGGCCATCCTTGAGAGAGGCTGTCAGGCGTGAGCTCTCACAGGTGCAGATGTTGTAGGCACTGAAAACTTGCTTTTGCCAATAGTCTGCACAAACCTAGTGCAACAAAACTCTTTCCAAGTACTAATAAATGTACAGATACCAATCGTGGTTTAGGAAGCTCTTAATCTGTGTGTTAATGAATGCAGGGGAAGCATTTGGGGAGGCACAAGTATGTGACTAGCAAGTAGCAGCACTCCTCTGTGTGCAGCTCCTCATGTCCAGTATCCTGGACTGGGATGGAACTTGTGGATCTGGAGCTGTGTGAGATGCACAGAGTTGAAACTTGAGACTGGCATCCAGCATTTCTTCTTGGATGAGTGGTGCTCTGCTATAGGAAGCTGTAACTTGGTTGCTTGGGCTTGTTTCTCACCAGCAGGAGAATCTGGTGAAGCACTGTACAGCACTTGGTGCTGCAGTAAAGTGTATTCTTCTGCAGCTGTTGTCGTAACTGGCTTCTGATATCTGCACCTTGCAGTGGTTAGTTGAAACTAATCTGATTGTCCTTGGTGATTAGAGCTAAAAGTTGGTCTGGATCTAAACAAAACCAAGCAAGTCCCCATGCTGGCAGTTCCAGCCAGCACCATGTGTGCAACTCAGTCTCTTGTAAAGCTGGCTGTAGGCATGATGCAGACTTTTCTGACACCAAGTCTTCTGATTGCAAAGGAAACTAATAATCCTGTATCTGATATTTCTGCTCCCCAGTATGGATGTGGATGGAGAATCGAAGAAGCTATTGGGTTTAGGACAGAAACACTTGGTAATGGGAAATATTCCTGCTGCTGTTAATGCCTTCCAGGAAGCTGCCAGCTTACTGTGAGTAATGGAATGCTATGTGTGTTTTGTAGGGCTGTGTTTTCAGCCTCACTGTTTTGATGTGCTTATACAAGAAGCGTTGAGGTGCTTTACTTTGTATATGCTGCTGTATTTAATATCACTAAGGAGAGTATTACCTCCTTAAAATTAATTCAAGTGTCAGATAATACTGTAGTTGGTTGCAATTTACACAGCTCTTGTGTTAGTAATTGCCAGTGCAGTTCCCTAAGGAGGAAAAGGGATTTCATATTTTGTGGTGTATGGTTCTGATGTAGTCACTTAATTTGGAAAATAATAGGATGGTGTTACTGCTAGTAACTTTGTTGATAGGCTTGATCAGCCCCTGAGGGTCATGCTTTGTCAGGATTTGGATTAATTTGCTTTGCACGATGCTTATGAGAGCCACTTAGAGAGCTGAGTGACTGAAGGAACGTTAATTATTTGCTTGTAACAGTGGGAGACAAGATAAGAGACCGATTCTTGGAATTCTTAGCTTTCAAGTTCATGTATCAAGATCTGAAGTAGCAATTCTCCATTACTCTTCCAGGGGCAAAAAGTATGGAGAGACAGCGGATGAGTGTGCAGAAGCTTTTTTTTACTATGGAAAATCTCTTCTGGAGTTGGCAAGGTATGCTAATGGTCTCTCATTGGATTGAGGCTGCCTGGCATGAAAGGATTTTGCCCTCATACAACCTTCTGGGGTAACCTGTCTGTGTGTGGGGGGGNNGTGTCCCCCCCCCGCCCCCTCCCAGCATTGCAGCTCGTGTGGTTACAATGGAGTCGTTCCCAGAGCAAACAAACTGTTGTTCCTTTCAGAATGGAAAATGGTGTGCTGGGAAATGCCTTGGAAGGGGTGCAGGTTGAAGAGGAAGGAGAAAAAGCTGAGGAGGATTCTGCATTACCAGCTGTTGATGGTATGTAAA
This sequence comes from Zapornia atra, assembly GCA_013400835.1. Classification (NCBI taxonomy): domain Eukaryota; kingdom Metazoa; phylum Chordata; class Aves; order Gruiformes; family Rallidae; genus Zapornia; species Zapornia atra. The sequence goes on from VZTU01034289.1 coordinate 2,150, forward strand.
GCTGTCAGCTGTGTCGTGGAGGGACTGAGCTGGGTTTTCTTGTCTAAACAATCCAAGTTCAGTCCATCAGTGTCTAAGGTAGCCTGTATCATTCTGTGGAAACTCCTAGCAGCCTGGATGGACTTCTTTTTTTGTTGCAGTTCTTCTAATCTTGCTTAAAGATTAAACAAAATATCTAAAACTCTCCTGAAAGGAACTGGTCACAGAAAGCATGTGTAAAGGGTCACCGGGTGTCTGTGTCCTGAAACACACTGCATTCAAACCTGCTTTCCCTGAGCTTCACAGTCAACTCAAACTGCACTGTAACCTTGCAGCAGCACTGTGTGTGTGGTAGGGCAGGTCTGAGTCTCTGTAAGAAACGCTTGGACGCTCCTATACCTGCATCTGGAGGTGAAACAGGAATTCCTGTCAATCCAGAGTGGGGGAACGCTGGCACCTCTTGCATAGCTGTGACTAAAAACCATGCTGGCATGCAACACTGCACACTGCTTGAGCGGCCGCTTGCCATAATGCAGCCTGGGGAAGGGGTTTGCCTAGTTGCCAGTTGGCTATGTTGGCTACAGCCTGATTTCCTTGTACTTTTGGAAAAAGGAGAGCTGTCAGGAGGGTCGTCTTAACTCGATGACAAACCCACAGGCTGGAGGGTCTGAGGGTGGTGTTGTCGGTGCCTGGTAATGTCTTTATCACTAAACTCGAAGAAATGTTTATGCTTCCTTAACCATGTAGAAGAAGCAAGGGAGGAGTTGAGAGAACAGGTATATAACGCCATGGGGGAAAAAGAAGAGGCCAAAAAGTCCAGAGAAGAGGCCAAAAAGTCCACAGAAGAGTCCCCTGTGCTAACTGAGGAGGAAATCAAAGCTGAGGATGTTGAAATGGAAGAGGTCACAGAAGAAAAACCAGCAGAAGAAGCGGTTGCAGGCAAGGAGACTACAAACCTTGAAGAGAAGGCAGAGGCTCCTGTGGAAAAAGTGACTCCAGAGGAGCAGAAGCAGCAGGTGGCTGTGGAAGAGGAGGCAGCTGTGGAAAAGAAGGTAGTGGAAAAAGAGCAGACGACAGCGCCTGAAGATCAGGTAGCAGAGACAGCTGAGGAGGAGAGAACAGGAGCGTCTGACAAGGAGGTGAAGGCAGCAGTGGAAGAGGCTGGAGCTGGAGAGTCAGTTGTGGAAGAGAAGGGAGAGGTGGGAGAGCAGACAGCAGAAGCATCAGCAAAAGAGCCAGCTGTGGAAAAGGGAGAGGCTGTAGAAGGGCAGGCAGAGGCAGCTGTGGAAGAGAAGGCAGTAGCGCAGGAAGTGACAGCAGCAGAATTGCAGGCAGCAGTCGCTGTGGAGCAGAAGGAAGCTGGAGAAGGGGAGGCAGAGGCAGCTGAACAGAAGAAGGTGGAGGAAAAACAAGAGCTTGTAGAGGCAGCTACAGAAGAGAAACCAGACCAATCTAAAGAGACTGAGTCCTCAAAAGAACCTGTGCCCACAGAGGGCAAAGAGCCACCTAATGACCTGGAAGAAAAGGCTGAAGTAGCTGCTAAGGTAGAGAAAGAGGAAAAGAAAGATGACCTGATGGAAGAGGGTGAAGGTGCTAAGGTAGAGAAAGAAGAGAAAGATGACCTGATGGAGGAGGGAGAAGGTAACAGGGAGAGGAGAAAAGTACTTTTGGGTGGATGACTTGCTGGATTTGGCTAACAATGGGTAAAAAGTGTTCCATTCAGAATTTTCTGTTTGCCTTAGAATGAGGAAGGGGCTCTTGAAGGATTTGACATCCAAGTAAAGTTTCAAGGAACAGTGAATAGTCCCAGTTTCTCTAGACTAACGCTTAACTAACTGCAAAGCAAATCTTACCTGAAAGCAAACTGGCAGCCCTGTGACATGCATAAGCAGTGCCTAGGCTGGTGGAGAATACTGAATGGATGTTCACTTGCATGCATCTGGGATTATTGCACTAACCTACAATAACTCGAAGCACAAGTTGCCTCTGGTTATAGCCATCTTTTAGTTAAGAAATAAACAGTGGAGCAGAAAAATAAGAAGGGCTGAATATGTAGCAAAATAGCCCCTTTGGTTTTGGTGGGGGGAAGGAGCTCTTCAGTAGCACTGGGCTCTTTCTGCTGAATGAGAATTTGGTTGGCAAATCTAAACATAACTTAACCTGGAACATGAAAGCTTATTGCTGCTACAGCCTCCCAGCTACCTGGCTGCTTCTGCCATTCTGCTTCCCTGCTTCATTGCAGATGTTTTCAGGACTGTGTTAAGGTAAAACCCATGTGTGCTATGCAAGTACTGCTCCAGCAAAGCCTTTGTGGGCCAGTGCTTTGCATAGCACAAATTCACTGATGAGCTGGTGATTGAAACTCTGCTTGGCAGTAGCTCAGCTGTGCAGGTGGCTTATTTTAGGGGAGGGGTAAATGCCCAGACTAAATAGTTGTGGACACTGAAAGGATTTGTACCACTGAGCACAACTAGCACACAGAGCAGTGAAGCAGCTGCCTAACAAGGTGCCTGTCTGGACAGAGCATGACTGAACATAAACTAAGAGTAGTTACTGACTTAGTCCTGTGAAAGGCTGCTTATGTGTGCACACCACTTCCTTCTGCTCCAACTCTGTCGGTGTGAGGGCAAGTTTGAGGATCCTGGGCTGGTGCCTGGTCATTCCAGACTCCTCATGCTATTTAAAATGGACTGGACTCCCTGATGTCTCTTCTGTTTTACCTGTGAGAAAGCTGTCCTCATAATAGCAGGTTTGGCCCCCTCAGTGGTAGGGCTGTGCTTCCTGGGAGTTAGACTAAGGAGCTCCTGGATTCACTAGTCTGCACCCCATCAGACTCCTGTTCTGGAGTAGTGGTCTTGACACAGGAGCTGACTTTAGAGCACTGGCTGACTTGGATCCCAGAGCTGCTTAGCTGTACCTTCACTGCATGTTTCCCCAAATGCTTTCCACTGGTAGAACAGATCATGCAATGCTCCTGCACAGTGTTAGGAGGCAGATAAGTGCTGCACCTTAAGCAGGTTCATTAATAACATCACCACTTAAATACCTGACGTGAGGAGCATGAACTCAGAAGCACCTGCACGCAGCTTGGCAGCTCTCTTGCTGAAAGCACTTGTTACCTGTAGCACAAAGTCCAGCCACAGACCAGTGCCTCCTGGGCTGCTCAGGAGCCTGCTCAGGGCTTCAGTCTGTGATGCATTTGACAACTGAATCCTAGGTAAGTTTCTGTTCTAAATAATATGAAATTAAACTTAAAATTTGGATGAAGGCAGCCTGGGACCACTTCACCCTGCAGTGCCTCAGGCTTTCAGCAAGATGGCTGCTGCTGCTGCAGCAAACTTAGAGTATCTGCTCTTCCTGCATCACGTGTCTAACCTGTCACTGGATGGGTCAGGGCTGGGGGTAACACTCTGCCTGGCCCCTCGTGAAAGGGGGCATGGTAACAAGTGTTCTCATTCATCAACTTCCCCTCTAGAAACAGAAGAATCTGAAGAGGAAGATAAAGAAAATGAGAAAGCTGAGGATGATAAGGAGAATGAATCGACAGTGGAAGACAAGGTGAGCTTGCCCAGCTCTGATACCAGCCCTCATGGAAGAGGGTAGTAATTGTCTGCTTGTCATGCTGATGTCTCTAAGTGTATAAAAGCTCACTTGATTTCCCACACAGGACTGAAGTACATTTTTTCTTCAGAAAACAGTGTTGCCTGCTTAAGGGATGGCATTGTGTGTAGTCAGTGCTGTAGGGCAGTGCTTGGCCTTGTACTTGGCCTTGGTTTGCTAAGGCAAAACACATGCTCACAGCCTGTTGAGTAATGCAGCCTGGCAGATGCAGGGGGAGGAGGGTTTGGTGAGGAGTTCTGCTTCAGCTTGTCCTGGGACTTGAGTACTTGTGGCAGTTCCTCCTCTGTGTGCTTTGTGGCTGTGCCTCAGGGCAGTGAATGTGCTACGATCAGGGTGGGAAGCACAGTGCTGCTGGTGGGACCCTGCTGTAGCAGTCTGTGTGCCTGGGAGAACCTGGAGCCTGTTGGAGTGATGTATGACATGTGCTAGTCTCTGAGTATCTGTCTCAGGCTACTCTAATGGAGTTAAAGCTTGCTAAAAATACCCCCCAAAAATAAGAACACCTTCAGGTTTTTGTTCATAGCACCTGAAACAGAATGTTCTTAAGGTAATGTCAGTCCTCTTACTTCTTGAAAAAATTAAGTCCATACCAGCTAACAGTGTGAGCTTCTGTTTGACTTGAACCCCTCTGCTGCAGGCAGGGTCTCAGCTGCTGTGATAATCCCTCCTGTGTGTTCCCTCTTCCAGCTGTAAGTTGCTGGCCTGTTAGAGAAACGTTCCCTTTGGCAGCACTGCTCAGCAGCTCAGGGGTGCTGTGAGAGTGACTTGGTTTGGCATGGTGTCAGTCTTTCATGTGTTTCTAGTCTTTACAGGAAAGTGAGGAGGATGAAATTGGAAATCTTGAACTAGCCTGGGACATGCTGGAGTTGGCAAAAGTCATCTACAAGAGGTAAAGCTTAACTCTGAAGTGGGATTCATGCTAGAGAAACCCACTGGGAACTGGTGCCATGGGTGAGTAGCAGGTGTGGTGTGTTCTCCTTGGGGTTTGAACACTGCTTTTGTCTTGGTTTAGACAAGAAACAAAAGAAGCTCAGCTCCATGCTGCTCAAGCTCATCTAAAGCTGGGAGAAGTCAGCATTGAGTCTGGTGAGTAGTATGAGCTCAGTTCTGCTTTCTGTCACTGTTTGGTACTGAAAAGCACATGGAGGGAGGGAGGTAATGCTGCTAAAATGGGCTTGGACACCAAAAGATGGACAAGCTGGTGTATCCTTGAAGAGGGTACCCTGTGCTCTTCCAGAGCAGTGAGAGGAAGCTTTGAGTGAGAAGTATAAAGAAACAGTCGACTCCTTAAACTTCCCAAAATCCCAGGCTGTGGTTGGGAAAGACCCTGGTGTGTTACAGAGCAGAAAAAGCGGGTGGGAAGCAAGCTCCAGGTTCATGCCTTCTGTATCTCCTGCTTTTCACTTTAAATGGTGTCTTACTCTTGCTAAACCCAAGTAGTGTTGCCTTTCCTGTGGCAAGCACTGCAAAGGCTCTGATGGGTTCTGGACAAGGGGTATGAAAGGAGGGCTGTGCTTTGTCACTAAAGTGTTGTCAGTGGGGAACGTGACTGGAAGGTAGCAGGGGACTGTCCTGAGCTCTGGATCCAGAGTGCTCTGTTCATGGTGGCAGGTGAAATAGCTGGATCTCTGCCTGGTTTTGCCCTGGCTGCTGCTCAGCTTCCTGTGGTGTAAATGGGCAACGTGCCCTTCAAGGGATGTGGGGAGCAGGTTGTGGACAGTGCTGCTGAGAGGGGAGGCAGCGTGGGACTGGATGGTGTCACCCTGTCATCAGACAGCAGCCCATCACTGAATGCAACGTTCAGTTGCATTCTTTGCTAGAGAAAAGACTTAGGGGGGACCTAATTAATGTTTGTAAATATCTTAGGCATGGGATGCAGGGGGAACTGGCCAGCCCCCTTTCAGTGTCTGTGGGGACAGGACCAGGGGCAACGGCTGCAAGTTGGAGCACAGGAAGTTCTGCACCAACATGGGGAAGAACTTTTCCCCAGTGAGGGTGAGGGAGCCCTGGGACAGGCTGCCCAGGGGAGTGTGGAGTCTCCTTCTCTGGAGAGATTCCAGCCCCGTCTGGACGCCGACCTGTGCAATATGAGCTGGGGAGCTGCTTTGGCAGGGGGGTTGGACCCCATGAGCTCTCAAGGTCCCTTCCAACCCCTGTGATTCTGTTGGGCCTGTGGTCAGGCTGTACAGTGAAATAAAATGCAGAGTAACTGAATCAAAGGGGTTGAGATACCACTTGTTTGGATAAATGAGCCTGGTTTGTGAAGACCCTACATCTTCCCCTCTAGAAAACTACACACAGGCTATAGAAGAGTTCCAGGCCTGCCTGGCCCTGCAGCAGAAGTACCTGGAGGCTCACGACCGCCTGCTAGCAGAGAGCCACTACCAGCTGGCGCTGGCCTATCACTACAACAGCCAGTTTGATGAGGCAGTTCTGCAGTTTGGTAAATCCATGGAGGTCATCGACAAGAGGATGGGTGAGTGGCTGCTGGAAGCCCACACAGGGCTAGAAATCTGGGTGGGTGGCTGCTGGAAGCCCACACAGGGCTAGAAATCTGGGTGGGTGGCTGCTGGAAGCCCACACAGGGCTAGAAATCTGGGTGGGTGGCTGCTGGAAGCCCACACAGGGCTGGAAATCTGGGTGGGTGGCTGCTGGAAGCCCACACAGGGCTGGAAATCTGGGTGGGTGGCTGCTGGAAGCCCACACAGGGCTAGAAATCCGGAGCAGACTGAGCTGCCCCAGAAGGAGGAGTTGAGTGTGCTCCTTGCTCTGCCCTGTTTGCCAGGCTGAAACTGGTAACAGGCTGTGCTGATAAACAGTACAGCTGGAGCAGCTGTTGGTAGATACCAGCCTCTGTGGCTGTTGATAAGTGGGCAGCTGCTCTGCCCTGAGGTTCCTGCCACGGTGACTGTCTGTCCTAGCGATGCTCACTGAGCGGATACAGAGAGCAGAGAGCGGCTGCCCTGAGGATGAGAAGGAGATAGAGGAGCTGAAGGGGCTGCTTCCTGAGATCAGGGAGAAGATTGAAGATGCAAAGGAGTCTCAGAAGAGCGCACGAGTAGCTGAGTTGGCGCTGAAGGCGACTCTGGTCAGTGTGTCCTGCTGCTTCCTTCTAACCAAACCCCCCTCCAGTGAGACTTGAGTAGTGGGAAGAGCTCAGACCTGATCATACAGCCTGGGGGTTGTGGTTGCTTGCTGGTGATACAGGCTGTGGTTGTGAGAAGGGGCCCCCAATACAAGAAGATGTGGAACTGTTGGAGAGGGTTCAGAGGAGGCCACAAAGATGATCAGAGGGCTGGAGCACCTGCCCTACAAAGAGAGGCTGAGGGAGCTGGGCTGGTTCAGCCTGGAGAAGAGAAGGCTGCGGGGGGACCTCATTGCAGCCTGCCAGTCCCTAAAGGGAACATACAAACAGGAGGGGAATCAACTTTTTAAAAGGATAGACAATGGCAGGAAAAGGGGGAATGGATTAAAGCTAAAGGAGGGAAGGTTTAGATTTTAGATATTAGGGGGAAGTTTTTTACAGAAAGAGTGGTGAGGGGCTGGAACAGGCTGCCCAGAGAAGTAGTGGATGCCCTGTCCCTGGAAGTGTTCAAGGCCAGGTTGGATGGGGCCCTGGGCAACCTTGTGTAGATCCAGGCCTGAGGTTGGTGGCCCTGCCTGTGGCAGGGGGGCTGGAGCTCTATGATCCTTGGGGTCCCTTCCAACCCATGCCATTCTGTGACTCTATGAAGGGAGCCTGAGCAGCTGATGGGAGGATAGCTAATGAATACACTGATGTTAATTGCTCCTGGCTCAGCCAGAGTTCAATAGGCTTCTACAGCCATCAAACATGTCGGGGCTGGAAGCAGTCGGTCAGCTGCGTGTGAGAATGGCCTGAGTGTTGCATCACTGAGCTGTCTGTATGTGTAGAGCTGAGCCCTGGGAGATCAGGGAGTTGGGTTTCTGTCCCTTTCTAGACTAGCCATGTGTGGCTTTGTGTGAACAGAGCCAGAACTTGTCCCACATCTCTTCCTGCTCTTTCTGAAGGTTGGAACTACATCCGGCTTCTCCCAAAGTGAAGACAGTGGTTCTGTTTCCACGGTAAGTTAAAGATGGATGCTGATGACTTCTGCCTGCTCTAAGGATTGCTGTCACTCCTGTGTTGATGTCTGTCTGTCTCATAATAGATTCCAGTAAGAAAAGCAGCTGATGGTGCATCTCAGTGTGTTACAGACATCTCTCACCTAGTCCGGAAAAAGGTGAGTCCAGACAGGACTGGCTGAGCCAGAGTGTTACAGCACTGCTGCTGCTCTGATCCAGCAGGTTGCTTGGCTTAGAGCTTTTTTTCTTAATTCTCTAGTGGAAAAAACACTATAAAAAAAATAAAACCAAGAAATGGGGCCTGAAACCCCCTTTGAGTGGGAGCCAACCAGTCTGGGAACCATCCATCCTCCAGGCCAGTTCTGGATGGATCATGACCCTGCCTGCCCCACACATGGGTTCAGCTTCACAGCTGCAGTGTGTGGCTTCTGCAGGTGTTTGGGGAACAAGTGCCCTCCCCCTCTGCTGGTGACCTGCAAGAGGAGCAGGGTGGCCTGTGGGCCTGGGAAAAGGGTCAGCACCCTGTCTGAGCTGGGTTCCCTGCTTCCCAAGTAGAAATGGAAAACTGGACTTAATAGCAGAGCCAGTCTAATGGCAGCTGTGACAAACTGCCTCTGAAGAGGTCATGGGTTGAGCACTGGGGGCCTCTAAAGGGTTTTACTCTGGAACTAGTTACTAAAACTCTCCTGTACTGGAATCCCCATGCTTTGGGTGCTGCTGTGGCATGGCCTGGCCTGTGCTGTCTCCTCAGTTCAGGTTTGCCTGGAGCAACTCTGACCTGCTTCACACCAGGGACTGTAAACATCACAGTGCCTTAAATCTACCCCAACACTGTTCCCTGGCTCCCCAGCTCTGTGTTTCCTTGCCAAACTCCAAGGATAATCCCAGTGCTGCAGACTCCAGCAGCTAACCAAGGTCCTAATGGAGATCCTTTGTGTTTGAGACCTGTACAAAGCTTCAGAGCTTTGGCTAAATCCCAGCACTTGGGTGTCTGTCTCAAACCTCCTGGCAAGTAGAGGTTTAGTAGGTCATGAGCAAGGACAATGAGGTGGTAACTTTATAAACAACACTGTAACGCAGTGAAGGCTAAACAGTTCTGTCTTCAGAGGAAACAAGAGGATGAGACTCAGCAGGGAGACAGTGAAGCCAAGAAATCTAAACCAGAGCTGGCTGTCAACGGTGGTGGTGGTGATGCTGTCCCCAGTGGAAATGAGGTTGCAGAGAAAATGGAAGAGGAGGTGGGCAGCTGAGGCCAGTCTGTCTGTGCCTGTTCTGTTTGTCCCTCTGATCAGGTGTGGGGTTGTGCTGGGTGGGGGGTACTGCCTGGCTCCAGGACACATGTAGGACCTGACCCTGGGCTGGAAGGGCACTGGTGTGGGGATGTGGAGCTTGTGGGGGGACACAGAAGCATGTTCTGGGTGTTGGGGTGGAGCTAAGCTGTACTGCAGGGCCCTCCCCAAAGGCTCTTTGGTACCCCTGGGTTTTAGTGCTGATCACCTGGGCTGCAGGTGCCCAGGCCCTGTTTCAGGGTAATGTTGGGCTGGCAAAGCCCAAGTGGTCACTCAGCCTTTGTGTTAACAGAGCCTGGGAGGTGCTGTGGGATGGCTGCTGTCAGGCAGTGCCTCTTCTACATGGAAAAGGACATAAACCAAACCCATTTTCTTCCCTTTCAGACAGAGAAAAGGCCACAAGCAGACTCAGGGGCTGCAGTTGAAAGCACAGTATGATAATTCTTTAACCTTGGACACTCCTCTCCTTACAAGGAAAATGGTTTTGTATATAGTGTATTTTTTCACTTTTTGGCCACTTTTGTATGACTTCAATAAAGATTGTAAGCAAACAGCCCTTGTCTTGCCCCTCCTCTGCTTCTCTCTGCCCTGGGGTGAGGGGAAGAAGCAATGGCCAAGGGTCACTGCAGTCTTGCATTAGGGGGAAGTCTGGGTCAGCCCTCCTCTTCCTCTGGGGACAGGACTTCAGGCATGTGTGCTGAGCACAGGGGTGATGGCTGGGGGGCTGCTCAGGGGCCCCACTCTCTGAATTACATGTATTAAAAAAAAGGAAAAGGTCCAGTAGCAGAGAGCACCCCAAGGAAGCTGTTTATTAAATCCCTAGATGCAGAAATCCTGCTGTGGCTGTTGCTGGATTCTGAGCCCTGAGTGGGTCCTGTGAGGCTGCAGCAGGGGCTGGGAGGGAAGGAAAAAAAGGTTCAGCTGCTCTCCCTGGGTCAGGCAGTGTGGGGCACAGTCCTGAGCTGAGGTGCAGCCTTGGGGGCTGCTGCAGTGCCCAAAGCCTCTTCCTGCCCCCCTGCTAATCCCAAAGCCGGGACACAGGCTTTGCCACCCCATCATATGTGGAGTCTGTAACACCCTGACTTCCTGCTCCACAGAGGAGCTTCCCCATGGCCCTTGCCCAGCTCACCTTGGGGGAGGCTAATGCTGTGCTGAGGGCTCCCGAGGGGGAGGGGGGTCCTCCAGGGCTGCCAAGGAGGCAAGGGGGAGGCAGGGGTGTGCATGGAGGTGGCTGAGGGCTGTGGGGCTGCCTGGCCTCTGTGCTGGCCCCCGGGGCTCCTGGGAAAGGAGAAAAGGTGCATTAAGAGGGGGACCCAGTCTGACCCTGGGGGGCAGATGGGGTAGTGGCAGGAGCTGCCCTCGGTTGGAAGGCAAATCAGGACCGTGGTTCGGCCCTCGGTGGGGAGGAGCCTCTGGCCCTGGCTCTGTGTGAGCCCAGCTGTGGCCAAGGCAGCAGCTCCGAGCTGCCTCCACTCCCATGGTCCCATCTGGGTCAGGAGCCCGACCCCCTCCCCTCCTCACTGGAGACCAGGAGATAGCACAGGGTGGATTGGGGCGCTTACCCTGAAAAGCTCTGGTGCTGCCAGGGCTGGTGGGAGTGGGGGGGCCACGGGGGGTGGGAGCTTCGCGGGGGGCAGCTGTGGCCCTCTCTGCTCCATGCAGCATCGCAGCATCCCCACCTCTGCCTGGAGCTGGGCCAGCTCCTCTGCGTGCTGTTGGGCTGCCCGTGAGCCTGGGGCATGGGAACTCCTCACCATGGGGTTTACAGCCCCTAGCAGCCCTTCCCCAGCATCCCACTGGGCCGGCGTGCAGGGTCATGGGCTGGGGCGGGGACATGGGTGCTGCTGCTGT
>VZTU01034289.1:13763-49290 GCA_013400835.1 Zapornia atra
GGAGGTAAGGTCTCCTTGGTCAAGGGCACCCCACTCACGCCTCATCCGTGGCTCTCCCTCCATGCGGCAGCTGTCCAACATGTTCCCGCAGCACCACTGGCTCCTGGCTCAGCTCCAGTTCCTCCTGGTCAGGGTGAGGGGGTCCAGCTGCCCTGGTCCCCAGCACTGCCAGCTGCCGGCACAGCCCTGTGGGACGGTGAGGGGCCACAGGGGCTCAGCACATCTCCCACAGCCCCGCTTCCCGGGGATACTGCAGCCCACAGGCCCCTCACCTCCATGACCCCAGCGCCTACCCTCTCTCTGCTGCTCCAGCTGCTGGGTCCTGGCCCGGATTTCGGCCACATGGAGCTCATGGGCCTCCAGCAGCTCCGGGGGCTGCTGCCTGTGCCCCCGCAGTGAGGCCGGCTGCCGTCTGGGCTCTCCCTGATGCTCAGGGGGTGCAGCAGGCAGGAGGGGCTGGACCCCGCCAGCCACGGGGCTGGAGGCTTTGGGAGCTGTTGGGGTGCCCGTGCCCAGCGCAGGGGTGTGGGGCTCCCGTACCTCCACCGTCAGCTTCCTGGAAGCGGGGTGGGCCCCACGGAGCAGGGCCCTCTCACGGGGGGTGAGCACGTCCCCCAGGGGGGCTGCTCGCGCTCGCTCTGGCCCCCGCTGTCCCCTCACGGCCGGCGGGAGCCCGGGAAGCACAAGGAGATGGTGCAGCTGAGCGTGGTCTCCCTGCTGGGACACCCCAGTCTCAGGAGCGGGAAGGAAAAGGGTGTAAACCACTTGCTGGTACAGGCCGGAGGATGCCCCGGTTCAGGCTGGGCCGGATCCAGCTGCGGTGGCCGCAACGTCCCGTTTCCCGCCCGCGGCATGGCCCTGCCCGGCACCCGTCCCATCCCGGCGCCCCTCGCCCCGCGCCAGGCCTGGCCCCACAATACCGAGGTGTCCTGCAGCCTCCCGGTGTCCGGAGCCCCCTCCGCAGCTGGCGGTTCTCCCCCGGCAAGGCGGGAGCTGGAGGCCCCCGGGGTTCCCAGGCACAGCTTCTCCTCGTGTGCCCGCAGCAGCGGCCGGGAGCGGAAAGCCATGCGGCAGCGCGGGCAGGCGAAGGCTCCCCCCGGGCCCGGCGTCATGGGGCAACCGAGACAGCACAGCGGAGTGTCACTTGGGGTGCACCCCTCCCCTGGGAGGGGGCGTCCCTCTGCCACCCCGCAGGGCCGGGGGAGCCCACACAGACCTGCCCGGCCCTGGCAATGTGTTTGAAGCGCGGTTGCTATGCTGCGATGGGCGAGGGAGGGCGGGGAAGGGAGGGCGGCCGGCCGCAGCCCCGGCGATTCCCACTGGTTCCTGGGGGCTCTGGAAAGGGAGGAAATGCCGTCGACCACCCCAGCAAGCGGCAGGACAGCGCCAGGCAGCAGTGATGCTCACAAGAGGATCGCCTGCAGCAGTTTGGTCTTACAAAATGTTTACTCCCAGCTTTCCCCTTCTCCTCCCTGTAGCAACTCTGCACCCACACGCTGCAGCCTTTAAGCCAACTAGGAACCTCTCCCTGCCCTCCCTTGCCTGCTCCAGGCCCAGGCCCTCAGCTCAGACCGAGCTCTGCTCCTTCCATCCTTGCCCCATCACTGCTCTGGGAGCACCAGGCTGAGGAGCAGCTGCACGCTCCCCTCCAGGTGCTGCAAGTCACCCCTCCACCCCAGCACCTGAACATCAGTAATTTGGTCAGGAAAAAGCTCGTGTTGCTTTACAGGATTTGCTCCACCAGGTTCTCTGCAGCAGCATTCTGTGAAGTCTCAAAAAAAACATCACCAGTGCTCAGGCCCCATGCAGGCCCCAGAGTTTGGCAGAAGGAGCCCTTAGTACCCATGCACAGCTGTACTGTCCCCCCAGGCCCCTCCTTACTCCAGCCAGGGTTTGCCCATGACAGCAGCAAGGATGGGGAATTTGACATTTACCCCATGTCTCTACAACAGTGCCAAGCCCTGGGCATAACCTTTCACTTAAGTGGGTGTAGAAAAGTAAATTTAAAAAAAAAAAAAAAAAGCCACAAACAACAACAACCTTTTCCAGGCAAAAGTCAGGTTTGATGGAACCAAAGAGGCAGGTCCTCCTGAAGGAACCCAGTGATCTGTAAGCAGAAGCATCTCCAGGAAGGTCCAGCAACTTGAGCCTGGCTTCCAGCAGGAAGCGATGAGCACTCCCCCATCCCAGTCTCGAGTGTCCCAGCGTGAACCAAAAGCACAAGTCAGAGAGTGACACCAGGCACCCCTGGGTGCTCCCTGGAGTCCAGATGCAAAGATTCATGGCTCAACACTGTAACTTTATCACTTATCCCTCCTCCCTGGCTGGCCAGGAGCCGATTAAAACCCCAAAACCCAACCTGGGATAAAGGCCCCCCGGGGTCAACGAGCCCAGGATTCAGCCCTTGCTGCACAGTTCCATCCAACCCGCTTGCAAACAGTGCACCACCATTTTCCAAGCCAAAACGTTTGCATACGAGCTCAGCTTTGAAAGAGACACTTGAAATAGCTTAGGCCACAACCGAGTTGTTTGTAAAATCCTTTTTAATCTATTAGAAATGTTTTCATGAATTTTTAAAAAAGATTTCAATGAAAACAGCTTTGGATTCAGACATTCCCTTGCCACGTTGTGAACATAAACAGCAGCATTGCACTAGGAACAAGTGACACCGACCAGTCGAGCTTCACGACTTTGTATGAAGCGGGAAAAAAGAAAAAAAGAGCAAACTGCTTCAGTGGAAGATAATTTGAATTGTTTTCTCTCTTAAAAAAAAAAAAGAAGAAAAAAAAAAAGAAAACCAACAAACAACAGAACAAAACCAAACACAAACACGGGCTATCATCTCACCATTGTTCTCCCTCTCCCTTCTTAAAGGAAGAGTTTCTCTCCTGCAGTCTGAGCGCTGCAGCGATGTTTGCCAAGTGGAAAAATACAGCGGGAGAAGAAAATATTTATCCCCAGTGCTATTAAACCCCCAAAGTTGCAGGTCCCTTTAGAGGAAAAGCTTTTCTTACATAAGAAAGACAATTAGAATTGGCAAACTGATGCAAAATATTTATTCCAAGTTAGTTATTTTTGATGCAGTAGTTTTTCCCCCTCATACAGACTCAATGTGATAGTCACTTTTTTAAATCTGTAAATAATGTTATCAAAATAATCTTAATCTTTGAAATCTCACAAAAAATTTATATTTTACAATCCACCCTGAATATCAAGGCTGCAAGAAGAAGAACACAAACAATTCCTATATCCAAATATTTTACAGCTGTACCCAAAAAAAGAAAACCAAACACGCCTGGTTAAGTGATGAAGCTCCCCGAGCCGCCAAAAAAAAATAAAATAAAAAATTCATGTTATTAGCATTAATTTAACATAATTAGAACTTCAATAGCCATTTTGTCATTGACAATGATTGTTTTAGCACACGGTTACCGCACGACATTGTGTAATGCAGGCGGCACTGTTAGAAGCTTGTTGTTGCAAAGATCAGTCAGCCACTTGTATCCTGCTAACAAGACTGAACTTGTGCACTGCCCCCCAAGGGATTTGTGTCAAAATTTGCTAGCTGCACAAACTTCTATTAAGCATTAGGGCAAAACCAAAAGAAAAAAAGCTAAAGAAGCCAATTTCTCTCTTCTTTGGGATACAATTATTTCCCTTGTGCATGAAGTATCAACAACAAAAGAAAAAACTGAACAGACTGGAGACAGAATAAACTCTGTTTAGTTTATACAACCCCGAACACATGTTGAACTATGAACTGAGTTTATTGGGTTGGTTTTATTTATTTTAAATTTTCTTGTGCCCGTTTTCAGGCATCGTCATCTGACGTTTCACTGCTACTAGTTTCTGTGTCTGAGTCCTCAATCTTTGTCTTAAAAGTGCTTCTCCAGTGGAACAACAGGCTGGAGCCGCGGCCCTGAAGAAATCCATTCTTCCCAAATCCGTTTCTTCTTCGCTGTAGGAATGAAAGCAAGTTTTGTTTAAAATAAAAAGTGCAGTGAATGACTGTCTCACTCCAATTCTTTGTCTCCTTGAACATCTTTAAGAACGAATTACACGCCAGGAGACTTGTGCACGAGAAGGGAGAGGGAGAAAAGTGGTCACAAGTGGCAAGAGCTGTAGACATACCTGCTCTGATTTAATTTGGAACTCTTTGAGCTCATCCTCCGTGAGGGGAAGGTAGTTCTCATCATTTTCAGGATATTCCTGCCATCCCATTTCTTTCAATAACCTGATTTGCAGAGGAAATAAAAGGGGCATGGGAATTAAGCAAAGGAGACAACATTTTGTCCATGAAGCACAAGGTTTTGTATTAATTCACTCCCAATTCACCGGGGAATCTTCCACACTAGAGGCTGCTTCAACAATGCTCCGTGTTCACCCAGTGTTCTTCAATGCCTTTTACAAATACTTACTCACCAGCAGTCCTGTGCAAGGGGCAAGTAACTAGTCTGGCAGAAGGAAAGCAAGGCTGAAATTCTACCCAAGGGCACTGAAGGAGGATGTGAGGCAATCAAACCAGTATCGCAGCTCAGAATCTCCTAAAACTTACTATCTGCTTACACCAGATGCTCACACACTCCTTACTCACTGGAGCTAGATACAAGCTGAGATACCAGGTACTTCCTTTTAAGCCCACTCCACTTTTAGAGCAGTCCAGGGGTATTGAGTGCAGACAGAAAGCAGCGTGTGCTCATGAGGGCATACCTTCACCTTCAGACCATTCCACTTAGGACACCTGCTTGTCAATCAACCCGACCCACACTAGGTTTGCAGGCGCTCCCGGTGTGGGTAGGTAAACACCTCGGCAGCATTAGCATACTGGGCTGCGGCACTAGAGGAGCACTGGAATTTAATTACAGACCTTGGTAAAGTCTTGGCTCACCCATCATCAGTGTCTGGTTTTACTTTCAGACTCCACCCAGCCAGCGCTTGGAGTGAAGCCCACACACCTCAGGCTTGGTACACACAAAGCTATTGCTACTTCCCAGAGAGAGAGCTGGCTTTGAAACAGCTTTCCTTCTCCTCACACAGCCCAAGGACTCACCCTCCTTTACTCCAGACACGTTATTTGGCCACTTACCTGTGTTCGGCTTCCAATGAATGGGAGAGGTTTTCCCCCTCCTCCGGCAGAGGGAGAGAAAGGCCATTCTGGCGGCAGTTCTCTTCCCAGTTTTCCTTTGGTTCTGGTGTGCTGTTGCTCTCCATCTAAAGGAAAATAAAAGCATCAAAGTGTGCCTGCACAGTCCATGCCAAAAGCACAGTTCCAAGTTAAAGCTTCTGTTTCACTCAAGGTAAAGCCTTTCACCTCAACTCCCTGTTTTACAGAGCCTGGACTGATGCCAGTTGAAAGCAGCTTCTACCTCGCTGTGAGCAGGCAACACAACATGAATGATGTTTGGTGGACAGCACTTTTGCATCAAGGGAGTATGTGCTGGCATTACAAAGCCATCACCAGTGGCTTCAGAGCAAGAGAACTATGAGAATTAAATACTCCCACGGATGTCCTTTACACACAAACTAAGCCGCAGACTTTGGCACAGAGGGGACCTCTCCAAGCCTCTGAAGCCCGAGCCACTATCTGCACCATTCATGAGCACAGACTTCTACTTTCCTGGGAGTGATGAGGCTTGACAAGGAAGTTTGAAAGCAGATTGGGATGTTCAACTATGACACTGTTCCACTCTTCAGAAAACCCTTGCAAAAATCTAGATGACCTTCACCATCTGTGACCTTCCCTTCCAACTCATTGATTACTTATCTGTTCACATTTCACCACATCACAGACCTCCCTTCATGACAGCGCTCTGCACTACTTCTGCTGGCCTGTGTGCCAGACCAGTGCAAGCTGTTCCCTTCTCCTCCAGAGCCTGAACTACAGGAGGAGCACACTGTTCTTTTTCCCAGCACCCAATTCCTTAAATACATAGTGATCATATATACAAGACAGTAAGGACAGCAATCTTACATCATCCAGCTTGTCACATTCTCTGTTCTCGGTTATCTCCCCGTTCCTATCATCTTTCAGTGCCTTCAGGAATTCGCTCTTTTTATCAGTGGTACGGCGCATCAGCTTCGTCAAGCGTGAAGAGCAGATCTCGATGGGAGGGGTGGTGCTGGAAGGACTCTAAGACAAGGAACGTAGAACATGGAGACTTTCAATCTGCACTGCTGCGCAGATGGGACCCCTCTTCAGGGCCTGTGCTTACACCTTTCAAGCACCCACCAGCGATTTGGTTGGCTCTTCACCCCTCAGAAACACCCTAACATGAAGCTCCCACCAAAGCACTGTCTTGTGTGGCACATTCACTTCCTCCCTTACCAGCATGCTGTTCTCCCACCTATCATTACTGACCCTTTTTCCCCAGGAGTCAATACACATGGCCATGAATACATTTAGTTTGTTCCCTGGCAATGTAACTCTCTCAAGCAATGCTGGAGCCCACAACAGCGTATTACAGCAGAGAACCTCATGCCAGACTTATACCCTACAAAAATTGGAAGTTAAAGGAGATTAGGCTCAGTTCAAATTTGAGTCTTAAATTGAGTCCTGACACACCTTCCCGTGACATTAAGCTACGAGGTAGCAATCTCCTTTCAGGGAGTGGTCACCTCTTGAACCACAACTGGATGTGAAACAGGCAGCAGCAGCCTCCCCTGAAGAGCACGCTGCCGGCTTCTTGCTGTGTACATCCAGTGCCCAGGCAGGTCAGTGTGTGACCAGACACAGCCCTGGACCCTATGAGAAATCTGCTGAGCTCCATTCCTGAACCCAAGGCAGCCTCCCATGCTCTTCCGAAGTCAAACAGCTTTCTTTAACTACCCTGAATCTGTGAACCAGGCACACAGCACAGTAGCCTGCACTTCAGCAGTAACCCAGCCATGCCACCACAGTAAAAACACTACTGAGATGAGCTTTCAATATACAGTCTGTTCCACCAGTCTGACTGGACACACAAAAGAAATTAAGAACATGTTATGTTAAAGTTCCCACTACCTTAACCTTCTGTGTGTATGTGGAGCCTGGCCACTCTTAAGACAATGAGGAATTCAGTCATTAATATGGGGACCTGATACTAGCAGCTCCAAGCAAAACCATTCTTTTCCTTCACTTACTTGCTTTGACTTTTTAGCCTCAATATTGAGAGAAAACTCCCTGAAGCCTGTGTTTTTCTCCACGCCCCCCTCCTTTTTTTAAACTTGGGTGGGAAGGTTGCAAATTCAGGCTCTTCAAAACATCTCCTTTGCAAAGTATTTTTATCATACTTACAGTGCTCTGAGCAAAGACCAAGGGAACTAAAATATTTAGCAAAACAAAAACAAGGCAGCAACTGCTGCTGCTGCTGAGAGTTCTGATGCCTGTTGCACGCGAAGCACTGGTGTGCAGCAAAGCCTTTTGGGGAAGGTCCCTGCTGAAAGTAATGTCTTATGATAGAACATTTTATGTGGTTTGCCCAATTCAACACCATAAGGGACAAAGCACCAATCGTAACCCACAGAAAGGAGTGACTGAGTATTGGGATAACAAGCTGGCGCAGTACTGAAATTAAAGCTCTCAACGTGGTAATTAGTTTGACTGCAGGGACAGAAAGTAATAATGAACAAAGGAAACTAAAAATTAGATGTCTCCGGTGATTTGGAATGCTCTGCTAAAGCACTTGAGCTCTTTGCTAGAAGCAGCCCTTTTAAGGGTTACTAAAGTAGCCACTTAGTACCAGGTACTAGAAATTTCCACCCATTAAGTGAAGACAGTTACAGCTAAGGTTCACAAACAGAGTCCTGAAGGGAAATTAAGTTTTACCTCAATTCTGACTTTATTAATAACTTTCTGTAGAAGGCTTTGTAAAATTAAGCCAATTTTATGTAAAGGAGCACAAGTAGTCATTTTCTGAAATCATTTCTAAGGGTAGGCTTAGCCCTTGGCAGCTCTTGGATTATTTTTTTAAAAAACAAGCCCCCTCAGCACAATCTCAGATTTATTCAGATACCAGTCTATTTAACAGGGGCGCTTACTCAACAGAAAAGCCATCCTTTTCTGATCATTTTATCCTTTTCTGTATCATTTTCAGAATTCAGGCTGTATTTTAATTCGTTTCTCAGACTGGCTTGTGGGGACACTGTGCCAGTGCTAGCTGCCACCCTTTTAGCTGTCAACATGCTGTGGTCTTATGAATCAAGGTGTGACTTCCAACACTTCTGTAGGAGAGGCATTATCCCCATGTCAGAAATGAAGGCAGAGATTGCTTGTAAGTAGGCATGTGGACCTGGGATTACAGTAGTATTTGCTGGCCATGGTTCTGCATTTTAGTACTGCATGTCTCCAACTGATTCAGGGAAAAACGTATTACAAGTGTTCAATTTTAACTGGGAGGAATTTTTAAGCCCTTTTTGTTTAGCTGATTGATGCTGGTAATACAAGAAGTATTAAAAGAGGCACTGCTTGTTCTGGGGTAAGCCCAGCTGCCTGCTCCTGCTGTCAGATTAGTACCTGACATCTCTGCTGACTAAAGTTTCACGCAAGACCTTCTGGGGGTGTGCGTGTCAGGTAATAAAATAACGGAGGCTACTTGCATTACCACTGTACCACACAGAGTGAGTGCCCTTCTCTCTATCTACCCAGAGGTGAAAACTATTTAAGTTTACATATTTATGCCACAACGGTGCCCACACCACACATTACAAAAAGGCAGGCTGTCAGCAGCACAAAGGATCTGGTCTGAGGGCAGACAAAAGCAAGGGAAGGGAAAGGGATACAGTGCAAGATCTATCTGTCAAAGTGGCAGGCGTGTGCTTATTAACTATTGCTCTTAACGACTGCTTTTACACTCAGCAGTGCTTGCAGCAGGAAAGTACAGGCTGTGGCAAAGTAAAACAATGCAGAGAATCACAAAGATGACAAAGTTATTTTGGAAGTAAGATCTGTAAAGGAAAAAGAGAAATGCACAGCTAGAAAAAACCCCACTGTTACAGTCATTTCAAATCACGTGAATAGGTCACTTATCACAGCATTTTATTTTTATTCTTTTCACCTACGGTCACAAACCTGTTGGATTTTGATTCCCAGGAGCAGAGAAGTTATTTAGTGTCACTTTTCTATTAAGCTTTGTGGAACTTCAAGCTCTCAAACAGCATTTTGTATATAAGCTATGAAGCGATGCACAGAAATACTGGCCAAAACGTGTTTTGTCACAGTTGCTGCTGAAATGTTAACAGATTTGTATGCAAGGTTCTCTCCATACTTCAGCTGGGAAGCAGAGGTAAGCCAGTTTCCACCTCGCCTCCTTGCAACACCAAAATTAAAAACAGATACTGCAGATGAAGACACATTTACACACATTAAACCCCCTCAACCCTCTCAGAGCTCACTGCTTGTGCTGCTCCTTTCCTAAAGAGAGGGAACAAGGCAGATCACACTCCTTTCAATTCTTTTTCCATATTAAAGACTCGCAGGGCAATCAGTACATCTAATCACATCGGTTCTTGGTGTGTGCACCCTGGTAATGCCAAGTCTACACATGTCTAGTTATGCAATGCTATTTAAAGCATTAGTACTTTTTTTAATATGTTGGAGGGAAATTCTAATACATTTGGACAAACACCAATGGCTTTCCATCCAGGTAAACCACACTTTAATTTCTTTTGTCATATCAGAGATCACAGAATCACAGTATCGTAGGGGTTGGAAGGGACCTCTAGAGCCCATGGGGTCCAACCCCCCTGCCAAAGCAGCTCCCTATCCCATATTACACAGATGGGCGTCCAGATGAGTCTTGACTATCTCCAGAGAAGGAGACTCCACACCCCCCTGGGCAGCCTGTCCCAGGGCTCTGTCACCCTCACTGTGAAAAAGTTCTTCTGCATGTTGGTGTGGAGCTTCCTGCGCTCCAACTTGCAGCCACTGCCCCTTGTCCTGTCCCCACAGACCACTGAAAAGGGGCTGGCCAATTCCCCCTGCATCCCCTGCCTAAGATATCTATAAACATTAATTAGGTCCCCCCTAAGTCTTCTTTTCTCTAGACTGAACAGTCCCAGCTCACCCAGCCTTTCCTCATAGGGGAGATGCTCCAGGCCCCTAATCATCTTTGTAGCCCTTCTCTGGACTCTCTCCAGGAGGTCCCTGTCTTTTTTATCCCAGGGAGCCCAGAACTGGACACAGTACTCCAGGTGGGGCGTGACCAAGGCACAGTAGAGGGGAAGGTTCACCTCCATAGACACACTATGGCAGAGTGTGCTAAGAGCATACAAATAAGTCATTCTGCAAAGGTAGGTATAACATGTAAAGAGAGAACCTCATCATATTTCAGTTACAGGAGGGGATAGTGATAAAGAGTTCCCCACCCTATCCCCAAACCCAACCACTTACCTCTTTGGGAGAGGTGAGGACTGAGCCACTCGCCAGTACCGCTGGTTTGGTTACAGACACTGGACTGGTAAAGGCAGAGTCACGGCTGGAGGAAAGCGAGCCTGGTTTATGTTCACTCCTGTTGGCTTTCCATGGACTTGGCTATATTGAAGAGAACACAAAACACTGGACTGGTAAGGTACAAGAAGAGGGTGGTTGCAAGTAGTAAAACAAGCATTATGTTGGCTGTTGTACAGATTTTCTTTCTTCTCCAAGAATAGTCTGAACAAGTTTACTTTGACACCCATTTCCCCCCCCAATCTTGTGTTTTCACCAAACCACCCTCCAGTAAAACATCATTAGAGCTGAAAGAGAACATCCAGCATAGCTCTTCCCCAACTGGAATCACTGCTGAGTAATGCAATGCATCTTACAGCTATTCAGTGATGGGAAGCAAAAGAATCACAATTCACATTTCAAATGGGAGCCCTGTATGCCAGAAAGAAAGGGTTTGCATCACCTGACAGCAGCTTCCCCTGTGCAAGAAGCAGCTCAGAGAATATTTCTGTCCAGGCTGAGAACACCAATTATTTATTTCCTAGGGTTCTGAAAGTGTCTATCATTGCACTGATTTGGGGAAAAAACCCCCTCCACCACCACATGCCCCCAAGCCCCCCGTCCCAGCCAATTCATTAAGGCACATGAGTAGCTGCATTTTTGCTCTGCAGTATCTCTTCAAATGCACCTGCAATGTGGCTGAAGGACTTCAGGATAAGTTTTTATGACTTGGAATGTTATTCTTGACCCTCTCTTATCAACCAAGGACAAACACTGTGAAGTGGTACAAAAAAAATCCTAACAGGAAACTTTTATCAAGTAGCATGAGAAATACACCTATCAGAGCAGTAAAACATAGTGGTTCCTTTGACCCATTAGACTTCTGAAGCCAACTTCAGGTCAGTAGCAAAGCAACTCATGCACAAGTGGGATTCAGTTAAATCTGAGATGCAACAGACATTGCATTCTGCAGAAGCCATTATTTCAGGATGTTCTCACTCTCCACAGGGTTATTTTATTAATTTTTCAATATATAAATCAGTAGGGGAGGCCATCAGCACTAATTCTTCCACTGCAACCTAAAAACAAGAGCAGTCCATATTACTGAATGGATTATCTGGTATTCATAGCACATATTCCAAACATTCCCTTCAAACCTGGAACACACCCTGGTATTGCCTGGTGCTACAACCACGGGGTAGAATCACTGTGACAAAAAAAGTCTCCCTCCACAGATCCAAAAGTCACATTGTTCAGATACCCAGCTCTTGGCTGCTGTCGTTCTCCCAGCTTCCACCAAGGGGCAGCTGAGACAAAATCACAGGCAGACCCCAACTGCTTTCTTACGAGGGGCCACTAGATTCAAGCACAACCACCAGAGATAAGAATCAAACGAATCGTTTGCAGATTACGACCTTCATGGAGCATTTGACTACCAACAATTAGCCATCCTAATTAGTCAAGAATGAACACGTTTGTTTCACTGTCACCAGTTCTCTTCCTTTCAATACTGCTTGGTACAACTCAAAAAAAAAACATTTCTCATTTGGTTTGCCTGTGACAGTTTTCCAATACTGCTGATTTTGTCAAAAGGAATGTTTTAATCATAGAATCATGTGTTAGGTTGGAAGGGACCTTAGAGGTCATCTAGTCCAAAACCCCTGCAGTAAGCAGGGACACCTTTAACATGGGGTAGTAGAGGGGTTTTGACCCCTCTGGTACTTTACACACCTCAATTTCTGTACAACTTTCTAGAGTTGCTGGAATCATGCACCCTATCACAGCTGCTTTATGCCTGTGCCTTTAAAAAGGCATCAGTGCACACAGGTTTTCTGCCTAAGGATACGCTGATCTCACACCTTTTAGATTTGCTATGCTAACCATGTAATTAACAAAAGTGCTGTTGATGACACTAGCAGATAGTCTGAAAAATCTTTTTTTTATCCATTAGGATTTCCCCTGTACTTGGCAGAATTTGGCCTGAATTAAGAGAATGTTCCAAAAGAGAAAGAAGCTCTTACAAAAAAGCTGTTCATTTTTTCTGTTTTCCTTTTACCTTTGAAGTGTGTAACACTAATCTCTCTAATCACAGGGAAGATTTGGTTGGAATGTTGCAGCCAGCATTAGTGCTTTAATACATTTTTGAATTCAGAAGTATTTGGACACCTTTTTAAAGAGCCACCTAGCTAATAATTTTCTTTAGCTTCTTAAATGTTTACACTACCAATCCTAAAAAGTTTCTAGGACATCTGTACACATAGATTCTCTGGAAGAATGGGTAAGATGGAACCTAGGACTAAAAAAAACAAACCCCAGCTGGTTTTTCAACACTCCTGTATTTCATTCAGTAAAAGAATTATGGCACAAACCCCATTACTTTTCCAGGTTGCCTTTAAGGCCTAACTAAATTAGAGCTAAATTGCAGGATGTTACAATCTAATCTGATCTTGGCCTCAATTGTGTTTTAAACACAAAGTATTGTAACCCAATAAAGATTTTTCAAGGCAGTCACATGAACATGGTAGCACACATTCCACTTCTCTACCATTGCTTGTTTTGTCTAATTAAGATAAGGATTTGTCTAATGCATGAGAACACACCCATTCACACAGATGTTAGTATAGTTAGAAGAGAGGTTAGTTCTCTGGCATTTTAAGAGAGAGAACAACAATTTTAGCAGTAAACAGACCTCTCCTGTAAATGCCACTACCACAGAAACAGCTGGATTCCAACTCCTATCTGTTAGGAAGAGAGTTCTCCTTTCATCTGCAGTTTATTAACTTGGTTGGAAAACCCCCATACCTTGGAAGGAGGAGCTGCAGGTTTAGGAACCAGATTTTTGTAGACACTTGGGACAATGGTGGTGGCTTTGTTGCCATTTGCCAGGTGAGAAACAGGTGACGTAAATGCAGCTGAGAAGGCGGCGGCAGGATCCTCTTTTGAAACCTTTTTGATGACCAGCATCTTGGTAGGTTGCTTGGCACTAGGGGGGTTTTCTGTAAAAATAAAATGAGAAAGAGTCTGAAATACAAATGCTCTGTTTCCTAACAGCTTCAGTATACTGCTGCAGTTTCTCCCCTCTCAAATCTTAGATACTACACTTCTGATTCTGAGGCTATCAGCTGCTCTTTTGTTTCAGCTTTGAGGCAAAGATACTGGATAAGGATGTCAGAGTCCAATCTTTTCTCATTTAACTTCAATGCTCCCTATTCACCAAAGGGAAAAGCCTACAGTGGTATCAGCTAACAGCCTTCCACCACACTCTAGGTGTCAGAACAGATACTGGCATTTTTTGAGCCATTGTGGATCAGCTTTGTTATTTCAGTAACACAGCAAAAATACTTTGCATAGCTTATACCTCAAAAGCCAGAGTACTTTTACAAACAAGCACAATTAATATTTCTTGCCAAATCAACACATTTGCAGAAGCAGAACAATTTAAAAAATAGTAATAGTATAAACAGCTTAACACCCACCAAGTTGTAATTGTCATTATTTTTTGAGCAGTACAATAGCTATCTGACAGGCATGCAGAAAGAACACAATCCAGTACAGCAAGAAGTGGTTTTACAGAGGTTTTTTTCTTCTTTTATACTATTTACAGTATCTAACCCAACTAATTTAGCTGCATTCAAACTAGAGATTAACAAACTTGTATTTAGTTGCTAAAAATGGTAATCTGTTTCACTTTTTTTTTTTTAAAGTCATAGATATGCATACCACAGCAGAACCAAAAGCAAGCCTGTTCTAAGTTAAAAAGAAATAAATCAAGCTCCAACCACAGAATTGTGGCAGTTCTGATGTATTTCCAACATGATGATCACAAGTTAGGAACTGATGTCTCGTTCACTCAAATCTGCTCTGCCCTTGAAGTGATGTCTGTGTGAGACTGTAACTGCACTAAGACAGGCAGCAAACACAACAGTGACATTACTGCCACCAGCAGTTTTTTTATGACAAGACAAGCAGTTTCAAGTGGACAAAAAGGATTAGGGAAGGAAGACTGAGGGATGAATACCACACAGCAGAGAAAGCCATAAACTGTCTGCTTCACTTAAGTCTTTAAAATCTTTTTGAGTAAAAAAAAAAAGCATTTAAACATCAGTTACAACTTTCTGCTTCATCATATCAGCATTTTGTGCAGCAATGCAAATACCTTTACCTACCCCATACTCCAGAAGGTGTTCCTAAAGGTTTGTTCTGGTTGTTGTGTCTTCCAGCTTCTGGATTCAAAGACGGCTGTAAAAAGACAATGCAAATGAGTATATCAATATATCACAGGTAACAAAATCATTCAGTTTAAATAGAACACTATGATTCTAGAAACCCAGAGTGCAGGTAGATTTCTCTGAACAGCACCTGAGTTAGAAGAGAGTGCTTTGCCACAAGACATCTAAAAATTAAGCTTGTATTCTCCATGGCTTCTGCTGTGTTTCCAGCAGAACTATCAGAGGGTTCAGGCCCTTCACTCTTTGACTACATTAAGTAGATTCCAGCAACCAACTCACATGTAAAAGATTCAGGTATTTAATCAGCAGCTCAAAATAAAACAGAACCCACATCATTAGCCTATAAATAATCTAATTAAATTTGCCAGATATTTTAATACAATAATTCTACATTAACTAATTAAAAAAACCCCAAAGCAATACTAAGCTCTTAATGTAAAGAAATATGAACATCTATACATTTACTGACAAAAAAGCTACACATGTATTTATGCTAAGCTTCAGAGCCCACTTTTCAGGGCAATACTGCATGCAGACTCAGTGCTCTCTGCAGACTTACCTACGATTCAGTATCAGAATTCAACTTAGTGGAAGAACTAAGGCCACGTCCAAGCTTGAAGCAGAGTACAGAAAAATCTAAGCATTCAGTGACAAGTGTTCCTGATTAGCTATTCCTCTTCCCTGTCCCAAATAACTTCAGTCCAAAATAAAGCCATCCTTCTCCTGTTTTTAATGAATTCTTCATATGTTAGTTACTATGGTGACAGCATAAGTCTCTAATAATGAGCTTCTGAAATAGTAGGCATTCCTGTTCTATAAGAGTTAGGAAAAAATGTCACACCATAGCATAAATTCCTGCCTTGGACCCTAGAAATTCCTCTGTTTCAGTGCTTCACTTTTTAGTTACAGGTCAGTTTTGTAGCAGGGGTGCTCTCTCCCCAGAAGAACTTTTGCAGAACTTTTGCAGGAAAAGTGTTGCCATCAGCCACACAGGCCTAAAATCCCCATACTTAACCACAGTACACATTAGCTTCACCACTACTGCAAAGACAATACAGCTCTTCAGCAAAGTTTGTTACTGGAGACTGTGTGGCATTCTCAGCTTCCAAATAAAAAACTGGGGGAAGTAATTACAGAAGGAAAAGCCAAGCAGTTGGGAGAAGGCACTCATCAAGGTACTGAAGAAGAGAATGAAGTAGTATACGTGGAAGAAAGATTTAGAGCAGGACAGACTACAGCAGTACAGCCGCAATTATTACAGTCACTTTCCACATTTCAACAGGCTTTTGACAGTCTGAAGAACGGGCTTGTAGAAATCCTGCATTACTGTATTCTTGAGAAATAAGATTAATGGACATCTATGCACAAGCTTTATCACTGCTCTCCAGGTATTAACCACCCTGGGATGCAGGGTGCCACTCCCAGAAGCAGCTGAAGAGATGCAGTCATTCCACTGGCACTTCACTGGAAAAAACCCAGGAACTTAAAGCAAATTGACTCCTGTGACAATTTAAGCGGGACTCTAGACTTTGGCCTGAAACAGCTGTGTGGCTTTCATATATTTCACTCCAACTCCTAACTTCCTGAATAGAAACAGTGCCATTAAACTGCCATGACAATTGCAGCTGTGAACAGCCTTCTAGAGAGAAAAAGCTCAGTAAGAGCAAAAAAGCTCAAGATGATGATACACACACAAGTGTGCATGCTACCAGCAGAAACTCTCATTACCAGAGCTAACAATGGCTTTAGCATTGAAGGTGAAGTCAGAGGAATTGCAGTAGTTGCAGAGACTGAGTTACCAAAACCTTACAGGTGATGCTGACCTCATTGTACTGGTTAAGAAGAGGCTAGAGAGTGCAAGAAACAAGATGCAAAAAGCAAAATACGTGTTCTGTTAACAATATCCTCATCAGGGGACAAGAGGAAAATAAATTGGCAAGAGAAAGCAGAAAATGTGCATCTATCTCAAAGCATAAGTATTAAGGAATGCACATGGTGTAAGAAGGAAAGCCATAAACCCAAGTACTATTTAGTAAAGTTTGGAAAACTAACAATATTCCAGTAAAAACAGAGCTAGGATGTAAGAGACTATCATACTGATAATACCATGTGAATCAGAATGTTGGATAAGAAGAAAGTTGATTAACTGGAGATACTGATGGATAAAATGGCTCAAGAAACCCTGATCCAGAGATTAGTAGTTAGGAAAACATCTCTAACAAAATACTATTCTATGAGATTCAAGACAGATGGTTGCAAAGGTCTGAGCACGTGTCATGAACAAGCTTGGGAAGGTTATCAAACACCAACATGTACCAGAATGCAGGAAACAGGAACAGCAGGCAGACTGAAGATAGCTGAACAGATGTACTTGGGAGCAAAAAAGGGCTTTGTAAGCAAAGCCACACAGTCAGTACAACTACTCTTCCTGTGGCAGAGCAAAGCATCACTTCACAGGCTTCGCTGAAGATCTGGCTTGTTTGTTAGAATGCTGTCTTCAGTTCACAATAACTTTGGCAAAATATAGTGATGTGCCAAAACCCACAATCCAACAGGTCAGCAAATCCCAAACACTCTGGCTACCAATTAGCATCCTGTCAGCACTGGAATAATGTTAGTAAATCTGTTGTGACCTTAACCATGGAATGGAATGCAACTCTAGATGATCCTTGCCACCTATCAATGCTAATTAAAATGAGATCTGAAATGTTACTTCTCACAGCTGTCACTTCTAGTGAGAAGCTAGACACTTACAAAGTCTTCTTCCTCAAATTGCAAATGCTCTTTATCTTCCTTCTTCTCTTCCCTGGATTCAACAGGCAGCTTTTCTTGAAAGACGGAACTTTTCCGAGAATGGAAGTTGCCATTCCAGTGGCGATGAACTCCAGTTCCTCCTCCACCACGCTGGTTCACACCATCATGGCCTCGTGAGGGACCATGCCACCCAGGCTGACTGCCAGAAAGCCCAACATGAGCTCCTTTAGAAACACCAGAATCTACAGAATCGTGGCGGAGAAGGGATGGCTGATGCCAGCAGTCTAAACAAAAGGAGATAAGTATGTAAATAAAGTCAAGACAGTGAGCAGAACAGTGGTATTATCAGGCTGTTTTTCTTGTTGTTAAGTCAGTGTTCGTCAAGTAACCACCAGGTCAAACTTATCAAGCTACTGTGTGATTATATCAGAAAACAAACCAAGCTACACAACACACATAGGGCTACCATAGAAACCCCTTAAGGCCTGAGCTCATGGCATGGGAGAAGAGACTAGCACAAGTTTCTTACAGGATGTTTTAAAGAGACACATTTTTGGTAAATGGCAGTCCATATTCTGCAGAATTCCTCATTCTGGAGGATATTCCAAAGCACGTGGTCTCAGGCTGCATTTGGATACTTCCTACTCACCTCCCGCAGTTCGGAGGGGCCCATTATTGAAAAACCCATCAGAAGAGTTGTGTCTCCGACGGCTCACCCCAAAGCGGCCCTCTCCCCGTGGAAGATGCTCTCCATGTTTCTCAAAGGTGGCTGCAGGGGACTGCAGAAAGAAAAAGGTGATGTAATGAAGCATTTCTTAGGGCACTCCAGGAGCCACATCAGTCCAATGGTGACATTTTGTTAACTGAAAAACCCCACAAAACACCCCAACCCAAACCCCACACTCCTGTCCTAGTTTTCAATGCAGCAGCCATCTCTGCATTCCTTAGCCAATGACATCAACAATCATGTGAACCCGATGAGAATGGCACACACACCAGTGCATCCCACACAGAATCAGAGAGAACCCAACACACTAACCTCACCAGCTGTCTTCGCAAATACATACTGTCTGCAACGTTCATCTAAGAATTTCTATGATACACAGGTGCTCATTCCCTAACTCTCTATAAAGACAGGAGAGCAGACAGCGATGGAGGATCCAGTCAATCTGACCAAAATTCAGAGACACTCAAGTATGTGAAAGCAATTTTGGGCTGAAACAACTATGGTGCTACAGAAAACATTAATGCTTCTAGCAGTATGATTCCAAAGAATCTTTCGCTCTTCACTTTCATTTATAAATAATGAAGATGTTTGTTTTAAATGCATCAAATATCCTGAAACTACTTTTGACTCTTCATATTGAAGCATGAAGGTGAAAGCCACATTCTGTATTGTTACTTGTTCAACATTGTCCATCACAATCTGGTTTGCTATTAAAGTGTTTTTCCTTTGCTGTCAGGCACAAATAATGCAAACTGTTGAAAGTCCAAAAAACAGACTTCCTGGGTTAACCTAAGCTGTTTTTGGAACCAGATTTAGAAAGGTGGCAGGCAAGCTGCCCTCATTTTAAGGATGCAAAAAACCTAAGGAGTATATCTGAGTTTGGAGTTCAAGGGCTTATCAATCAAACTCAGGAAGGGTCAGGTTATTTTTCTAAGTCAAACCGAAATGCTATCCTGAACTGTAAATAAACAGCAGCTCAAGTCTTGATCCTTACCGATTTAGGAGCATTTCTTTAATGATTTTCTACCTACTCAAGTCTCAACACAAAAACATCGAGCTACTTCCAGGCCTGAACAGGAAGTTTGTTCCTCCTCTGAAGTAAAAGGGATACACTTGTCGAAACAAACATTATTTTCACCTTAGTAAGTTTCCAAAAGCCTTCAAAAACACACAAGTTGTTAAACATTTTAAATTCAACAAATTCTTGTCAAAGGAGGGGGTCTGTACTAATGTTACCTTGGTTGACTGTGGCGTTGAGAAGTTAAGCCAGGCAGGAACAAAGTCATGCTGCGCCATTTAGGTCCAGTGTCTCCCTTCAATAAAATGAGGCATCAAACCTCATGGCCAGGATCTGCAAATGAAAAGAACATTCCCTGACTGTCATCTTTTCCAACTGAAAGGATAATACAATTTATTTCCCAAAGCTTGGCCTATACAAATAGGAGGGGAAAAGTACTGGCATTTTTCTTATTACATTTAAGCATTTTTTTCCCCCTGCTGACTTTGTTCCTCTGACCAAAACAGGTAAGAACTTAAACGGTCCTAGTTACTTCCTGTTTACAACTAACACACCCATGAAATCCATGATAGGATGGGTGTGGAGGTGGGAAGAACACAGAATGAACAGCATATAGAAGCCATACAACGCACAGAAGTGTAAAATCAAGACACAACAGAATTTGGGATACATCTCTTCTTTACTCATTGTCTCCGTTTACAAAGGGATGGTCATCATGGCTGTACATTAAATATGACCAAACCAGTTGATGATGTTGGAGACACTGAGACCAGATCAGAGACCTGAAAGACAACTATATGCCAGCTCCTGCACCTCCAACTTAAAACCGTATCCAGATCCACCAGCTTTTATACATCAAGGAATATCCTATGCTGAAACCGTTTTCACAGCTAAGAAAGGAAATGGTTAGGAGCAGAATACAAGCTGGCTGAAGAATCTTAACTGGAAGTTCAACCGAAGACAACTGAGACATCTCACTGAGGACTCTGAAACCAAACTGTGCTTTCTAACAACTCTCAGCAATTTCCACTGCTCAAAATGATGAAAATGCCATTATTGGTCTGTATAACTGACTTCTGCCTTTTTGTGGAAAGTTTTCCAGTTTACCATTTCGCTTTATTTTTCAATTTTAACTTATGTATGAACCAGTCAACATGCCCTGGTTCTGGCCAGGCCAGAGTTAACATCCCCACGAAGTCAGCACAGGTGAGCTGAGTGAGCCCAGGCTGTTTACACACCCTCTGACATCACTCCCCCATAAGAGGGGCTGGTTGGAGAGGGGCACTCCTGGGTGCCTCCAGGGGAGCCCAAGTGTGGCCAGGGCATCAGGTCAGTCTTCATGTCATGCATTCATCTGTGTTACCATCAGGTGGATAAGGTACTCTGTGTTACCATCAGGTGGTTATAAGTGAAATTTGCAGGGGCTGTTATTGCTCATCTTTCACAGTGATTTTGCCAGTGATTATCCCAACCCAGAGAGGTTCTGTCTGTTTCTCCTCCAGGAGGGAGCAAGCGGAAGGTGGTGCTGAGCCACTGGCTGGGGCTGAACCACCACACAACACCACCTAGGCAAAGAAAAAAAGTACATATGATCACTTACCCTGAGTTTGGCCTCTGCAGTCCAACGTCCTCAGTTTCTGTGCTTCACTGATTTCTGCGTTCCTTCCTTCTCCAGAATGCTGTAAGGCCAGCCTTGAGGCAATAGTGCGTCTCAAAGCGGAGCACGAGAGGCCGCACTTCGTGCCAACTGTGCCCTTCACCCCCTCAGCTGCTCATTTTAACCTCTCTTTGCACTCTCACTACAAAAAAAAACCTAAGAAGGTAATTTATATTTAAAAAAAAAAAAGGAACGACCACGTTCACCTCATTAAATTTCCTCTGGTCGTTGTAATACAGAAATCAGCCTTTACATTACAAAAAGGTTGGTGAAGTCTGCTTGACAACATTCAGAGCAAGACCATGGTTAATACTGAACAGATACACCCAAGTCTGCTGGATAATTCATGATCTGCAGCCAATCAGCCTGAACACTCTGGAAAAAGGACGACGTTACATAAAGATGTTTGCCCCAAATGCTGAGATCTAAGCAAGAAGCATCTGCCCAAGTGCTCTTAAAATATAAACATCATCTTTATCACATACATCTGCTAAAAAAAGGTATAGTATTTAAAAAAAAAGAATGTTAGGATATACTCTGATCTTCACGTAACTTGGTTAATGCTCCACAGAGCTAAGCACTACTTGATATAAAGCTCAAAAGCAGGCACAAATGTTTATCTCCCCGTTTTGACCATTTACATGCTGGAACATAGGTCACATGAACAAAAAAAAAATGCCAGGTCCAAAAAATAATCTCTTCTACTCTGTTTTTTGTAGAATGCTGCTTTTGAAGGGACACAAATTAATCCACAAGAGCTTCTTGTTCTACAGTGGAGAGTTCACTTCTGGGTCATAGTCCTCTTCCATCAAAGAGGTGAGACAGGAACTGTAGTCACTATAAAAAACAAAACCCCATCAATACAAGTGGCATAAACATGACAAAGTATAACTAGAGAGAAGAGTAGAGGAGAAATTGAGCAACTATAGTGCAAGTGCCAAAAGCTATTTGATCTCTGATCAAAACAAAACCTGAAGCAATCCAATTAAAAAAAGGTCCCTGAAAAGGACATTTTTGCTTTTGAATGATCACTTCCCAGATTTACTTTACAAAAGGGCAGTACAAACCAGCTGAATCAGAATAAAAAGAAAAGTGGAGAAACTGCTTACAGCTGAAGAAAGGGATTCCACACTTCTTAGCAATTTTAAAACCTGCTCCTAAAATAATGATGAGACCTTAAGCTACAGGTAGGCTTGGCCAACCCACATGCTTCCTCTCCTCTATGCGCCCACATCATTCCTCATCTGCTCCAACACAGCCAGGCTCCCCTCTCAACTCCTCCACAGAAAACACCACCAACAAAACAATATTGACTTTTTCTGGTCTGGCCTCTTTTTCCTTGAACCACCTTACCTAACCAGAAGCAAACAGATAGGTTTAGTGCTCCTGAAACATCAGAGTTTTATTACTGCTGTGATGCCATCAGCTGTTTCTCAGGATCCCTTTAGGCACGCTTTATTATGCTTTTATACTTGACTTATCAGATGAGTTTGTTTTCCTTGTTTGGATATGCTTCCATTCTTTGATCAGGTTTGGTTTTCATTGCACTTGTTATGCCATTCTTTAATCATTGGGATTTCTTTTTTTATTTTTTTAAAGTTTTTAAGAGAGTTTTGATAGAGGCTCAAAATAAACACACAGAGGGAACAGTAAAAGAATCACCATCTTTTTATCCTCTGGGTCATTCCCTTTAATAACCCCCCTCATTTCCCTATCTTTTTTTCTGCTGTGTGGAACTAGATGTTATTGTTGTGTAGGGGATGTTGGAAAAAAGGAAACAGTTTAGTACCTGAGCATTGAGCCACGATCACATTTCTGGATGTAGATTAGTAACACTCACAACCCCTACACGCTACCAAGCCAAGATGAGGCAAAACCAGAGCGGACATGGTCATGGACAATACTGACCTGGGAGCTTCCTCAGCATCCCACCCCACATCACAGGCTAGTAAGCATCACACACTGCAAACACCAGACCTGCTAACCTATCAAGACCTGTTCTTATATTAAAGGGTAATTTTCTCCAGGGTGTATAGCGACACGCTGGAAGATCTGCTGCAGACAGCACAGTCTCCCAACCATGCTGAACTCAGCACAGGTACAGAACTCCTTGGGATGTGACCTTCTGATGTTGCTACCAAATGTTTGAGTAGCAAGTAGAAGATAAAAGAGGGACAAAGTCAATGCAGTTGACTATATTTAAACAAGATTCGTTACCTTTTGCATAACTGTGCTTTTCAGAACAAACCATATAGCCATTAAGCCATGTCAAACTATTGACAGAAGTCATATAATTTACAAAGTTGATTTAATGAACCTTGGGAATGATTCACAGTGATGTGAAAAACGGACCTAAACACAGAACTTATCTGGATTTAAGGGTATCTGAATAAATGAGCACCACAGAATTACAGCTCTAAAGGAGGAACCAGGTCTAAGTACATAACAAAAACACCATAGAAGTACAATACACAGGTTCCACTTCACAAAAAGAGTTCCCAGTACCTTTGGGAAAGAAAATACAAGGGGAAAGTACATCATCGCTTGCAAAACTTGCGTTGCTACAAGACATCTTTGTATATTTCAGCACAAGCAAGACCAACGTGCAGCCACAGGTTAGAAAAGATTCTGCAAAAGATTCAGGACTCCTAACCTCCTGTTTTGATACCATTGTGCCAGTGACCAGGGCAGTTCATTATGGAGCAGTACCTAACAGGCACATAGACAGTCTAGTGCAACTCCCACATGACATTTTGGATGGATGTCCTAATCTTTCAAACACAATGTTTGCACGATGAGCATAATTCAGGCACTGCTGATCAGAAAACTTTACACTTGTTAAAGGAATGACCTCCACATCATCTCAAACCTTCTATCAAGTATTTTGATATGTCTGTAACCTTTACTCTGAAAGACACTTGTGAGTGTCACAGTTACCAGGAGGCTGTGCACTGAGTTTGCAGTAAATTAAAGCAAGAGGCTTAAATTAATCCCCACCCACTTCACTTCAGGTAGTGTAGAGAAGGCACTTCGGATAGGTAGCAAATTCAAAGTCCCATCTCAAACCCTCCTGAAGCTGCGATTCTGGCATGAGCAAGGGACTGAAAGCTCTATGCCAATACACTATGTGCTGACACAGCCTGGAGCTGGCTCCATATTTCAATACTGCTCTTCAGTCATCACCTTCCTGTGTGGGTAATATCACAAAATGAATAAAGCATGTGACATCAAAATACAGAAACTTGCTGTTGGATGAAATTCTTGTAAGTTACACTACTACTGAAACCCTTCAGTTTCCAGATTTAACCCCTGTGCTAGGTTTCACAGCTTCCTCTCACATTCAAACCCTGCCCAACATTACACTTTCAATCTACCTAAGACCACCTCTATAACCTACCATGCTACTGATGACAGTAATATAAAAAAATAAAAAATCAAAGTCTCTCAATTACCTTCCCAGACAGCAACCTACAATAAATTCTTATGGGAAAAAAAGAAGTTCAAGAACAAGAGCAAATAGCATCAGGGCTCCCAGGATACTTGTGCAGACTTTTAAGCCAGACTCTGCATCACAGTTTATTGCCCATCAATGCTGCTATGTAAATCTGTTGAATTGTTTTGTTTTTAGACACATTTACACATTTTTGCCTCTCAAATGAAGGAGCACAGTTAACTTGTGCTTTGTGTACAAGTTTATCTGTGGCTATAAAAATATCAGTCTCGATTCAACTGGATGCTTTCTTGTGCTACCAAAGTGCCCAGCCACATTCTATTCAGTTTTTCATGACACTATGTCATTCATGTTTTATGTACTCAAGACATCCCTCTTCCAAGCAAAGTCGGGCCATTTGTAGAAGCGTTCTGAATGCCTCTAATCAGCCTCTTACCATATCTCTTAGTTAAAACATCACCAAAACGGCATGAAGTGTTCAAGATTTTGAGGCATGACCAATATATACAGTGGCAAAATTGTGTACTTTTTAACCTTTCTTTCTAGTATCTAACACTGTGGGGTTTGTTTGCTTTTTTTATTACTACATAGAACTGAAATTACCTTTGCCAACCCCTCAATAATGATCGGAGCAAAGATACTCCTCAAAGTACAGGCGGGTTCTGCTTTCCTCTGGTCACAGACATGAAGATGTCTGTGGAGTAAACACACATTCCCTGAAGGTGAAGTTCCCAATCGTTCCCATACTACATTTACAGTTCAGTTGATCGTGTCTCTGCTTTGCTATGGAAAACAGCAAGGACAAAGATCATCCCTGGTAGCCACTCCCAGTTCCAGGAAAACAGCAAACAGAAGTGCCTGTCAATGCAAATTTAATTAATTCTCTCTTTCTAAAGGAGTTCAAGTTTGACTTATGCTTGGAAACACAAATCAGAAGAAGAGAAAACAATAATAATACTATCACTAAATTAGATGTTCTAGAAAGGCACACCTCCTTTCAGAACAATTAAATTTGCATTAATGAGCTCTGGTGAAGAAAAAAAAAGATTGTCAGCTACTCCAAAATACTCTTTCAATGATCAAAATGCAGAAGCCTTTGACAAGTAATATAAGTACATAAAAAAATTAAACTCTGTAATAGAACTTGGGTTCTCCTTGTTAGCAGCACAAGTGAAAGAAATGGTATTTATTACCAAGTTAAACAAGTGAAAGTTGTCAGATGCTCTTTTATATTGCTAATTTCACTGTGTGTTTGTCTAAACAAATACTAAAACTTTGACATGAAAATGGAAAGAACATATAAGCATACCCCATGTAAAGGAGGCAGCACAGACTACGGTAAGAAAACATGCAGAGCCCAGGACAAAGCCCCATCCCCTAACACACCATGCATGAAGCGTTCCTGCTGCGTTACAGCTGACTACAGTTGTTTTAATCCTCCTGTTAACTGCCATTTCTACTCATAACAGACTGGAGAAGAGTTAAGCTCTGTATCAGAGTTTCCAAAGCTTTGATTCTCAGGTTGAGCTTTCCATGTACCTGACACACATACATGTGGAGCCTCTAGCAAAATAGCAGCATATGAAGGAAAACTTTCACCCTTCATTACACTTATCAACCCAGCCAAGAGCAGCTGTAAAAGGTCACAAGGACAACATCTGTCTGTCCTGCCACCATTTCAGTTCACTACATTTCTACATATGTTTCCAAGCAGAACATGTTTATTTCAAAAAAAGTAATTTGTTTTTTGAACTGGCCAACTCAATTTGGGATTTCAGTAATATTCCTAAAGATCAGGTGTCAGCTGGGTTGCAAAAGCACTCAGAAACAATCGTGAGCAATTTAATGGATGCACAAGGCAGATCAGAATTTACTTCCCTCATCAGTCTTCTTTCTGTACAGTTCTTTTAAAGTTATTTCTTTAATCAAGTGGATATGCCTAAACGTACTGAAGAAACCTTTCCACTAAGCTACTTTTCAGAGCAGCATCATTTGACAGGTGTATGGTAGTTTATGATGAAGAGTTAATACCACATGCATTCACTAAAATACAATCTCTTTCTAACAACTCTTGATTCATTCAACACATGCAGAGAAACAGCGAGTCACAGCCTGGGGCCCAACCTAGGAGGAGTCAAAAGCATGCCACTCATTTCCTTAACGACAGCAAAAAGCCACACGAGGAATTTCATTATCCTGTTTTCCAGAAGAGCAGAACATGGCTTGGTCTTACTATTATTAGAAACATTTTATTGAATAAGGTAATCATATTTGGGTGCACAACTCTTTTAAAATAACGTAATTATATATCTTGCTTCAACCTTGCATGTGTTATTAGGCCTTACTATAAAAGACATAAGCACAGCATTACTACTTCAAGAGCTGTCATAACAGCTGGCGAGCTACATCTTCTTGAGATTGTTTATTTGCAGTTAATGGCACGTTCACCTACATAAAGTATCTACAAAACAAACTTACTTTCATTTTGCTTTCAGCTTCCACTAATACAATTGTCTAGACACACCTGCAGCCTGTCTACAGGCTTGAAATATGGCTACCTTCTGAAAGGACAAAGGTAGATGTTCCAGAATGGCACGTACAACTGGTACTGCTCACACACCTGAGCCATTAGGCACCAGAATGACTGTAATACACACCTCCCATTGTTTCTTTCCATTGTGCCACCCAACTACCTACCCCCCCAGCATTTCTTGAACATAAAGCACAGTTCTATCAATTAAAAAGACTGGGGAAAACACTGTTTAAATTGTTTCTGGCCTCTGAAAAATCTAGTATCTAAAAACACAATGCACCACTCGCATGGGATTTTATGGAATTATGGAAACATGAGCCCGTTAGAAGACTAACTGATGGATTAAAATGTTAATTGTGTACCAAACAAAAATTTTCCCAGATACAGAAAGACAGTAAAAGTTCTTGTGAAAACCAGCTATTATTTACTGACAGACTAACATCCTGTTTTCCAAGTTTAAGGCAAAGAAATCTATCTTGTGGAATCATCAGAACTGTTTTGTATTCTACAAACAACACTGCAGGGGTATATATTTATCTATATATTAACTGTTATCTATCTGACCCCTTTTGCAAACCAGATTAACAACTTCAATGAACTGAAAATAGTTTAAGAAAAATCCATACGGGCACATCTATACTCTAAACCCCTTTTTGTCTACTGACAGTCTCATACAATACTGCTCAAACAACCTGTCCATTTGCCTACTTACTTTTCCATTTCTTGAAGGTCACGTTGACCCAAATCCTACCTTGTTCAAAATTTCTGGAACAAACATACGCACCCACACAACCAAATACCTTGCAAAGCCCAAACAGCCCAGGCTTGTGAACACATACTGACAACTGGAATGCAGCAAAGTCTGGGTAAGGAGATGATTATTTTTAACAGCAATCAAAGATACAAAGGGTATATGATAGTAACAATCAAATCACAGAGAAAAGTGACATCTAGGACTGTGATCTAAGGAAGATTCTCCATCCAGTAAGAAAACAGCATCAACAGAAACAGCACCTTTAGCGATGCTATTGATGCCTGTCCTTCCAGCCCCAGCTGATCTGAGTTTCTGCCAGCAAGGCTAACACATCACTGCTGGGTCAACAGTTATCAGGTGATAAGGTGATCAGGTGATAAACTGATAAGGTGACCACAGACCCCAAAGCCAACAAGACCATCTCTGGAAGCAAGGTGTATTCTACACAAAAGCCCAAGGCATGTTTTGGAAATGAAGGCTTGTGGGGAACCTGTACAGAAGCCTGTGCGTAAGATGATAAGGCTCTGAACCTCAGCCAGCAAGTGCGACACATTGCAACTGAACCGTGCCAGTGGGTTTTGATGAGTTTACTTTGAGCACCAAGATAAGGGCAATTTTAAACATGTAAAATCTAAAAGGCTCAGCTCCTTGAGCACTGAACGGGGACAGCACAGGCATTCTCAATACTATGCCTACCAACAATTATTCCTGGATATTATACACTGGCAGTACTGGTCACCCTTTATTCCTCTCTCTCGTGCCACCTAAGATTCCACTTCCCTTCAGTGCCCCTTTAACAGCCTTCTGTACTGTTTATGTTAGAGAACTGTGGTATTTACCTGAAATACTAAAACCTGCTCACTGCTCTGTCCTGCTCTGGGGTGTAAAGTTCCAGGGATTGCAACCTCTATTAAACAAGCATTTTGATACTGATACAACACAAGGAAACATTATAAATGTTTCTGTACACCTCAACAACGTTCAGAATTTTTAACTAACTTTAGCATTTTATTAGAGAAGGTATTTTAGATCTGGAGAAGGTATTCTGCTAATTTTAATCAAATCCAAAAGCCTTTTTAGCTCTTGAAGGGAACAAAAATGAAATGAAGAGCCTATCTGTATGGTCTGTGTGAAGCCTTGATGAATAGTCACCTCTACTGCTCAGTAGAATACCCCAGGATAATGTTCCCCATCATAGGGAAAGAATTGCAAATATGTAATTACTAGCTTATCCCTGCTGCATATTACATACCTCCTGCCTACCTGTCTTCCAGAGATGCAGATGGAGCCTAAGCAGAAGTGAAATAAGTAGTTCTCCAGCACCTTAAAAAAATAAAAAATGGGATGGGTGTTTCCCACTATGGATATTTTACAACCCAGTATTTCATGGGTTACTATCACTACTATAGCACATTTATATTTAAATATATTCCGTTTGGAGTTGAGAAAAACATATTTCCCTTGGAAAAGGGGATCAAATACAACCAGACTATTTATGAAATATTTGTGTCAAGGCAAGAGACTATAAATCAAGTACAGGGAAGTACAGATCTGCATTCCAGATGAAGGATAAGAGGCTAGAAGGCATGTCACTTGCAAAGAGGAAAGAGAATTGAAAGTCAACAAAATAAACAGGGAAGGACCTTCATAAATAAGAAACCATTCTTCTAAGCAATGTAATATTAATTCTTTCCCTTGGTACCATTACCCAAGCCCTACAAGACCAGTACTGCAAACTGGGAAAGAATGGTATATTCCAGTTGTAGGTACACTTCCCACCCAAGACAACAGGCGAAGTGTGGGGGACTTATTGTACCCTCTCTGCCTCTCCTTCCACACAGATTATTTCCAAATCATTTTACTTCGAGACCAGGACAGTATGAAGAAACTCTACATTTGTCTGTGACCAGGACACAACAAAGACATGCTCACTCAGCACTTTTCAGCATGTGTCCAACACCTGTGTTACAGTTCGTAGAGTTTACGTCTGCTGTGTTTTTCATTCCACTAGCTTAAAATTTTCATCACTTTTCTGTAAGAAAATGCTAACAAACATCATGCAGAAAAATCACCAAAGACTATTCACTTGAAACCAAACATACATGTATATTGCACAAATAAATATTCCATTTGTTTGGTCTTGGCTTAAAAAAAAAGAAAGGAATAAGTGATCCCTAATAGTATGATGTGATCATTTGCTGCAGCTGGCAGATAGCTCCTCTCTAAACGTCCACACTGTTTTGCTACAGCTCCCTCTATAATCTCGTCTATGAAACTCTTAGTGATAAAATAAAACAAGAAGTTACAGACAAGGTGTTGTCCAGCTGGTTTGAGCTTTGTCTTTAGATCCTGCAGAGAATTATTGTGCTGTTACTTGCAGATACACTGTGCAGGTCGAGTTAAACAACGTCATTCTTCTACCCCAGTGTCCGGCAATAAACTAGGGAATACGAAGAACACATGGGGGGTGGTAGGGCAATCTTCAGAGGTTGCATAGTTAAATCCCTTTCTCCTGAGATTTAAAAGCCTTTAGCTCTACCCTCTCCTATCATATGCCTTTGAAAATAAACTAAGCAATGCACCCCTCCACCAATCTGTAAAGTGATCTTCAGGCTGCAGAGCTGCAGGAGTCTGAAAATTAATCCTAAAATGTCTCAAAAGGTAATAGAAAAACATGTTTGTTATCAGCAGACTGGGATTCATTATGTAGCTATTGATACCTGCACTGGAATATTTTTTTTTTGGGAGTAGTAAATCAAAAGAGATTAGCATCCCAGCATTCTCCAGCGTTATCTCTACAATCTGGTTTGGTTATTCTTATGGTTGAAAGCCTGTCCCTGCACTGAATGCCTGAACTGGATACACTGCTGCAGTATCAATCCATAATAACTTGTTTTATTCACCACAGATATGGCAAGCTGACTAACCTCTCTTTGCAGGTACCTTTTAAGAGACCTTTTCTCCAGAACTTCACTAGTCCCAACCTTAGCAGGTGGCAGGGTTTATGTTTTTTCTTTTTTTGGGGGGTGGTGGAAGAAAAGTCCAATAGATGACCTTGTATCCCAGTGCTGTTCTGCAGCAGAAAAAGCATGTAATAACACATTCTGGGATCAAATACAGTCATGTTTTTAGAAAACAAACCAACCCCCCCCCCTCTGATTTTACTGTTGGAGCTATAAGCTTTTAAGTTCAAAGCACTGATGATGAAAAGAAGTGACATGACCCACCTCCCAAGCATGACAGGTTGCAGGCAGTGACAGAACGTCAGAGCTGGCTCCCAACTATACATACAGGTTGACTTTTTAAAGCTGCTTTATAGATCAGTTACTGATGTCTCATGAAACACAAATTGTATAAAACCACTCTAGGGCTAAACAACCCAGTCTTTTCCCCAGCCCTTACGCAGGGGTTCTCTTTAAACAGGCCACGTTACCTTCTTTACAGATCTCATTACTCAGCCATAACTCTTCCAAAATATGATAGTATCACAGACAGCACAAGGTACTTTTAGCTGAAGACCTGCTATTCATTCCTCCAGAGAGCAGAAAAACTGCTTAACTACCTTGTTTACATTGCTCTTTTACATGTTCCAGTATGGCAAGTGAATTTTCAGTGATGCTGCTGACTCATGACAAGTTAGGTACCACTACAACCCGTAGATACTCTCCCACAGAACTGCTGCCTAACCAGCTGTTACTTGCACACATCAGGTAAGGAATTTGAACCCATCTACTCCAGAATGGCTGAAATCAATGCTATTGATTACAGACTGGTTCTTGAATTTATGAAGATCATCTGTGTGTTCAGTAAGAATATTATTTCAATGTAGAAAAGTGAAAACATCGAACAGAACATGACCCAGAAGACTCCCTGATGCAAACAATCTTGTTTTGAAACAAGTCCTTAATCCTAAAATGTCTCAAAAGGGACCAAAGTCCTGCCTTTTTCTAGACTTTGTGAGGGGAACCACTGTCCAACACTTCCCAGCATTCTGGAGCTCTTCCCAACTCCACAGGCTCTCAGTTCCCCAAATACTGTAAAATATGTTCTATAAGGCCCAGTCAACCTGAAGACAACATTAAAGTCATTATTAACCTGCTTTTCTTTACTTCAGCTGGACTTCAAAGTAAAGACAGTTTTCCCAAACTAACAGTCAAGATCACAACATACGCAACATTTTGAGAGTGAGAGTTCCCTTGCTGAATTTTTAAAGATTAGCATCAAAGGTCTTTTCAGACCACCTCACGCGAATCCCAATTAATCCTTTGATGATGGATGATGCATTGAAACACAATGGCAAAACGTTCCTTTCTGCTGAAGAGCTGGAGACTTACTGTAGCCTTTACCATACAAATTCACCAGCAACTTTGCTAATACCAATAATTTCTGTGCTCAGAATAATACCATATACCTCCATGGCAGGCTCAGCCCTTTATTTTCAAGTTAATTGTTCAACACAAACTGAAGATGACAGTTTCAAAGATTCAAAGAGAACGAAGATTGTTGCCACATGCTCTGTGTGTTGCAACTACATTAGGAGGGTCACACAGATACCCAGTAAAGCAGTCCCTGCCACACTAAACCCCTATCTGTGTTGCCATACTTGGTCACACCATCATCTGCCCCGACACTTACTATTTACCTGAACCTAGAACGGATGCTGGAAATAAAACTGCTTCAAGGGAAATTAATTTACAATGATTCATTTCTTTCCATATTGGAAAAAGGGGATTCCCAAAACCAAGGACATGCATCTGCCAATGTTATATATGCACACCCCCCCGCTCTGCATATTCAGAGCCACCAACATCACACCATGAAGCTGTGATGCTTCTTCCAGGGTGGAAGATACTACTATAAAAACATTAAACTGGAAGGAACCACAAGATTTGAGGAAGGAAAAAAAAAAAAAAAAAAAAGAAAAAAGACAGATGAGACACAGGCATTTTTGGTAGAATGACTGTAAATCCTAGACCTTCAGTTGCTCCTGGTGAACTCTCTAGTGTACAATAGTCCCTGAGGCACAAGGTCATACACTGCAAAATATTT
The DNA here is from genome assembly GCA_013400835.1 of Zapornia atra. Taxonomy (NCBI): domain Eukaryota; kingdom Metazoa; phylum Chordata; class Aves; order Gruiformes; family Rallidae; genus Zapornia; species Zapornia atra. The sequence continues at coordinate 46,338 of VZTU01034289.1, forward strand.
GTTTCTGAGTATAATTGATTGCAGAAAACCTCAGTTATGTTTGGATGCACTGGTTCAAAGGATTTTTGTTAAGCTAGACTTTGGAAGTGCAACTATTTCAGATTAGTCATTTCACAGAACTGCATACACCAACACTTTACAAAGTCTTTTCGCTGTTTAATTACAGAAAGGTCTAAAGAAGCATAAAGCGTTAAAATCCTTCTTCTGACACTTCTGAAGGTCAGATAGAGAAGGCAGGAACTGAAATAGTTAAGCACACTTTAATCAACACATTCCAGTATAGAGTGATACAGCTTGATCGCTAATACGTATGATTAATTTAACCAACGTGCTTCCTTCTCACTTACCACCATGCTTACAGCCTTGTCTAACCTAGACTTTTCAGGCCTGCCCAGTGTTTACACATACATGGACGGGGCGGTGGATACTTAGCCACTATCAGCCTCTACCTAAATCCACTCCCCAAAAATGTAAATTTATCTTCTGACCATACAGTAACTCATTAAAGTTTGGCACATTTTCACAGGAACATATTAACTTACAGAACACAAGTTAAACAACATCCTGGCATTGACCAAGTATTCTAAGCAGGACCACGTTTCTGCCAACTCCACTGCTTTTCATCAAATCTGACAAGTAAAGGGAACAGGCACTGCAATTACTCTTACTGAAACGAAACCCACGTATGGTTTAGTTGGTATCCTGGTCACAATGTCAGTAGACATTGTGCTGTCACTTATGTAGCTGTGTTAGCAGAACAAAATCTAAACCACTCCTGCCTCTCCAAATAAATTAACATAAAACTTAAAAATCCCAAACAAACTTCCTGGTGTACACACTACCTTGCCAACTGCAAAGCTCAGTAACCATGCCTTTTCCCTGTGTAAGTGAGAGCGACAGTCGCCCCACGGTTGTGTCTTTACAAGCTGTAAGAAAAGGCCATCCCCACGCCAAGAGCAGCGAGCACTTTGCTGAGGAGAGGTGCGTTATGTTTTAGCTCTATGCAACACAGCCAGCCCTCTTCCAATCTGCTCATACCAAGGAGTAATGCACCCCCCAAAGTGCACTGCACAACTACTTCAACTCAGCAGCTACACAACTTCTTTTAAGGCCGAATTTAAATTTAAAAAGCAACTTTAACTCTTGAGCCAACAGTTTTCGTTCACTTAGTAAAGACAAGAGCTACTGACATCCCGCACTTCTGAAGAAGTTCGGAGATCCAGTCACAGTATTTTTCTGTATTAAATGTGTCCCACAGCTCCTGAAATAAATTGTGACTTAATTTCTTAATCTGAAGCAGGGATTTCGAGAGGCACAAACACCACGTAAGCAGCAGTCACAACTGTGACAACGGGTAACCATATCCTGCAAAAAAAATGTTTGCAAAGTATTCTTCCTAGCAATTCAGAAACTGTGTGCTTCCACTTGATTTGTTATATATCACATCTGCATTCTGCTCCTCTAATTTCTGAGACAACCGCAGAAAAACCAGGACTACTTTTTTTTTTTTAAATGCCATCTGTTCCCTGCATATTTTTGCTTTAAGTCCCACAATGATATCCGCAATGGAAACTTCTGTGTCATATAGGATTAAGACTAAAAACTTGATGAATAATAAGTGCAGAGGCTGCACTTCCCTACATATAGCTGTAAAAAATTAAAAAAAAAAAAAAAAAGGAGGGAAGTACCACCTGAAGTTTTGTATTTAGAACAGAAAAGCCTCAATAAGTTCTTCTTAAGGTACTTTTATCTAGAAAGAGTCAGAATGAGCGTGAGAGGAAACACCTCTCTTCTTAAACCTAGTGATTTTATTTCTGCCTACCTCACTGCTCTACACCTGTTCCCTTCCGGAGTCACAGACTGGAAGTTTGAAATACTGGTCTCCAAATGGATGAGCACAGGGAACCTTTGACTGAAATACCAGCCACATTCATTCATGAAGTCACATTTGCATGTTGGGTGGTGTTTTCTTTTCCACAACCACCTAACATTTTTATAAAAGTCACCTCTACAGTAAACTCAGCTCTTCAACTCTCTTAGCTTCTCTCTCACCTGTGTACCCCCCTTTGCTGTTTCCACACTTGGCTCAGTCACTTGCAACCTTTCAGAGTATTACCCACATTACTAACACTTGTGTCAGACCTCAGAGGCGGGGAAAGGAAGGCTGACTTACCTGGTCATGCTAACATAAAAAGACTTTTAAGCAATGCTCTTAAATGAGCCTACCATCACTTACAAGGATTTAAATAGCGACTGTTTCTCTAAAGCTGGCTAAAAACTCGTAACTTCTGCAGACACCCACTAACCGCTCTAAAACCGTTCCAAAACAGCTCATTACTAAACCGAATTGAATTAAAAAAGAGTCTTAAATACCCCTTTGAAATAGTAGGTGCGAACACAGCCGTCCTGATCAAGTCCAGCTGCACCCGTTTAAGTCAAACCGTGCAAGACCTTAGGCCATCAAGGCACGAAACACACCGGACACGGAAAGAAATAACTTTCGCGACGGAAAAAGCCACCTCACGCTCACGCCAGGCGCTGCTTTCCTGCGAGCAGATAACGACTGGCACCTGACAAGTTTCCCAGGCTCCGTTTTGCCCTGGCCCCCCAGCACAGGTCGGCCCAGAGGGGCTGGCAGCGGGCTGGGGCTCGGCTGCCCGGAGCACACGTGTCACTGCTCGGCTCCGACCGCCCCCTCCCGCCGGGGGCTGCCGGAAAGAGCGGCCGTAAATCCCACGGAGGCGAAGGGAAGCGGCCCGAGCCAGCGCGGCTCACCCGCTTTCGTTTCCAACTCGCAATCAAAACAGACGGCAGCCGAGTTTCCCCCCTACCGCGGACGCTCCCCGTTCGCCCCGGGGCAGCCGCGCAGGAAGGTCCGCACTCGGTCCAGCCTCCCGGGGACTTCACCCCACCACCCCGGCGGAACGCGGCGTTCCGGCCTGTCCTTCCCCCC
>VZTU01034289.1:49754-92246 GCA_013400835.1 Zapornia atra
GCCCCTCCCCGGTTCCACGACGGCCAGGCGGAGCGCTCCCCACCTACGCCCCAGCCAAGGAGAGGGGGGCGCGCGCGCCCCTCGCCCCACCAATCAGAGCGGCAGCACGCACCTCTCTCGTCACCCGTCGGGCGCCACCAGAGACTATGCGCCCCAGACAGCCTTGCGGCCACCCCCTGCACCGATCGCGCGGGCGCCGCGCCGCAGGGCAGACTGGGATTTGTAGTCTACCCCCGGTCCGCCGCTGCTTCCTGTGCGAGCCGGGATTGCCCGCCGCGGAGATCCCGGAACACAGAAAGTAGGAGCGGCTTACCCGCCCCACCGCGCTCGGGCTGGGAGCGAACTGCGCAGCCGCGGTGGCAGGGGAAGGAGTGGGCGTTTTCGGTACTGCCACCCCCGCTCTCAAGCACGCCAGGAAGCAGGACCTCCGGCTCTGTTGGGTGCCACGCACGCCTGGGCGCTTCCCCGGCCTGGCGGAACGACATCGGGCCCGCTTGTTCCCGCCCGGACCGCACCGCCGAGCTCCACCGGAGCGTTTACCAGCGCCCCGGAAGCCGCTTCAGCGAGGAGACTCGGGGTAGTGTCAGCTGCGGAGGCCGCCGCCCGGAGCCGGTGGGTACCGCCGGGGTCGGAGCTCTGGTGGCGGGCACAGCCCGCACCCGGCCGGCTGCAGCGCCCTGTGGTCGGTAGGGCGGCTTCTCCGTGCAGCTGCTCAGCCCCCGAAAAGGCGATCCGTCAGCGGGAAGCCGCCGCCCGTGTCCTGATCCTCTGTGCGTTAACTAGACGTTGTTCTTGTGATGGTTATTAGAGCGTAAGTTCCTAGAGCCGCCGGAGCCACAGCACCCTGTAGTGGTAAATAAGGATCGAGGAGATATGTTATATTTAAATATATAGCTGGAAGAATCTCGTATCAGATAAACAAGGGTCGGCTGTGGCTTAACTTTGTCCCCGAGACAAAGTCAGCTGCTCACCAGTTGTAGACCTTATGATTTTTTCCAGTTCTAGGCCCTTGATAAGGGAAATGTTTCCTCTTGTACAACGATGCTGCTTCCACACACCTGCCCAGGTAAGTTCCTGAGGCCACCTGTGGTCATCTGTTTTTCTTTGAAAGTAAAACAGCAAAAGGTATGACTGGAGCATTGAAGACTTGTGAGTTAAGAGTAGCCACGTGTTTATCAGGCAGCTTTTCTGAGAGAATATATAATTTTTACAGCCACAGCTAAGATGCTTCTGTAAAATCAAGTTTCAGTGTCTTAACGGCTTCTNTTTGTTGGGTTTTGTCTTTTTGTTTTTTAGAGCAGTGAGGGGGTAGTAACTAGTATTTGGGGTAACTGTGTCCTACGTCTGAAATAATTTCATATTCTAATCTGAAAAGGAGTGGCTTAAACGCCTAAAGAAGGCATGTGTGGGTGGAAGGATAGATGGATATACAAACCTTTTGTAGCAAGGCAGGCTTGCTTATTCATTACAAAGAGCCTAGCTGCTTTTTGTTAGCTAGTTTGTGAAAGCTCTATTAGTCAGTTTCATGGGTTAAGTTAAAATGCCTGAAAACCATGAGGAAGGGCAGCTGTGATGTTGACCTGATTTGGAAAATTACTAGGTGCAATATTCCATAGGTAATTAAGATAACTGCAGATCTGCAAGCCTATATTGTAAAGTGTTCAGACCAAGTTTTATAGTTGCAGCTCCGGAAGTTAACTATTCCCAGACTACCACCATATGGAAAGAATAAGACAACTTGCTCTTCTCTCGGCCTCCACCATCTGCAGAGAGGTGTGCATCTGATCTCGAGAGCCTCAAGCCTCAACCTGGCATCGGTATATGCAACCAAGCTTCGGGCTTTTCACACCTCTGTCCCCTCCTTCAAGAAGAAAACCCCCAAAGAGTCTGAGACCAAGTTGCAACAAAGTATGGGATTACTAAAGGATTCTCCAAAGCCAGCTGTTTACATAAGCCTCGCAGGGCTAATTCCGTTTGTTGCTATACCACTGGCAATGGTCACCCAAGGCACCTACTGCCCACAGCTGGCATTTGCTCAGCTTACATATGGTGCTGTAACAGCCTCTTTCCTAGGAGGAATGAGGTGGGGGTTTGCTCTCCCAGAAAACAGCCCAGCCAAGCCAGACTGGTTGAACCTGGCTAACAGTACAGTTCCTCCTCTATTTGCCTGGCAAGCCTTACTCTTTAAGGATATCACTCATGGTGCACTAATGCTGATAATGGCCTTAGGGATAGCACTACATTATGACCTTTCCCTTCTTCCTACTTACCCTAGGTGGTTTAAAGTACTGAGGGTAGTGGGAACACTGGTGATGGTATTATCACTATTAGCTACTATGGCATTTAAGACTGCTTCAGAGCAGCAGCCATGTGACAGCAGTAATAAATGGCAGAAGACAAAATAATAAATCAATAGCAAAAAGCTATTTAGCTGCCAAAAGGAATTTGTATTGAGTTCCCGGAGAAATAAAGACTTCTTTGTGCTTGAAAGTCATAAAATGGCAGTGAGTAAGGTGTGTTTTCTCTAAGTAAACAGCTGGTTTAGGAGGGAAGGATGTAAATAGCAGTGACTTCCGAGGCATGTACAAGTCCATCCTTGTCTGTAGAACAAAACAGCACCCTTGAATGAAATGTTACTGCCATGTGAATTTAAGATGGAGATTCAAATGACATGGGTATGAATTGTTGTATCCTGAATTAAAGTATCTGTTTTAACTGTAATGTGTGATAATGGTGGAGAGAACAACCGCGTAGTTGTAACCTAACAAGATGAAAGCAGTTCTAGTTCAGTGCTTAAAGGAGCAACAGAGCATTGTACAGAAGTACTTGTAAGTCAAATTCCTAGGTTGGGGGATAAAACTCTTCTGTCTTCAACTGAGAAGATATGAAAATGCCATGTTACTCAGTGCTAGTCAAGTAAGAAAGGGGAGGCAAGGTTGATTTGTAGTGGTAAGCCGTGGTCAGCACTTGCCTAAAATTTGTCATTGCACTGCTGTGATGGAATGGGGAAAGCTAGATGGGGCACCTTGGGGTCCTTGACGAAGTGCCACAGGAGAGAAGGTTATTTCCTACTTGAGGATACCTGGGCCATCCATTCCTAGGTGGTGTTTGGACCTGGGGGTGCCTAGCCAAGGAAGCTGCGTGCAACATAGCACTTCAGTGCAGGAGTATGTCAGAACTTTATCACCTGATAGGACACCTGGCATTCAGTCGCTGGCACTAAGGGATCCAATAATGGGACTGAAAATAGTTTGTATCTAAACTCATTTTATTTGAATAACTGGATGTGCAGCCTGCAAACCCTCCATGATGGGCCACTTCTGAAAACACTGTAGGAACATATGCTCTTTGTACTTTAGCCTTCCCAAAGGGAAAGAGATAAGAGTCCAAGTTGCACAGATTTTCTTTTCTTTCCTCAGTTACCTCAAGAAACCATGAAACTGCATATTTACTGTGGGTCTTTTAACTTGAGTATTCCTTAAGTACAGTAGAAGTAAAAATAAAGCTGAAAAGTAACGTCCACACCCAATCTTAGGATTAATTTAGATAATCCTCATAGTTCTTCTTGTAAGTAGTGCTTCATTCTATACATAATAAAGCACAGACTGTCACTTAAAAGTTGTTTGCTCTTAATTCTGCAAACAGCAGTTGTTCAGGAAACCTGCCTCTGGTGAAGATAGAAGGTATTGCTGAAACAGCAGCTACGTCCAGGAGCCCTCACTTTTGTAACCTTTGCCTGTGAACAGCATCATACCAGTATCCTGGTGCTCTCTGAAGATAAAGCAAGTGAAATTGCATTTGTGAGTGGAAACAGTTCTTTTATTCTTTCATACTTAGACATGGTATTTTGTAAAATGTGCCCAGAGAAGAGTACTGCCTTGGGCTTGATTTGGGGAAAGAGGTGCTGAAAGTTGGAGGCTATAGTCAACAGACTTCAAAGTTTCATTCAAACACAACAGAATTGGCTACGTAACACTGGAAGAGGTAGCTTCATACAACAGCAGACTCCCTCAAGCTCCATTAAACCACAAAGTTTACAGGGAGGGAGCAGAAGTTCCCAAACTAATAAAATGGAGCTAATGTAATGGTTTTCAAATGGTTCACAAGGGATCCCGAAATGTAAGGACAACACAAATAGTTGGTGCCAGAGAGCTGCACAGAGCAGTCTGGCACTGCAGCCAGACTTCCAAGAAGTCAGAATGATTTTACACTGAGAAGAGAAAAAAATACTAGTATTTCTACTGCAGAACTGTGCTACTTGCACCTTTCAAATACTGACATGTATAATCCACTGGGAAATAGGACTTCCAAAGGGAAAAAGTGGTAGTGATACAAGTGATACAACTTATGATAGGAAAGCAACCTAGTCAAAAGCATTCCACAGTCAGTTCTGAAAATGTATTTTATTACAAAAAAACCTGTTTAAAACAAGCTTAAACTTGGGGAAAAAACCTGATAGAATAGACATTAGTTCACACACCTAAGAAATCCTTTTGAAGTAAAAGCACACAAGATTATAGAATGATCAGAGAAACAAATGGTCCAGTCCATCAACTAGCATGTTTTATCAAGGCAGCCTCTCAGCCCTATGTTAGAATGCAAGACCTAGATTCTTAAAGTACCTGCAACACTCACCTTGGAGGCTTTTATTCATGTATTAATTTGTTAATTTTACACAGGGGATATTTACCTAGACAACATGAACGCTTCTTCGTCTACACAGCACAGGCTTCCTGTTTTGTGACATTCCAGTTGTGGTTTAGTGTTTTTTTGTTCTAGAACAACACCATCTATCAAAGTTTGAGCAGCCTTATTGCAGACTCCATCCCTGTCTTCCACAGTTGTGCAGAAAATGCAATCACGTTGTACAGAAAGCAATTTCAAGTACATTAAATGAATCTAGAAAGAACTCCAAACACCTAGTAGTAGTACTCTAAGTGTGTCCAAACTAAATGCAAACTCCTTATGACAGAACACACTAATGGCATCACTTCATTGCTGAATGCAGCTAATTCTATCACAAAACAGTCTGTCTGCTCAAATTTAGAAGAGGCAGATACAAGATGTAGCAAGGTGAATATCTCACCTTGTGCAATAGTGTGTATTCCAATGCCAAGTCTTAGGATGTGTCAACACTGGGTAAAAACCACATTTAACCAAGAGAAAAAAAAAGAAAAAGAGGCAAAAGGCCCTTTGTTTTCCACCAGAAATGGACAACTAATGCTAGCCACTTGCTTTTACCTACAGATAACTCCAATCTGCCTATAGTAGCCTCCTTCCAGATTGTAAAGCCAGCTAAAGATGCTAGCCTTGGTGCACCTTAGAGTTGACAACCTGATTAATGCCTCTAACATGCTGGAATGATCTCTCCAAATTCTATAGGGCAAATTCACCATTTGTTTCAGTGAGTTTCATCCAGTCATAACAGACATTCCCACTCTTAAAAGAATACTTCCTGAGACAGACATCGGATAAGCCAATTTCTTCTGAATGGCAAGAGTTTTAGTATTTCCTTCTGCTGAGGAAGAGCCCGCTGTCTCTGCTGAAGCTCCTGGGTTAAAAGAGGTGTCTAGCCAATGAAACTAGAAACACGAGGAGATAGGTTTACTCATTCCCTGAATGAGTTTTCTTCCTTGCATTTCAGAGCACAGCTATACCTCCTTCGCAGCGGCTGGTGATCATGTTGGCAGTTTCAGTCCAAGTGTCCATAACAGGGTTATAAACTTCAACAGAGTCACAGGTTACTGGAGCAGCAAAGTCAGGACTGGGAGCTCGACCTCCTGAGGCATAAAGAAATCCATTCACAGCCACAACACAGACACCAGCTCTTGGTACCTTCATTGATGCAACTTCAACCCACTTCTCCTAATGAGAAAGTGAAAGAGTCCACAAGTAGTTTTAGAATAAGACCAAATTCTGATAAAAGTAACTTTTAAAGCTTAAAGCCTGAAACATATACAAAGAACTCTATGCACACACTTCACAGGTTCAAACTTGATGTGTACAGTACCAAGGAGATTACCAAACCTGCAATGACAATGCTTTCACAAGTAGTCAAAACCATGCTTGCCACTAAAGAACAGATTGTGTACTGTCTGTACACAACAACCCTCCCTTTCTTCAGTCACTAAAGATGCAGTCTGTCTCCAAAACAGAGCAGTACACAGTTTAAGGTATGTAACAAGAAAAAGTAGATTCAATTCCAAAAACAAAACAAGATGCCACACTAGATTATGCTCTGCCTTTTTAACGCTACTGTTCCAAAGAGCATCATATAAACATAAGCAACAACAGTGAAGAATAATTTCTTATTCAAAGGCTTAAGTGTTCAAAGTTATTTTTCTAGTCGTGGTGAAACACCACTACATTTTAAAGCAGAAGAAAGATCTCAAACTTTGTTGGAAAAGGGCAACTCCTACTTTTTTCAGGGGTTTTTTTGTCTCTCTTGTCAGATCACTACCATTCTATTGTAGAGGGAGAATCTATCCCCTCACCTTCACCTTAAATATTTACCAAACTACAGTACATGTATGCATCATCAGTATTGGTTAGCTTTCTGTTTCACAAAAACATGTATACAAACACCCCACTAAGACAGCAAGATTCTACTGACTGGTTAGGACAGGGAGACTTTGAGGTCACTGAAGTGTGGTTTCACCCAGATTACCAGCCAGTAGTGAAAATGAAATGGAAATTCCAACTTTTTTTTCTTGTTAAAGAAGAAAGCAGGCTGTAGCATCTTAAACATATATGTTTACAAAAGACAGGGACTCTGTCATACCTCTTCGAAGGAATATCTTTCTACAGTAGCAAGTGCATCCTGAGATTCATTCCAGCCTCCCACAGCATAGATACAATCGTTGAGAGCAGCTACACCAAGATAGGCTCTTCGGGTGCCCATTGGAGCAAGCTCAGACCAACGTTTAGATATTGGGTCATAGACTTCAACAGAACGTAGTTCTATTCCTTCATTGCTGATACCACCAACAACATAAATAAAACCTGTAGAAACAGTTTTTCCTCTATTAGGCTAAACACCACAAAGATCTGCAAGATAGAAAATGCTTGTCACAAGTTTCAGCCTGAGATTAAGGTGATTTAAGAAGGCCAGAGGAAGGTACTCCATTTGTCCAGTGGCAGTATACACAAAGCTTTAAAATGTGTAACTGGAGGCTCAAAAGCACTAGAAGCTCTAATGAAAGAACTAATTATAAAAGAGCAGGGGGGAGAATTCAGAAGGCTGGAACTGCTGACCAGGCCTGGATCAAATGCTTCATAAGCACATTTATAGATCAAGTCTTTAGAGATGTCTGAAAAAAAGCCATGCCAACTCTTTAGATTGTCACAAAGACATACATGACCCCAGATATAGGAGGTAAATAAGAGTAGCATCAGGAAAGACAATCAACTGTTAAAAGACTTGCTGGGTAACCATAAGGCAGCCACATAAAAACTATTTTAATGAAATAAAAGGTAGAATACAGACAGAACTTTATAGTCTTTCAATTCTGTAGAATTAAAAAATATGGTACTAGAAGGACACACAAGCCACAGGCTTGTGCAACTGACAGCACAATACAAGACAAAGGTAAAAATTCATGACAAACTTAAAGCCTCAAAAGCCAAGTGTTTATGGATAGAAACTGCACAAATATTCACCTTGCATTTCACAACAGCCAAAGTAGTAACGGGGTACAGACATGGTTCCTACCACATCCCAACTATTTTCTTCAGGATCGTATCTTTCGATTGTGTTACCAATCTCTGCTCCAACCCAACCTCCTGCAAATAACAGCAAACACAGGGAAGAATTTAATGGCATAAAGCTGAGTGTTAGCTGCATTTTTAGCTATATGGTACACTGTTCCAGGACAGGTTAATTCTGAAGCCAACATGCAGCCTATAATGGAAATAAGTTGTAACTGAACAATAATCCACAAAGATGTGGTGTGCTATTGCTCATGTACACAGCTGTTTTGAAAGACTTAAGTTTGCAAATTTGGAACACCCAAGATGTAATATTTAAAATCAAATTAATTTACAAGTTCTGTGAATTTACACCTTTAGGATTAACCTACCCAAAGCATAGATAGCACCATAGCATGTGCACACGCCCAGTCCACAACGGGGATGGTTCAAGGAAGCCACAGTGGTCCACTGCTTCGTAGCAGGATCGTAACACTCAGTACAGCCAAAAATCATTGCATTGTCCTCACCTGCATAAGAACAAGTACAGACAGGGGAAACACAATGTTTTGCACTGCACATAGAGAAGCACTCTTCAACTCCTTCCAGGACAGGCAGCATTTACATAGAAGATCTTTCAGCTAGCTAAATGGTCAATGGAGCAAAAGCTTCATTTATACCTGGAACTGAATCATTGCTAGAATGGCTTTCATCAACAGTTCCCTGGAAGATTACTGAAAACATCAGGGGGGCAAACACCCACAACACTACGCACTTTTTGCTCTGCAGCACAACCTTGTAGGATTTCAAGACCAAAGAATGTGTTCTGTGGTGACACATGCAGTCTTTAATGATGGGCTGGTAGAGCTACTCATCACATCCTTGTGCAAACATATGTAACAAACCTTTCTAGGTAGGCAGACTGTAAGTGGCCTGTCCTGTACTACTGCCTTTCATGCTATGGGTTCTGCTAGACTACATGAGAGAAAAGAGTTGCTATTAGTGGTGGTACACAAAGTCTGCAGAACATCCAACATCTCTCAGCGTATCTGCACATGTCCATATGCTTAGCTGTGAGTTGCTATACCACAACGGGAGAGCAGCTTAGTAAAAAATGGCCAACATGGGACCCCAAGCAGGCATTGGCAGAGCAGTGAGCTAAAGAACCAAGGAACCGCAATTCAATTATTATATCTAGAACTTGCATTATCTACCTTTGGGCTCTTCAGAACCACAGACAGGAGGAATAATTTAAAAAATCTCAATCCCTAAGTTCTCTAGTATTCCTGTAACAAAGAAAGTGCGTTTCAGCTGTTACCTCCAATGGTATAGACCAATCCTCCCACCACAGCCACACCTAGCCCGCTCCGGGGCTGGTTGAGAGAGGACACTGTGGTCCAGTAGTGGCTGAAGGTGTCAAATCGCTCCACACAGCATAGGGCTGTATTGTCACTCCAGCGTCCTCCTTGCAGTCGGGTGTACCCACCTAGAAAGTAAGTGGAAAGATCATGGCTGAGTTAAGAGCTTCTATATCTAAACCAATTAAAAAAAATATAGTAACAGCCATTAGCCACTTCTAGTAGGAACTGGACTCTTCCAAGAAGCATTGCTGCTCCAGCACACAAGGAAGAATGGTCACCTTGAGGGTCACGTAACTTTTGCCTGAGCTGACCACCTCACCACAACACTACAAACATTACCATTTGTGTTCCTGGTAAAACAGAGACCAGTCAACAGCCTTTCCTATCTTAAGCTGGTGTCACTTCCTACAGGGTGAAACATGAGCATTCCCTACCAACACAAAGCTGCAGCTCTGCTGAAAACTGCTATTTCAAGTACCCCGTCTCATGAACCAAAGTATCCTGGACAGAGAAAATGTCAACCTTCAGAAGAACAAGGAGTGCAGTGAATTTGCAAACACCGTTCCAGCAGTGAAACCTGGGCAAGGCTGCTGATCTGCAGCTTTCCACTCAAGGTAATTCATTTCTAAAAGGCAAACCTAAGCCTTGAATACCAGATCATATGGGCAAAAAAATGTGAACGCTGGGCATCTGTGCAACTTTAAGCTGACAGGAACTAACATGGTAACTCAGCTAGATGAAGAAGTATTTTGCTGGTTTTGTATCTTTTGATTTAAAAATAGATAAATTAAATGCAGTATCTCCTTCAGCACCTTGATACAAGATACTACTTCATCATTTGCTTTACAAGGTTCAAACAGCCACATTCTAACCTACTGCATAAAGGTACTTCCTGGCTTTCCTCCGGGGATGACCTTTAGAAGCTTGCAGAAAACTGCTGACCTTGTTCTCTTTACAGACTTCACAGTATTCTTTCAACAGTGTTTGCAAGGCCACCCGAAGGCTGAAATCTGGAATACCTTGAGAAAGAAAAAAGAGCAGATGAAAAAAAGGCATAATAAAAACTTACAGAAAATAAGTAATTCAGTTGTAGAAGTTACTAGATTCTCCTAAATCAGCGGGCAAAACAAAATTGCCTACTTCTATAAGACTTCCTCAAAAGCATGTTCTTACAGTAAGCTGTGCTCTTTTGTTAAGAATTAGTTTTTTGATAGAGTACATCTTTTCAACCATCACACTATTAATTTAAGAAAGTCCATCAGAACACAGTAAGTCAGAATGACACAGTGTGCTCAACTCCAAACGCCTGATACTGTTTCTCCCCTTCTTTCACTTACCCTCTATGTATTTTTGTAGCTTTTGTGGTGGCAGCAGAGGGAATCGGACAGGCTCCAGCACTTCTACAATGTATTTCTTTCTTTTACTCGCATCCTTCAAAATCCATTGCATTGCCGCTATGAAAACCTGGTACTCGTCCTCAATGCTGAGGTCCTCGCTTCGCAAGATCTTAATCAGCTGCTCTTTTGTCAGCGCCAGGAACTCCTCCCCGCTCTGCACCTCCAGGAAGTGCCCGTGGATGTAGCTCTCGGTGAACTCCATCAAGTCGTGACAGGCGATCTGCTCGGAGAACTGGAAGAGGCCGATGCAGTTCAGGGGGTCGATGTGCCCTTTCAGGAACTCGCAGCAGAGCTCCACCACCTCGGTGAGCTGCAGCATGTCGGCGGCAACGATCAGCTCCTGAACGTTGTGCTCTCCGATGCTCAACACCCCTGCGGGCAAGCACACGGCAGCGGGGCTCCGCTCGAGGCTCCGGCCGGCCGACCGCATCCCCCCCCGCCCCGGCCCGGCCGTCGGACACCCCTTCCCGCCGCTCGACACCCCTTCCCGCCGCTACCTGTATAGATGAAGTCGAGGAGCGTGTGGAAGGTGTCCGCCTCTACGCCCGCGATCCGCACCACATCCCGACCGGACTCCTTCATGCCGCCCGCGAAGAGCGCCGCGAAGTAGGGGCTGCTGGCCGCCAGCACCAAGCGATGCACGGCGAACGCCTCAGAGCCCACTTCCAGCCGCACATCGCAGAAATTCTGCCCGGCCCGCAACCGGTTGATCTGGGCCAGGAGGAGGCGAGCGTGCCGATCGGAGAAGGAGCTCCCGTCGCCCTTCGCCGCCGCAGCGCAGGCCATCGCGTCCCCCGAGCTGGCGGAACGTCCCCCTCCCCTCCTCTGCCGCCCTGAGGGGCTGCGCTGGCACATGCGCAGTGGCTCCCTCAGCGCTCAGCTCTGCCCCGCCCGTGGCGCATGCGCGGGAAGCTAGCGGGAAGTAGTCTCGCTTCGCTGAGGCAGCGGTGGGAGCTGCTGAGGCATTTTTTGTGTTTGGTGCTTTTTTCCTCAGCGGGCGTAGGAGGTTGCCTTGCTACCAGATCTGCCCTGGTTGTGGTATGTCTGTCTGATCATCAGTTTGTGTGCTTGCCTGGTGAGTTGGCCCTGTGGAGCTTGTTCGCCCCACAGGCGCCTCTGGTCACTGCACCGTGAGTGCGCTGCCTGCTCTGTGAGGAGCTTTTTTTTTCCCCTTTCCCTTGTTACAGCAGGTTCTCTGATGGGTTTGGTCACTGTGCTTGGTATTGAGGTAGTTGATGAACAGTATGTGTGCTGGCACCTTATTTGCTGCTGCTTTTGCAATCCCTGTCTTTCAGTCATATTCCCCTCAGGCATGCTTTTGCAAGCTGGATTCCTAGCTGCCTTAATTTGTGCATGTGATGGAGAAACACAGCAGCTGTGGTCTCTTCCTAGCACTGGGGTAACTCCAGAGGTGGAGGGAACTGCCTGTCAGTAGCTCATGACTGTGGCACAGGAGCCAGACTGGCCAGAGGAAGAGCCAGCCCATGTGTCCCCTTTCTCCTTAGTGTCAGGCCATGTTTGGGCCTTCATTGCAGCAGGGATGTTTCATCACGTTGCCCTGCAGCAGTACCCTGTGGGCCACTGAGGTCAGCACCCGTCCTGAGGCAGCACGTGCTTCCATCTTAGTCAGTGTAATGCACTGAGTCAGTGCATGGCTGAGCACTGACTGAGGGATGAGCATCATGCACTGAGTTACATGTGCAGAGTCACTGGGTCTGGCAGAGCTGGCACTGATTCTGAGAGAACAACATCCCTCTTCAGTTTTCCACAACTGTTCCAGAAATATGACATGCAGCCAAAGCAAAAAGCAACCAAAAAGCCTTTTGGAATGCTTCCATTTCTATTTACTGTGAGACTTTGAAACTAGAACATGTCTGTGTACAGTTATAATGGTCATGACCCCTCAGCCTTTTCTCAGAATTCTGTGTTTCATTGTAATAACTTTAAAATCTGAATCTCTGCAACTCTTTGGGGGCTGTTCATTTCTCCATTCATCAGCGTTTCATTCTTCAGTGGTAAAATTACCTTTCAATCTGGACTTTACCCATAGAAAATACAGATCTAGATAGAAAAATAAGGCGCCTGCAAGTGCACACGGTTGGATGCATGCTGATATGGTGTGGTATAAATTTTAAGCTAGGCTAATAAATGCTCTGAGATTTTTCTTTCATTGATGAATCAGTAAAAGAAACCAGACCCCTCTTGTGCTGACATTTTATTCATCGGAAGTGGCCTGTGAGTAAAAGGCTTAGAATTCTCCTAAATGCCAGTGGCTCAGTCGCTGGCTGATGTCAGCTGTTAGACACTTGGCCAGTAGTAGGATTTCACACCATAGTGCCAAATTTACAGACACAAAATAGCATTGCTGAGACTGCTAATTTTGCCCCGAAGGCCTGTCCTGTGCTATATTAATGTGGTTCAGTGGCTCTGCCTCCAGAAGAGGGCACTGCTTCAGCATGTTTCTTGTGCAACCACGCAGAATCTGTACAAGCCTGAGCTAATGCTCCCGTATACTATTGTGCATCTCCCAAAGTAAGATGTAGATTTTCAGGAATAAGTCTGAAAGTACATTTGATTATGTGAAATTTCACTGTAATGAATGGCCTTTTCATTAGCTAACACCAAGAATGACAGTCACTGCAGTGAAGGAATTAAAAGAGCCTTCAATTTTAATTTAATAGGCTCCTAACATGATAATTTGCCGATAAGTCAGCTGAGTGCTGACTGATACATAAAGCAGGCGACAAAAGAGGGCATGCCCTGTGCTCCACAACATGTCCCACTGCTCATGACTGCACAGAAGCACTGCTGTCACAGTACCAAACCCCCTCAGTGAGGGGAATCTCACAAACAAGCTATTCAGTCTGTCTCTTGAAAACCCCCTGTGCTGTGCCAGAGCACCATGAAGAATTGCAGTCCTCCCTGCGTTATCCCACAGAGGCTGCTCAGATTTCCTTGGTGGAAGGCTTCTCAGGACAACCTTTCCAGATGCCTGGAAGATACTCTGCTGAGCACAGGTGTCTGTGCTCCCTCTCTCGAATCCCGCAGGTGGTGCTGTTACTACAAGATGATACGTTTGAACATGCAAAAAAACTACGTGCCTAAAAGGTGTATGTGTTGTAGTTAGATCTAAGCAGGGTTTTTTTTTTTTTTGTTTCATGTGGAATCTTTTTAGTATTAAAACAAAAAAACCCCAAACAGACCAACAAACCTAAAAGGAAAAGAATTTATTTAAAAGTGCAGTTCTGCCTTTCTGTCTTTAGTCAGAGGCCTGTCCATTACACCTATAGCTTTGGGCATCATTTTGATTTAGTAGTCAAGCAGTATACTTGCCATGCTTTGCTGCTGAAATTCTCTCTTGTAGAGGAAACATGACACTCAGGCCTTGACTATTTGTTGGTATGACAAATCCAGTGGGATATAAGAAGGAGCCATTTTCTGTGAAATTCAACCAGAATGTGCCAGGTCAATTTCTCTCCCAGTTTCAATGGGTATGAAGTCTTCACTTCCTGTTCCAAACTGCAGTGCATCTCTGCACTTTGTCCTCTGTGCTAAGACACCTGCTCTAATCTTTCAGTGGTACAGTCAGTTGCCATTTTAATTTCTTCTTATGTCTGTAGTTACTACTTGCACTTTAAGGCACTTGACCTATCAGGTGGGAGGTGTTGGACAGCCTCACCAAAATGAAAAGGAGCTTACTTGGTGTTTTGTTGTCCAGGTCACAAAATCTTCATAGGATACAACCATTTTTGTTCCACTTCCCTATATTTAATAAGGACTTGAACTCAGACTTCTTCCAGGGAAGCCAAAATTGCACATGCACAGAGCCATCAAGAGTTTTGGAGGACAAGAAGTATCTGTAGTGCACTGAGCTACATCTCTTACACTTCCAAGACACCTTTTCTCTGTTAAGGCCTATGTAGGTCTTCCATTGACCCTAGATGCCATTGCATGCACAAGGCAATGATGCAGATCAGCAGTCTCTGTTGATGCACAGTTTATTAGAGCAGTGGTGTTACGTGGTGTATCATGAGTCTGCAGCCCCTAGTAGAGGTAAGATGAGAGAGGCTGCTAGAGTTCACAGTGATGCAACATGGAGGGGAGCAGAGGGTCCCTGGGTACTTTCAAGTTCTCAGACAATGGTGGTTAACCCATTATCACCCCTGTGGGACTGGTTATGTTATCTACTCAGTCTGAAGTCTCTAATGAGCTACAGGCACTACATACCAGTTAGATACCTGCATAAGTCTGTTGTCTGCTTACATTTTTATGTGATACCTAAGACTATAAGCTTTAGTGGATGAAGAAGCTTCAGGGTCTGAATGTTTCCTGGCTCAGTGGATAAAGGCATTGTAATTCACAGTGAGATAACACATTCTCCAGGCTTAAGCCAGGCATGAGAGCTCTCTCTTGGCAGATTTGGGCCAGGCCTAAGAGCTATTACTTTCATTCCTGTGAGGGTTAATGAATCTCAATGATTATGTGTGTAGGGTAGAAGTCTGAACTTGAACTGACCCAAAGATGGAGAGCAGGAGGGGTCCTCAAAGCTAGTCTTTCTCCACAGGCAGCCCCAGAATATAGGGCTTGTGTGAAAATGGGTCACCGGTAAGGTGGTGATGGCTCTGTCCATTTATCAGCTGAACTGTTAATGGCTAGTAAAGCTCATTGAAGTGTCATGCTGAATGATTTCTCTTTTCCCCTCCCCTTCCCTCCACATTGCATCAAAGCAGGCTATACCAGAGACCAGCTGCGTGGGGTGATGCCTCCAATGACCTGCCATACCCTTGGGAGGCAATTGGGAGCCAGCAAAAATGGGGAACATGTTTGAGCTGCAAGAGTCTCCAGCCAGAACATGGCATTCCCAGTGAGTAACACATAGATAATGGTTCATGATTTCAGGAGCACTGGCTATATTTCACTTCTGTGTGCTCCAGGCTTCACCTTCACAATAGTTTTGGGTAGAAAGGTGACTGGTGTATGATAAAATGAGGAAAAAACCCCTTTTTTCAGTCTTAAAGTATGTCCTAGCAATGAAAGGATTGTGTCATCTGACCTACTTGTGTGGAGAGGTTTGTGTTCTGGGTACACTTACCTAGCAGGAAGTTTGGAGGAATTCCAGTGAAACTGGGAACGTTGAGCAACATGCGTGGCTACAGTTCCCCACCAGTTAGAAGATTCTTGTGTTTAAGCCATAGATCTGGAGCAATTCCAGGCAATTTGATTTTAAGTAAACATCCTGGATGCAGTGTGTCAGATACTAGCGCAATATTGTTTTAGTCCTTCTCATTTCTCCTGTGGGAATAATCATTCCATGAAGAAGGAAAGTGATCTAATGAGAGAATTAACTCAAGAGCTTGAACATTGAATTAATCACAGCTGCCTGAGAGGGGAACCAAGGCAAACTCCACAGAGAGCTCACTGCATTTTTAAGGAAGGAGGCCAAAAGAATACTAAGACTCAGATAGCAGTTGGTGATCAAAACAGAGGCTTTTAGAAACTAAAGGGAAGCAAAACTGTGCAGCAGAGAGAATTTTTCCCCTCATTTTTCTGAGAAGTTAAATCTCGGTAGTAGGGGATTGCTGAAACTTTCTCTGGCAGATGCTGAAACTTTCTCTGGCAGATGCCAGACTGTTGGGGTCTGATCCTCAGCGTATCCTCATACTTACCTGAGGTAGATGATTGATTTCATAGCTTGTCTAGAATTATCCTGAAGCTTCACAGTGTATTAGACCTGCTCACTAAGGCGACTTTATTAAAGGTGCAAGTCTTTTTTTTTGCCAAAAGGAAAAATGAGTTGTGCTTGAGAACTATCAGTCTTCAGGCACGTGGGACTTTTAGTCTTGCCATTAGTAAAGTTTGGCAATGTGTCAAACTGTAATCCAAATCCTAATGCGTTTTGGACTCTTTACTTAACTCTTCTTGTCTAAATCACTGTGTTCCCTTGGATAATACAGCAGAGCAAATACACAGCAGACCCATGAGCTGTCTAGAACTCGTGGCATTTTTAAAAATAACTTCAAGTTAGGCAAACCTTTTGAACAGGAAAAAAAAAAAGAAGGAAAATAACCAGAAAATGTGCATAAATTCAGCTAATCTTATTCTCTTTATTTTATATAGTCATTAGATATACACCAAGAGCATGTTTGCTCTCCTGGAAGGTATTGCCCTTACATTAACAGAGCTTGTGAGCTGATTTCATTGAGAAGATGGATAGAGTTAAAGTCTGCCTGATACCCACCACATTCCACAGCCTCTGTGTGCAGTGGGGTCATTCCAGAAGCAGCACTTCAGTGGAATGTGAGTTACTCACGAACTCCGTGAGTAACTGTTAGAAGGATGTTTGCAGGTCCTGCATCTGCTTGCTTTGTGGGTCAGGACATCCAGGGCTCTGCATATGCTGAAGCCTTAGAAGATTAAAACTTCCACAGTAACATTTCAACTGTAAATGGCACAGGTCTGCTGTTCCCTTGACACGTATTTCCCTGGGTGATTTTTGTCCTTGATTTACCTTTCCTCAGTGTAAGCATTTTTCATCTCCCTTTTCAGAACTCTTCTCCTCTGGGGACTTGGGCTAGTTCTCTGGTTAGAAAGATTAATTTTATTCTGATCTTGTCCTTCCAAGTGTTTGTAAAATCTCTACTTCATTGAGTAAACAAAAGTGTTTACTAGAATCAGAACAGACCCTTTGGGATTTCTAACAGAAGACCCATCTGAGATTGCTGACAACGTACAGTAATATTTTAATGTATTTTTAAATGAGTGGTGCACCCCTGTTATGGTGATTTCATTTGCACTTTGGTTTTCTCAGTTTATCAGAATGTTACAGCAAATGTTATAAAAAACCTTAAAAAGCCATGTCTCATCTCCAGCTTTCCCTTTTTCTGCAGGCTCATTGTCTCTCAGCAAGAGAAGGTAGCCTGGTTTGACATTATTTGTCTTAAATAATCTAACAATTATTAATTTTATAATGTTATCCTTCAAGGTGCATGGAAATGCAATGTTTAATAACTTGTTCTATTTTTTGAATGCCCATGTTTTGGCAATATTTATTTATTAAAAAAAATTACAATTTTTGCATGATAACTTTTTGTGTAAGGATCACCTTACGATGCACAATTCCATTTGCAATGTGAAATAAGGCTCTGAAACCAAACTTGTCTGTGCTAGTCCCAGTTCTGCAATATTTGCAATGATCAGATAAGACTTGCTGACTCTCTCCCACTGACTCAGTTTGCTTCTCACTATTTATTATCCTCTCAGGTGTATTTTGAAGATTAATGAATGTTTATAAAATCCTCAGAGTGAAACCTGCACATGAAAAATGCAACAGAAGTTGAAAATGTCATCATTACGGTTGCTTATTATTTTTTAAAAAGGAAGCTATATTGCAATCAATATCCATGGATAATTATGAACTATAAAAATAGAGTGAGGACTGTAAAGATACTACAGGAATTTGTGGCTTGCACAACTAAACTGAAGGTGAAAAAAACTGAGTAACCTGACAAAGAAAGCCTTGCAATAGCACAAGATACAGTGGGGAAATTTTGTTAATAATGCTTAGTATTGAAATACATGCAGGATAAAGCATTTGGATTACAGAAGGATGATGAAATCCTTTTCAGTATGCAAGTAATTAAAGATGTGGTTCTCATCATAAGTAACATTAATAATTTTAAAAGAGCCGGCTCAGATAACCTATACTAAAAAGCATTAACAGAACTGTCAAGAGAGATCTCATTTGTAATAACTCCTGGCATTCCAGTGAAATTTCAGAAGACTCATAGTAATATGCCAATGTTTAAGGACAAAAATTAAATAAACAGAGTAAGCAGGATGACCCAGCTAGCTGTGTTATGGTGAACGTGACACTAGTCCCAAGTAGCACAGTACAAAAGCTGATGCTTAACCAGGTAGTAAATAAGTCAATAATTGGCAATAACTTTTGTTTTTATCAACACTGTCATGCTGATAAGTCCAATTTAATTTATTGATAAAGGTTGTAAGTTTGTTTCCTACAGATTAGCGTGGGAACATATTTCACAACAAATTTCACATTTGATCTACTATTGTGACACTTTGATAAAGATCTTGGTTGAATCTAGTGTCACTAAATACAGAGACATTTCAGTTGTCTGGGCCAGCCTGGGTTCAGAAGCTGGGCATATGATTTTGAGCTGTGATACATAGCAGGCACTTACCAAATCGGGTCAGCATTAGCTGGGCAATCATCAGTAACGTGTGTCGTCTCTCTGTGTTCACTTTGATACTGTATTGTAGTTTAATTTTAATCTTGCCCTATCTGAGTTATCCTAGCCTTTTTGTATCACCACTGATAGCATTTCTAAGTGACACAGAGATTATCTAAGATGTAAATTACTGTCAGTAAAAAGCAGCTAGACAGAGCAAATAGTGATTTAGAAAGGTTGGTGCATGCACATGAAGGTTTTGTGATATAACCAAGTTCAAAGCAATAAGCCTGACTGCTAAGATCACAGTTCACACCTCACTACTCAACTGAGTAGTTCTTGACTTTTGGCTTAGAAACGTTATGAGCTCAAGGAAATATGGTAGCCCTGCAAACTTATTGGGGCCACAGAAGAGTTAAATGAAGGTATATCATGAGTCAGTGGGAAAGTTTTGAATTGGTCCCTGAGCTGCTGTAGGATCCAGTGCTGTTCAGGAACACTCAACAACCAGTCTCATGGGTCATCCTGAAGCTAAGCATGGAAGAATTGTTTGTTGAGTGTGGTTTCAAGAGTAATGTAGCCAGAGAAAAGAGAACAAAGTGGAATGGGAAGACAAAGAGCAGAGACACAGGCAAAAACAATTGTGCTATACTTAACAAAGAACATGAAGGAAATCTTTGGCCATGGTGATACAGAAAAAGTTGGAGTTATAGCAGTGAGAGGGGATAATTTATTCTTGAATTCTGAGCACAGTAAATAAAAAAGGAAGAAAAATTCTGCTCTGATTCAAGTGCAGTAAAGAACAGAAAGAACAGAGGTAGTGAAATAGAGGAAAAAGGAGTCAGAACTTTATAGAAGACCAAATTCTTCTTTCTTTTTAATCAGTAAAACGGACAAACTGAGTTAGCACAAAATACAGATGTGACAAAGTATCATTCTAAAAACAATTCAGTGCTGGTAGGAATTAGCCCATTGTTAAATATACTGCGAAGCTGGTTGGAAGCAGAGCATGACCTAATGGGTTTAGCAATTCTTTTGCAGCTGTGTGAAACCATTCAAATAAATAAACAGCCCAGTGAAGAAAGTGTGCTGGATTTCTAAGATTCTCCTAGGTTACTGGGATGTGCCAAGTCAGTCAACTGTGGCCCAGATCATTAAGTGATGTAAGGTGTTTTGTCCTACAGCAAAACCTGAGAATTTTTACAATTTGATAATCTGAACCACAAATTAAATTCTCCTTAAATTCTCATGTTTTCCCTGGTGATGGCACTATGAAAGGCAGTACAGAATGGCACAGACCTGTCTGCTCTACTGTCATATCAGAGGGAGTAGGGAAGCCTAAGTGAAAGCAGGATTTCATTCATCCTTACCTGACAAGTCTCTCTGGGACTGGTAGAGATTTTGGTTTTACTTTGACCATTAACAGTGATGCCAGGAAGCAGAATTACTGATAGGAGCAATATCATTAGGGTCCTTCCTGTTTGTCAGAGATCATTCTGTTTGGAATCACTGAGTAGGATTAATTGCACTCAAAGTTATGCTTCAAATTCATACTGTAAGAGACTGGTACTGCTGTTGTATGAGGTAAAAGCCCAGTACAACAGGCCCTACGTATTGTATACTGGCAATACATGGATCTAGGGATTTATCTAGTACAACCACAATCCCCTGTTTTGCAATTACGTCTTTGAGATATGACATAAATGAATTCTCAGTGGTCAGTAGCCAGACTCACCGAGCTATTTCTGCCTGCAGCATTTCTTCTTTATCTGAGCGGAGCCTGGCACACAGGAACTTGTGATAGGGAGTGCTATGTGCCTATGCTAATTAAGGGTTTGGTCTAAAGATTTGGTGTGTTACTGGGTTACTGGTGTGGATTCCCAGAGGTCTCTAGTTCTCACTGTTCCACCTTAAGTCAGCAGGAGCTGCCCATGCCTCTCCTCTTTCAAAGTCAACCCCTAGATGTTACCTGCAGGCTTCTAGCCGTTCAGTTCAAGTCACAGGATTACTCCTGTGCTAACCTGTCTGGGAGCTTTGTGATGCAGATGCAAAAACATCAGAGAAAGATTAATATAACCAGCCATTGATTTATTGTGTTCTAGGAAGTAAGGGATAAAGCAGGCTGGCGTGATGCCCTGAGCCCAGCCTCCACAATGACTTCTCTTGTCCTGACATACATCCTCTTGTCCTGACATACATCCACCAGCATTTATCTTGTCTGTTCCCCTTCCTCTCCCTTTAGTTTCTCAAACTTCAGGAGTTTCTTTTGGCAGGCATACTCCTCACTGCTGCTGATGCTGGAGCTTTCCTCTGAGCTTTCGGAGAGCAGATACTTCATTGCCATCATGTCCTTCTTGTTCATTTGCAAGCAGAGGCAGGAGGATTCGCTCACCTTAAATGACTCCCCCCACATACTCTGGCACATGTCAGTCCCGTTTGCGTACATCTGTGTGTCAAATAAGAAATGCATCTATTATATTTAAAAAGAGTTAAAATTGATTTGTATCAAACTGATAAACATTTATCACTTTTAAAAAATTGGTACTAGATTATAAAAAAGCAGTCTCCAGTCTTCTACTGTGCTGCTGTGTGCCATGCTTCATCACCTCTGAGATGTCTTAAAATGTTATCCAGTCCCAACACTGGCAAAAGAGATTTGTGTGTTGTGAGAGCAAGTGATTACACAAAGTGCAAAGTGATCAACAGCCAGGCCTTTCTTTCCACCTTGGGCCTGACAGCCCAGCTAACTTTCTGTGTGTGAGAGCCTGTACAACTTTAGCATGTCAGGACACTTTCACATGTCTCAGGATCTGAGTGTTTCAAACACAGGAATCTTTCTATCTACAGGCTGGAGCTAGACCAGTGGAGTCACAGCTCCATGGGCTCTCACTATGCCTGCTGCAGCGTACATCGTGACTGGGCAGGACCTCATAGACAAAGAGAAGGGATATAACTTAAAATCTCCTTGAAGAAAAGTTTTCTTCAAGCTCTGAAGTGCTGAAGGCAATGGTCCTTCTCGCCTTCCTGGCCTTTCTGGCTCAAGAAATTGCAAACTGCAGCTTCTTGCACTCTCTGTGGGTAAATCTGTCCGATTCTTGAGAGTACATAGTTTTGTAAGGCCTCTCTGTCACAGGACCTGTACAGTCACACAACAAAGATATTTGTTGCTTGCCAAGCTCACATTGTGAAAACCTGTCTGCCCAGCTTGAGTTTGCTTAAAGAGTATTAGGAGTTATTGTGACCAGCTGCAGAGTGGGCAGGATATATACTGTATCTTGCCTGCATTTCTCCCATGTGTTCGTGGTTGAATTTCAATCTTTTATGTTTCTGTAAAGGAAGCTTTTGGTACTCCCAGAAGTAAAGCTAAGAATGAAGTTGGGAATAGGGGTGATGTCAGGAGTAGAAGCCTTGGGAATTAAGGAGTGGAAGAGTTAATGACTGAACCAGTGGATCAGGCAGCAGAGCTGCTGGGTTCCATTACTGACTGATTCACCTTGACCATGACACCTCTGAAGGAAGCTGTTTTTCAACTGTAATAGTACAAGTAGTTCTTGCATATGACGCTGATTTTGTAATTGTACAGTGTTTCTTTTAGTGCTGTAATTTCTGGATGCTGTGCTGGTTTACCATTGTCACCAGCTCATATAAAGATCTTGCAGTGTGAATCTCAGAGAAGGTGCCCTGTCTGTGGTTGGGATATTTCTGCATGGAAGCTGCTCTGTGCAGACAAAAATGATGATTACAGATTTAAATCTGTTATGTGGAAGTGGCATTTGGCATCTGTAGTCCTGCAGCTTCTACTCTGCTTATTTTCCACAGCACGTTCTTCTTATGAGATGTCTCCCTGTCTCCCCACGTGCAAAGCTATGTTGACCTATTCCATGCAGGAAGGCAGATGAGAAGAAAGCATAGCCATTTCTTTTGCCTTAGAAATCTATCCTTTGTGAATAATAAGGTCCATTCCAAATAGCCCCCAAAGACTCCATAAAATACCTTTTCAGTTCACACCATCTCTGTCAAGGGCTTACTCCTTCGATGTTGCAGTTACTGGAGGAAAAGTGAGGAGATTGGCTAGTGGTTGTTGCATCTAGTTCTGTCTTTGTGTTCTCAGGGCAGGCAGATGTTAGCTGCTTCTTTTCCACTATTCCTGTGCTTTTAAATAGTATTAGACATTTTCTTCTAGCTCCCGTACAGTTCCTGGATTTCTACCTGCTAATCATTCCAGAAAGTGTTACAAGCTGTCACATGGGTTTTCCTAGCTCCATATGCAAGAGACACAGCTACATCCCGTTGTTCTGTCCCACGAGTTCTGTAACATGTATTCATGTTCTTCTACTTGCTAATTTAGTAAACTTATTTTGACTTTCCTCCTAACTCTGCTTAAAGATCAGAGCACTGACAGTGCACACGGCCCATTTACCAAACATGTCCCTAAATTGCCACAAAGGATTCTGATTCTTCAGCTTCTTGGAAGATGTTCTAGTCTGTGCATTAACATTGCTTGGGAAGCACTCAGCTGGGAGAACAATAACAAAACGTGCCTCATTTTAGCCAGCCTAAAACTGGCTGCAATCCACTGTGCATTCTTAATGTTCAGCATTTCTTCCAAATAGTCCTTACCACCTTTATGTTAAATGCTGCTGATTGCTCCTCTGTATGAGCTGAGGGCATCAGAAGAAAGTAAGCATCTCTTGACAGTGCTCTGACATTGGAGAACCCTTTGTGCTTCTGGGTAGCAACAAGTTTCTTTGCCATAATTTGAATCCAAACCAAGCAAGTCTAGTGTTTGTATGTCATGTAATTTTCATATGGGAAATGTGGTTTTTTTATTTTCTCTGAAGAAACTTCATCTTTATTCTTACTTACCATGCAAACCTATTTTTGGAGAAAAACATGAGCAGTTTAGGGTGTGGTTCCATTTAGTTTAGGAATAGCTGCGCCTGGCTTCAAGTGATAAGACCTCTGGATTTGCTGCATGTTTTTCCCTGCAGATGGTGTATTTTCTTTAAGAAATAAGTAGAAGGGAATTCAAGGTTAAAAACTCCTATCTCTGGACCAGGAACAGTTTGAACAGGGGCTGGAGATTATTTATGGAGATTTTTCACTTCATCTGGAACTACTGATGATTAGCACATCTGGGAAACTAAGCTGTAAGTTTCCTCAGCCAGTTTGTTTTTTTGGCCATCTTCCTGAGCCTGCTGATTAGTGTCACTTTTGCAAGGCAGGCAGCAATCCTGCACTAACTGGACTGTGACTTCCACTTATATCAGTTTCTGAACTGACCTCTGGACCTACATGCATGTGAACTGAATTCAGAACAGTGAATCTGTGATCTCTGCAAGCCTTACTCCCTGTCTCTGAGCACTACACTTAAATTTTGTTTACTTCTGCAATTTGGACAGTTTTCATAGACTCAGTGAAGTTGAACTGTTAAAACTATTCAAGTAAGTGTATCAGTTTTGAGCAGTACTACATTGCCCTGATGCAAAACTTGCTTGTCACAAAAAAAACCCTACCTGACTCTTGAAAGCTCTGTAGATTGGGTTCCAGACAACCTTGCTCCTGTAAGTCTTATCAGTTCTAATTTTATACACTTTTGCTCCTAAAATTAGTTACCCCAACCATTAAGCCTTCTCAGAAAGACAGGATAAGCTCTCAGAAAGCTTATCAGTGCTGCTCTTTAACCATCAGAATTATACAGAACAAAGTTAGCACTGTCTCTCCTTTGGCAGGCACAATGGAGAACACACATCAGAGATCTGATAGATCTATGGAGAAGAGAAGGGACAGACTGAGGGATTTGCAGGATGGAGGACTTCTGCATAATAGAGAAAAGGGGAAAGATGCCTAATAGGCAAGAGAACCTTAAAAATTCCTTAATTATCTGGGACCTTACATCTCAATTTAAAAAGACAGAGGTGTGTAAAACCCCACACTATATAATAAGGAACCTTATAAAATGCATCCCAGTGTCTCTTGTATGAACAAAGTTCATTTAGCTTTTACTCACTAAGCTCCACTGTGGGTAAAATACCAGTGCTGCCTGAACTTTTGCTTCACAAGTGGTGTGAACAGTGATTAAATGTATATATACTTAGAGTGATCTAAATAACTATAAATGTTTGAAAATGTATATACTTAAAAAGTCTGATGTAGGTACAGCTCAAAATTGCTGAATTAAAAATAATTCACCTGTTGCATTTTACAACCACATATTCAGTGGAAAAAAACCCCCTCAATGCCATTTCTCCTGCTCCAGGTGATCAGGTTTTCTTACCTCACTGTAGGGAATACATTCACTCTTACAGTGGTTTTCTCCACTTTCATCCCGTTCCCAGTCCATCAGCCAGTTACGAACGCATATGGAATCATCTTTGCAGGCTTCATACCTTCATGGAGAATAGTATGGAAGATACAGTTATTTACCTCACTTTTTTCCGTGGACTCAGATGCAACTCAAGGCATTGGCTGTGCTAGTAACATTGTATAGTTGCACAGTGAAGCTTAGCAACAGATCTTCAAGAAATATGTGCGCTATCTTAGCTTGACATATACATAAACTTTGAACTGGCTAGGAAGACCTAAATCCTCATAAAAATCAAACAGTTCACCCTCTAAATTTTATACTCACTGACTTAAGTAAAAGGCTGGTGTTCTGAGAAGCAACACTCATTAATGAAGTGTTTTCTGCTGGGTTGTGTTTGCTGCTGTTGCTGAGCAGAGGAAATACTGTGTGGGAGGGAGTTTCATGAATGCTGATGTTCAATATTGTGACAGAGCACAGGTGTGCTGAGAGTGAACTGTCACTTGAGGGAGATGTGGGGAAAGTTTGTATTTATGAATTAATATAGGAAAGGAAGAATGGTATTTCCTGAGCAGGGAATTGCTATGAGGAATGTTTGCTAAAATAAGGAAAAAACAAAAAATCATATGAAGTAATAGGCTGTCAGCCTCAGAGTGATGTTCTCAAAGAAGTTAAACTTAAAATGAGGGAGGAAAGATAACAGTCTTGTAGGGTATAGGGTCCAAAATTTTAAATTTCAATTAAAAAAATAAATTGTAAATGGTAATGTTAAAAAAAAAAAAAAGCAAGCCTGTAAATAGCCTGGAAGGAGTATGGCTTGCAACTGTCTGGTCTGTGTGATGAGAGATCTCACAGCTTACCATTATCCTACATAATTTCCTTTCTTCTTCTTCTTTTTATGTTCTACCTTTTGGCTCTTACTTTTCTTAAGGATCATTTTCTGCAAATCATTTTACATCTACTTAAATTCAGTCTCAATGGCTTCAGGCAGACTATTCACGCCAGCAACTGAGAGTGCCAAAACCACGAGGCACAGCTTTCAAAAAGTTAGCATAGTTCAGCATGGTATTTATAATTATTGTCTGTGGTTATATTTGCTGTTTGTCATTTTTAATTTTCAGGATCATGATTCCAAAACTACTTTGATATCCTGAGGGCTGCAGACGTACATTTTTAAATGAAATACGAGGTTGTCACGTGGTAACAGAACTACAGGGACTACATGTTGCAATACATTTGCACATGCAGAAAGGTAAGAACATGCACATCTGCAGAACCTTCCCTTAGGTTTTCTGGGCTTTTTGTGCTACGGGCAATCTTTAATGCACAGTGTCTGGAAAATTAGGCCACAGCTAGTATCAGGATTTCTAGGTGTGGCATATTACAAGCACAAATGCTAATTACAATTGCTTAGCTCTGTATAGATCCTGTAGGACCTTTAGTAGTTTTTATTGTAGTGTGGCTGAAGTGACTTTAAACATATTTGCAATGCACAGAGAAACTATGCAGTAGGTTTAAAAGATTCCTGCCTCTTGTTTTTACCTTGAAGTCAGACTGTAAAAATCAAGATCTTTGCCGAAGGAGTGACCAGGTAAGAAGCTCTGCAGTGCTTCAGTGACTTCCTGATCTTGTACAAGTTCAGTGTCTCAAGGCCACTCTGACACAGTGATCAGCACATTAGGAAAAAAAAAATCCTGCATATTATAGTGATCACAAGCCATTGCTACTTTCCTAAAACACTCATTTCTCCATGGTAGTGGGGTAAGGATAGAACGAGTGGACGGAAAAAAAGCTGTAATGGATGGTCTGCAGCAGAAGACATGTAGCCTCAAATGTCTCATTCATCCACAAGTCTGCTGACAGAGGGAGGGGCTCTGTTGGAAACAGGCTGCAATTTGATAAATTAATATAATGTGACAATGATAGGCTGAGCTACTAGTTCTTACCATGACTGGATTTGGGACTAGGGACTCTGAGAATAATTGGTTTATTGGTTGTTAGCTGCAGCGTTGTACCCTTTCTGAGAGAGACACACAGAGGTAACTCCCAGTTACATCTGTTTCTCTAATACCAGTCGCTTTGCCTGCATACCAGTTAGAAGCATCAGCACAAACTTTCTGTTAATCACCATCTATAACCTACACCCCAGCATTAGATTCCACAATTGGCTGTGGATGTTCAAGCCATGTAGGCACGTCCTTTACTGTACGCATGTACTTAAATTCATTGCTTTCCAGCAAAGTTGATCATTATCTACTGTGACCTGCCTAGTCCTAGAATTTCCACTTAAAGTAGTTGTGCCCTTCCCACAGTCTTCTTTTTTTGCTTCCTTTTTTGTTTGGTGAAGTATTTTTCTGCCAGATGGGTTCCCAGACCAGGATTGCTTCACAGCCTCTCAGACACTGGCACGTGGGTGGGGACAGGGCAGGGGAAAGAATGAGCGGCTCTTGGGGCTTAGGAGAGGGCAGAACGGCTTCCTTTGATATTAGCGTCACCTTCAGTTATACCTTTCAAATTATTACTATTATGAATATGTTTATTGAAGTATTTATATGTTTATTCACTATTATCTATTGAGTTGTCAGATGCAATGTTTCCTAATTATGATTATTGTCTGACTCTGTGGTGTGTTATATAAGCAGGTAGCCAGACATAACTGTATTGTTACGAGGTTTTCTTTATCCATATGGAAGTAATTATGAAAATCTGATTTCTGCTGTCCAGAAACCCATAAATGGTTTGTTTCTTCAAACATTAATTAAAACCTCTGAGAAATAAAAATATAAAAGATCTTCCTTGAACAATCTAGTTCCCTATGTACAATGGTCAGGATATTTTTATNTGTTTCTCTTTTAAAGGGCACAGGTGGATCAGAAAATTGCTTGTACATCACGCTCTTTCAAAAGCAATAGTTTTAGGACTAGTGGGAACAAGGAATCTTAAGACAATAGGAAGAAAAGGAAGGCCTGGAGCTAGACAGATGAAATTCTTTTAAATGAAGTCACTGCTCATTCAGAATCCTCTGCACATTTCTGGCCACAAAGACATACAGTATGCAGCAGGCACACTCATGGCATGTAGAGAAAGTAGGTCACATCACTAGCAATGCTACGGCACGCTAAAGGGACTCCAGTGAATAGAACATGAAAAAATGTTCCTTTAGATCACCAAAGAGTGGGAATTCTGTCCAAGCTCTTTTCTACCCTCAGGCCTTAAGCAGGGTGAGGGAATGGGTTTGACATTGGCATTAGGCAGGCCCACAGACTAGCATGCTCAGTAACGGGTCATCACTACATTTTTGATTCAGGCCAGGCATCTGTGACGCCAACAGGGGCAATAGATCATTGTTCAGTATTTGTTTAGAGGAGCACCTGCTCTCTGCCAGGAGGCTCTGTACTGGAAAAGGGTCGTTTTTTCCTGTGCAGTTGTTCTCAATCACACACACAAGCACACATACACACACACATTTTCCAACAATGAAGATAAAAATGCTATTTCCCTGGTGGTTCTGGCAGTACACAGGGGACACTGAGGGTTTTGCTATGTAATATTGATCCACCGTATACACTTAGGTGTAACTCTTACGTATACTAAAGCTGGCTTAAAGCATAGTTCATAGATGCAAACTAAACTTACAGGGTATATTTTCTTTCATCTTTCACTGGATATAGCATTTTGGTGATGACTTCACGTGCTACTTATTTTCTGATACATTTGTTTTAGATATTGGTATTCTATTGCTTTGCCCGTTAGACTTATTATAAAGCTCACTAGAAACTCCAATGCTTTAGTATCCAAATGCCTTCAAATTTTGGTAATACTTGGTTCTGAGCTTTTAGATTCTGAGCACTGAGGCAAAGTCAAGGTCTCAGTCTTTATCTTCAAGGAGGTCAATAATCTGGATTCAGTTTAGAGAATTACCACAAATTTAGGAAGGCTGCACATGACAAATCTGTTCCCGAGGCACCTGAAGTTTCCTAACACAGAAATAAATTTATCACTAAAGGAAACTCTAAGGAAGCTAAGAAATACATCAGCCCTCTTTGCTAAATTCCATTACAAATCCAAGCTATGATTCTTGTTTCCATCTCTGGCTCAAAGCAATGGAGACATATTTAAAGACAAGTCCTACCAAAACACTGCACTGCATACATGACTTTGCCCTTGGAGACAAGACAAGAGTGAAAATGGATCCATGTGTCAGTAATATTCAAGCTGTATAACTGTTAGGGAAAGCACCGTACAGGGCAGTGCAAGAGAGCCTGACCATGCGCTACTGTGTGCTCTGTATTTTCTGTGCTTCCAAGAAAAGCAATTCTGTAACATTTTTGGAAGTATCCTAACAGTTTTCCATGATTTTTCAGAGCAGTCTAAGGGATTCAGACATTCACAGTTCATTACTTCCAAGGGATGCCAGCGGTTATAGCCCTATAGTGCCAACACAGCCTGTGCTGTTTGCACTGTGCTTCACACCAATTTAACCATACCATTTCCTGTAGTTAGTACACGCCACCTTAGTATGGCATTGACTGAGATTTATATGACATTGTTTAAGACCCAGCATCTCATAACAAGGAAGGAGGGAAGGATATGGACCACAGAGAAAATCTCAGTACCCCACCCAGATATTGTGCTCCTACCTTAAGACTAGGGACAGAGAGGTGCTGGGTTGACCCACTACATGTCTTGCACCCAAAAAATAACGTGATTCCCTCATACTGTACTTTGGGAAACAAAATGAAATGCTATTATGCTTACTTATTGCTATTAATGTTTTTAGCATTACTTGGCTGCAAATTTCTCTGAGAGTCAGGCTTTTAGAAGTGGTTTTAGAGAGGAGGATGATGAAAGGGAAAAGGCCAAGGGTTAAAAACTAAAGAATTAAGATAATTTGTTACACGAATTAACTGAAAATATACAGGAAGTGTCTGCTTTCATATTTTCATAGTGCATTTTATACATATAAAAGACATATATCACATCATGATGAAGTATTTAGATTTGCTAAATGCTAACTGCATAAATACTAGCTCACTGGCATGGATTTTTCAAAGGGTGGGCAGGCCCTTAACTGCTGTTAGTGCATGTCAACGTGGTGAGAGCTCCTCAGTCACACCAGGCAGTTCCAGTGCCACTGCACCGCTTCCTCACTGAAAGCAGGGTTGTGCTGTCCCTGTCCTCTACTGGAGTATAGTGACTCCATCCTGCATTCAGCCTGTGTCTGTTATTTTGGGGGTAGTAGCTCGGCAAAGGAAAATGGAGAAATGGCAAACAACAGATGAAAAAATAAAACAAGAGAAAAGGTGTAAAGGTGGTAGAACACCACTGAATCTTACTGCCACATGTTTGGGAGTGCTTCATCCAGTCATGCTTCTCCAGACCTAAGTAACACAGGCATGTTAAAGCTAAATAAAAATACTTTGGTAAAAAGCTGAACCTACCAGTCATCACAAAAGCTTTGACACAGTGGAACAGACTGGATACCAGCAGTGGAGTTGGGGTCGATCCAGTGAGCAGCATGTGGAGAGCACCGGTAAAAGCACTCAATTTTCTTTGTGAAATCTTCGCATCTGCGGTGGGTGAGAAAAGCCACAAATAAACCTGTTTCTTAGCATCAAGGCTACAGCCTCAGTTTTCTAGTCCTGCTTTGATGTGGATGCGATACTACAGATTAGAAGAAAGGCACAGAAAAGCACCCTTTCGCCCAGTTAATGTCTAGGTTCCACGCTCATTCCTTTGGCATTGTGTACAGACTCTGTGCAATTACCATAGCTGGCAAAAGAGTGCACAAATGTTTCCATGCATATTTCAGCCCCATTTGTGTAAGCTTTCCGTAAACTTTTGAGGCTTTGAGTTTTCCTGGCAAGAATGATTCCAAGCAATAATAAAATGTAGTTTAAAACTATAGTACAAAACTTCTCCTATGCTGCAGCCTCATGGTTTCATTAATCTTTAGATTTTCCCACAGCCCAGCTGAAGTTACTTAAAAACACATACTGATGCTGCTCTTCTGGGAGTGTCAGGGAATAGCTGTTATTTTGCACATCTGTTTTTGCTTAATTGTTTTGTACTTTCATTCTTTTATTTCTATAACTTGCCACGTTCCACAGCTCTAATATCTAAAGGACTACTAAAAATCTTAATTATGAAGACATTCCTCATGGCTACAAAACCCACAGGACTACAAGAATTTTTATTCTAAATATTCTGGAGTTTAATTTCTAGACTCTTGCGTGTTTTGTTCATGAGATTTAATAATCTAGTTGAACCGCTTTCTAAACAAAGGAAGAAGCCTGGTCAGTATTGTCTAGGGGTCACACTCACTGGTATATGATGGCTGCTGTGGAAAGCTACAGAGGTGCAGTGGGGTTGTTGTCTACAGTGGGTTTATGACTGCTTTGCATTGCTAGACCTGGTTCTTCTGAAAGCAAATGTGAAAAAACATAATACTTTTCTGATAAAGGGGATAAATCCTTCTGCACAAATAGTACATACTTAGGGATCATGGGCTTTTTTGGGAGGAGAAGAACAGTTAGATGTTGGTCAGGTATAGAGAAAAGACGATGGGAACTAGGCTGGGTGGCATCATCTCTGGGGCAACCTAGGGATTGTCCATCAGCAGCTGCAGGGTGAGTTACCATTGCTGTGTGGCTGCTATAGCACAGACCTATTGAACAGGACATAGACAACATCAAAGCTGACTTACGATTTACTGAGCTGCCCACATCTGTTCCAGTAGCTGTTGTTTACTTTAATTACTGGGGAATGAGCCAATTGCTCTGTGAAGTTTGCATAGCAACAGGAAGCTGTTAGGAATGAAACAGAGATCTTGCAATAAGGATTTTTTTTAATACTGTATTTGGAAAACTCAAAATGTAAGATTAATCTGCTTTGCTCCATAACATGATAAAGTCTCTTGGTCATAACTAGAAGATGTACTCAAGCTCTAACATTTTTGGTTTTGGAAGTAACAGTGTAAATGTGAGGTGAGGTGGATTGCCATCAACCCTGCTTTCTGAAGGAGTGCCCAGAGAGCCCCAAGAATTTTACTAGGGCTCTGCCAGGTGCTACATCCCCAGGGCCACTAACTTTGAAAGATACCAAACATAAAGGGAGAGTTGAAGAAATGTTATAAATACTATACTTTGCTTACTATAGAATTCTGATTTCAACCTTTCCCACTTGGTGTCTGCTACAATTAATTAATTTTTATACTTAATCACAATAACCAAATTCATCTTTACTGTAAACGTGTTTAAGAAGATGCAACTACAGGAAACTGCATCAGAATTTTTTAAAGATAATAAACTAAGTCAGTGGGAATTTTGCATTTGAGTTTGTTAAAAGCCAGAACCTTATTCTTGAGTGGCATGCAGTAAAATGCCAATGAAGGAAGCATCAAATGCAACATATAATGCATCTTACATATTTTTTTAGAAATTAAGGTAACTGCCAAAACAATTAGTGCATACAAAGCTGTACTTCTAAACTATATTGGGCAAAGATTAAACCACTCTTACATTCTGAGTATAGGCTGCATTCATGCATGTTGGGCTCAGGACTTGGCTTGAGTTTGTGGGTGTCCCCTTCCAGACATCCATATTTTTGGCAGGTAGATGACGTTATGACAGCAAAGATGGTTACAGCAAACCTCAGCATTGTTGTTTGGCTCTTTTTCCTGTGTGGAGAAGTCTTTATTTATATCCTTTCTTTCTAGGAGAAGCCATAGCATTAAAAGGAAAGGTTGCTTTAAACAAGCTGCATATATAACCAAGTACAATATGCTCAGCAAAGATGCACACATAAATATTGACACATGTTCTTTGCTTATATATAAACACTTGTATTTCTGCTACATATTTTTGAGGTTCAGCAGTGAGTGCTAAAAGCCACAAATAGTTCAGGCTATTTATGAAAACCTGTTATTATTTTCAGTATTTAAGAAAATTATACTAAGTTTCTTATACTGGCCTGAATTCATCTTTGAACCTTTCCAAGACACATTCCTCTGCTTTGCTAGATTTGGAGAAAAGATTGCTCCGCTCTAAAACTTGCAGAGTTATTTTGCACACTTGGAAATTATACATTTAATAGAGTGGTGAGTGAGCTAGTAGTGGTCAGCACCTGAGCTGGATAAATGACATTGACACCTTGCCTTTGT
The DNA here is from genome assembly GCA_013400835.1 of Zapornia atra. Classification (NCBI taxonomy): domain Eukaryota; kingdom Metazoa; phylum Chordata; class Aves; order Gruiformes; family Rallidae; genus Zapornia; species Zapornia atra. The sequence continues at coordinate 82,853 of VZTU01034289.1, forward strand.
TGAGACTACACTAATTTATCCTAAGAATCTGACCCACTGTTTTCTGCCTCTTTTGTAGAGTTTGGTCAAAAATGCAAGATAAATCTCTGGTGTTTGTGAGACTAAAATGTCTTTAAACACATACTACATATTAGTGAGCTCTACAGATAAATCTAGAACCTGTTATATACATAATGCATAATTCTTTATACATGTTATTAATTTAAACCTTCATTCTTTAGTTAAATATTCCTGTTATCTTTTTTGAATAATTTTGCCTGAATAAGAACTGCGGTTCCTCTGTGTACCCAGGCTTTTCAGATATAAAGAAGACAACATGTTACAGAAGAAGAAAACTCTCTCTCCAGTATCTCAGTCGTTTCTCACCTCTTTTGCTGTCCTTCTGGGTGAATACTTCTCCCTGGAACAGGAACAGAGTAAGTTGATTTTCTTATTTTCCTCTTTATATACACACCATCTGGCATCAGTGCCGCAGAATTTGTTTGCCCTGGAAGAGTTCCTTGACCCTTTGGAATGCTAACATAGATTTATCTCAAAAGCAGATGCAGTGACCAGCACATAATGCCCTTTTATTGCTTGCAAACGTCGACATGATAAAGAGGAAAGTACAAACATAGGTAGGAATTAGAAAAACAACAGCTTGCCTATATACCAAACACAGCGAACCCCCTTGCCTGATTTTTCAATGATTTCTTTTATTATTTACGATTTGATTGATTTCTACAACAGTTTCATGGGGATCTTATCATAGATGAGGACTTCACTGAATTAGATCCATTAAAAACAACACTATATATTATAGCCTGACTGGCTTAAATTTTAATTGTAGATACAATGGCTTGCATTGGCATGCACAGCAATTTTACTGCAGTCCCTGGAAGAGAATCTGTATTTCCTAAGTCCCAGCTCTCTGCTCTTTGTTCACAAGATCCCTTCCAAACCTGCTGCTGTTTGCTCCATCTCCTATGTACCCTCCAACCAGTGTCAACAGCACTACAGGAAACTGTTGCTTGTACCATCAACAGTGATTCCTGGTTGGATTTCACTGTGGGATCTGCTTTCTGAAAAGAGGATTCTGCATCCCAACATAAACCATTGCATAAGGGTGATGAAGAGTTGCACTTACTTTTACACCTGAAATCTCGCTGGGTATTGCAGCCTGCACAGCACCACCCGCTACCTTGCAATTATTTAAGTGCATAAGGAAAGTAGCATCTGTTGTTTTTGTGTTTAAAACAGAACCCTGGTTTGTCAGATAATACTCTGGGGCCATTATTTACAAACCTTTGTTGCTTGAAAAAACAAACATTGGCACAGTGGAAGTGTGGTGTGTATCTCATTGAGCAAACTCACTGAGCATGATAATAAAACAATCTCTATAAGCTATAAGCACTGATTCCTATCCTAGCTCCAGTAAATGCCTCAAGGCAAAAGTGTTGCTGGCCTAAAAAGAGCCATTTTCACATCAGTGGAAACTGAGTGATTTTTATGTTCCGGAATGAATTTAATTAAGACAAGTTTAAAGAATGAATTTAATTAAGGCACGTTTAAATAGGCATAGAGAAACTATAGGAGAAACTGAAGTACATCTAATGGCTTATTACCCATGCCTTCACCTCATGTGGCTTCATCTAGTGTTGGCTGAAATTAATGGAGCTCCTTGCTGATTTGTAATGTGAAAGATTTGTGCATCCTGCTCGGCACTTGGAGCTCTGCGTTCATACAAAACAAACACCCCTGTACAATATGAACACTTGCTTTTGACCCTGTGATGAGTGGATGGGCTATTCAGCCTGGTAAGCACAGCAGTAGTACCTGCTCTGTGTGTTACTGCTTGGTTTGCATAAAATATATGCAGGCCTGTAAAGGTGTAAGCATTCCAGGAGGTTTCTTGTAATGCCTCTGTTCAATGAGTTGACATACAAATTAGGTTAAGCTATAGGAAACTGGGATCTCTTTCAGGCTTTGAGTATGAGCCAAATGGGACCACTTGCTGGGGGATTAAGCAGAGTTTCTAGCAGCAGGAAGGAAAATTGTCATATGTTTGTGATTTCTCAGACTTGGCTTCGGTTAGCAGTACATGTAAGCAGGCTCAGGCTAAGGAGCTTTTAGGAATCTCAGCTATATACATCTTCATCACCTGAGAAGTGAATTTGTTTTTCTTAAAGTATTCTCTGACTAGTTATTTTGTCTAATCCTGAGAAATTATTTAAATTTCTTATCCCCTCCCATACTAGAATGGGTCATTTCTCTTTGATCATTGAAATTAAACTTATTTTCAAGTACTTGGTGGTGTTCTTGTACTTTTAAGGCTCCTCCTGCCATTTAATTTTAACTCCAATATTAATGCTCTGTAACTTCTATTCATCTTTTCAAGAGCTAGAGCTAAAGCATGCAGGATGTTAAGAGAAAGACCACAGACAGCAATTCAGACACCACAAGATTAAATTATTGTAATTATTATTATCATCTGATGATCTAATTGATAGTGCCCCATGATGGCTAGTAAAAGTATGCATCTATTCCAAAACCGCAAACACTGCTATACTAAGTCTCAAGAGCCATCTACCTGAGCAACTTCCTTCTGGGAAGAGTCATTAGATGAAAATTAGGGGGAAAAAAAAGTTTAAAAAGTAAAGCTAGGTGCTAACTTCCCAGCTTCTGGCAGTCGGGTTGGTAACTATGTCAGCTGACGATTCCTGACTTGACATAGCGATTCCTTCCTTGTGAGTCAGATCTCTTTAACGACTGAAGTAAGTTTTTACAATTCTATATTCCTGTTAACTCTGCAGAGCCAATGTGGTTAAGGGAAAAATTGTTTGCACTTCCAACCAGTGACAACTGCCAGATCCATTTCCCTTCTTGGCATCCTGAAAGTGTAGCAACAGTGTGACCGGAGGGAGACAGGGTTTCAGGAGCGTAAATGAGAGCATTTGGCCTGTTACAGCTTTATTATACATGGCAATGTCTGCTAATTGAATTAATCTGTCTGTTCATCATATCTCAGTGTGAGACTGCATGCTCAGAAGCTGGAAGTGTTTTTCTTGTTAACTGTAACAAGAAATGTAATGAGGAGCACAGGTTGTCATCTATTTAGTGAAGCTCCTTTTCAGAACTGCATTTAAATTTGCAACAAGGGCACATTATTTGATGATCAAATAAGTATATATTCTTCACTTTCATTATGTTAGACTTTAAACCAGGAGTTCCTATTCACAAGTCTCTCTGCTGAACCTATAATGTCACAAGTCAAGCTGAATGCCAAGAGAGACACTCCAGATGGACTCAGTCTGGCACTCCTGACTCTGGAAAAAAAGCTGAGGTTGAATCTTAACGCTACTGAATTTAAGGTGTAATTTCTTTCTGTTCACTTTGGTGGGACTGTATTTCTCCTTTTATTTTGTCTTTTTGAGGAATACATCATGGCACAAAGTAATGCTGGCTTGCTTTATTTGAGTACACAAATGTTGCTGAGCTAGTTCTCCAACAGGACACAGGAATGACAAAAGCACCAGTAATTTTATATAACCAAGAGAGTGAGTCAGTGGGGGGAGAAAAAAGCAGAAATTTTAATGAACAGTCAGTTTAAAAAGCAATCACAGCGCAAACAACAAAATTATCATTGTAAAAATGTTATTTTAAGCCCCATGTTAGGTTTTTCAAAATTAAAGGGGACAAAAACCTACTTATTTTAGCTTATTACTGAGTTGAAAGCGTAACTGAATGCTCTTCCTTTGCCCTAGTCTTTCATTTGCCTTTCACATTCTGCTGGTCTGTTACTGTGAGGTTCCTTGAACCACGAAGAATTATTGTTATTTTTTCTACAAAGAACGGGCTTTGGTTTGGATAGCTACTGACTGTGTGGTGTGATGTGGGCTCTCCCAAGTGATGAAGAAAATCTGGGTTCAGTTTGACCTGTACTCTGGAATTAACCAACTGCAATGTTGTTTCTAATTTTGACTATTAATACTCGATTTAATTTTCTACAGTCACTTATGAATGATGAATTTCTTCTTAGGAGAGTATGAAAACTAGGGGTTTTTTTTATTTATTTACACTTCTATGATGGCTGTTTATTATTTGAATAGAGGCAATGCCTAGATTTCTCTGCATAATGTCGTGATGTAGTGGTTTAAAGTATTTGGTGCCCATACTGGGTTATGGATGGCCATAGCTCCCAGCCTCATCTTCTGCTCTGATCCTGTACTGTCCCTTTCCCTCCACCATGTTGGCACAACCCAATTTCCCCAACCAGATGGGAGAATTGAGCCAGCAGAAAGACATCCAGGACTTCCCCCTGCCTCCAGTGTTTGTAGCCAAACCAATTTTCCTGTTCAGTTTACAGCACAGCTGTAGAAGAGTTGTGTTGCTGTGCGGAAAAGGGTGTTCCAGCACAATGAGAAAGACAAATAGGGGAGGGTAGGACTGGCAGTACTTTAAGCCAGAACTGGCAATATCTAAGCCCCATTGTGTTAGCATTCTGGTTGAGGTTTTTTAATTGTTATGTTGAACACCTTGTAATCAAAATTAAGAGCCGACGGGACTACAAAGAAAATCAAATAATGCAAGTGCAAGGTAACCATGAGATCATACTGGTCAACATACTAAAAGGCACTGACTGGAAACCACCAGATTAATCATTGCTGAGCTTTTCCTGTTAGTATCCCAGCAGGGATGCATTTTAAGGAGGACATGGTTGAGGTCCATGTATTGTCTCTGCAGACATTTCATGTATGACTCCCATACATGTCATATTATTCTTGATTTATTATTCTTGACTCATCGTGCTGTGATGAATCTGCGGTTAGAGAACTGACCATAAGACTCATGGAAAAGGTATTTTTTTACCCAATACCTTTCCTTACATCATCGCCTCTCTCTGCATCCCTCAAACAGCTCCTGTCTCTGTTGTATCAACCAAAACCCACTTTCCCTTCCAACTCCCATCTCAGTGTATCTATGACCCTCCTGTCTGTTCTCTTTCCATACAGACACGTTCTCCTGAGGTGTCCTGATGCCAGCCTCCACTGCACACATGTTGGATTCCATGGCTTGCTTACTTGTATTTGTCTTTTTTATTTGGAAGGCATTTCCATATTTAACAGTAGAACTATGTGCAATCCTTCCCCCAGCCCTTCCTAAAGCTCATCTTTGTGTGTCTACACAGAGGGTGACAACAGTTGGGATCTGATGCTGCTCCTGCTGGCCAGCATCTCTCCATCCCCCATGGGCTTCCCTCTCTAAAACTTTCAGAAATACAAATATACATATTTATATACAAATGTAATTTGTACTCTGCTAATGCCTAGGGGTAACAGCTCAACTGTGGCAATTGCTGTACCATCAAGTCCAAGCTGACAGTGAAAACAGCATATTCGCTGGTCTCTTTCTGTAAGCTGTAATGTGTTTGATGAGCTTTTGTTGCTAAGAAGTGCTGTTAACTTAGCTATTGCACTAAGCTCTCCCTACACTTCACAGTCAGACCTCTAACTCCTGTTATATATTTGCATATTTATGTCCTCTACTTCCTTATCAGATGTAAATATAATATCTAGAACAAGGTTACAGCAGTGCCAAGCTGTCTGTCTGACATACTGCACCACTGCAAACAAGGATGTATGTCCTTCATGGTATATAAAGAAGAAAAATAATCATTGGAAAACAAATCATATCCAGTTAGGACTGGACTTTTATTGTATCTAGATTTAGTAATGGCCACCCTAGATGAGGTTTTCAGTTGGTTTACTTCATTATTCTGTCCTTAAGGCTGACTACTAGTAGTAGTTCCCAGTGAAGATGCACTGGAATAATGTACTGTCTAATGTACTTTTATGGAATAACCTTCCTAGAAGAAATTTCTTCTTAATTCTCTGTAAATCAGGGATAAATTTGTGCTTTGAAACATGAGTATTCATATCCTTCCTGTAAAAAGTCCTCATGTAACTACGAGCATTTTTATTAATTACACAAATGTCTAATGCAGAACTTCTCAAATAACAGACCTCACCAGATTCAGATCATGAGTAAATTTTGCCTAGATTTTGTCAAGGTCCCAGATTTACTAATTCTGCATTCTTTTGGAGAAACCTGGATTTCTTACCATTTCCCTGGAGCTTAGGGGTGGCGGTGGGGAGCTGTGCTCTGTGGCTGCCGGTCTCAGCTGTGCAGGCAGCACGTGTTGCTTGGCTAGCCTGGCAGAGCTGGGATTGGTGTCTTGCTTTTTGCAGAACAAAATGCTGCATCACTTTATAAAGAACAATCGATTAGGCTCTGCCACATCTTTTCCTAGCATACACTCTTCCTGCAGTTCACATAACTGCTTTTTACCCTTATTTTTAATCTTCCTCATAACTGGTATCATTCAGTTGTATCACACTGGGGTTTTTTTCAGTGAATCCTGAAAAAAGAATGCTGTCATGGGCATGAAGGTGGGGAAATAGCCAGAAGCTATGGTGATGACGTGCAGCCTATGTAATTACTTGCCACTGCTGACATTCTGCACAGGTATAGTACAACATCCCAAAGCACCGTGCCCTCTCCTGGGCTGACTGCATGTTGCTAATTGCCAAACATTAGCATTCCAGTGTAAAGACCCAAACTCCTCTGTGAATACCATTAGAACTGGGTCACTAACAGAAGGTGTGTGACAACTTAACATGCAGAACAACCGAAGCCATTTCCTCCCTCTCATACAGAGCAGAAATGCTGCGTGAAGATTATGTGTGCGGTGTGAGCAGAATGACAAATGATGAGCCGTAGTGATAATACTGGTTTGGTGGCATAAGTGATGTGGTTCTGCCTTGGAAACAGGATTTCATTTTGCAGAGGAAATTCTCTTCCTCAGCAGCACCCTAATAACACCCACTATTTAGCCTTTTCTATTCTGCTTGGAATAAAGAGGTTTTAACCTCACAGCTTCATGCTATTCCTATTCCAGCTCCAAGAATTACTGCTGTAGCTGCGGATGGATTTACGTCATTTCAGAAAACATTACGGAATAAGCTGGACTAGACCTTGTGGTTTAAAATCCCTTTACACCAGCTAGAGAAGAACGGAAGGGAACTCTTCCTGGACAGCATCGCTCCAGCTACCTTCTGAGGCAGAAGGGCATGCTGAGATGTTCTTTATATGGAGCAAGCGGGAGGTGGGACCTGGGGAAAGGAAGTATTTGGAAGTGCAAAGAGAACCAGAATTAATTGAGTGTTAGCTAAGTATTGGCAAGAAGGTGAGCTACACAGTTGCTCTGTGCTCCCTGCCTTTTGCTCTGTGATAGTCTGGATAAGAATCAGCCCCTTTATAAGCCTGTGTTAATTACTCTTCTATCTTTTTTGGATGTGACATTTCTGGAGACGAACACGGTGAGCATAGGTGTGGCATCACACCACGCTCTGCCTTACTCATTTGTATGCCTTTTCCCTGCCAAGCCTGTCACGATTCGTTCACTTTTATCTAAAGTTAGGAAAAACAGCAACCCAGTTCAGAAATATTAGCTCATACAGAAAAGAAAAATCAGGTCACTCAGATTGGGCTGCAGATTCAGGTCATGCTCAGTGACAAGTTTAAATGGAAAAAATATGGGAGAATTGGTAAAATGAGGAGTATCTTTCCTATTCCTTCGACACAAAACCTCACTGTTCTCTTGTTTCAGAAGTACTGGAAAGACATTTTAAGTGCAAAATACTAATTAAACAGAGAAAGAAATAATCCAGATCAAACCGAACACAGCATTTTCACAGGCAAAAGATCCTGTTAGCCCCCAAACAGTTTTTGGATTCAGAGTGATCAAAAAGATGTTTAAATTGTTTTGAGCAAAAGACTGAACCAGAAGGCAGCACGTAATTCCAAGTCTATCTAAAGCTAACACCTGGAGACTTGGTTTTAATGTGTTTCCAAGGCAGGTAGCGTTATTCAGCTTCTCCTTGTGACTTTTCCTGCTGTAGCCACGAATCCTTTTTTTGGCACATGAAGTGAACAGGTGTGAGCTAGTGCAAGGTGGCCCACGGGCCATAACCAGCAAATAACTAATTGGCATCCGTGTTGCAACACGGCAAAGATCCAACCAAATTATGAGGAGGCACCGTGCCATCCTAATAGACTCACATTATCACGGATGCCAAGATCCCATAAATTTGCATTATTTACATTGTTAGGGCAAGGTTCCCAGCTGGGAAATTCCACATGGTTGTCCGCTTCTATCATATACAATTACGATGGAAAAAGATCTCTGTGACTAATCCAGCATCCTGAAATAGTTTTTGTCAAGAATTTAAATATTCTTAATAAGTTATTTTAAAATGTTCCCCCCTCATCTGCATCAATAAATCGTTTGAAAGTTTATTTTTGTTGTCTTTGTTTGTACCAAATGAATGAAAAATTTATGAACCCAGACTTCTGGTTGAAGATGCATGAGCTTGGTACAGAGCACAAAAGACTTGTTTTTGTGCAGCAGGAGCAAGGTTCCTGACTACACAAGAATGACAAAAAAGGAGACAACTTTGAAGTTGCTTTTGTGAAAAATGCATGCAGGAACTGGCAACTTGCACCCTCGGGGAAGAATTTGCAAAGACAAAAATGCCAAGAGGGTGTGAATTATTAAGATGAAACACAAGATGACGATATTGTGCTCTGATGGCTCCTCGAGGTAACGAATCTCTGTAGGTTTGTCTTTTCTACCCAGGAGACGCTGAACTGCATCTTAACCCGCTCCCTGATGGGCCTCGCTCTCCCTGATGTGGGCTGTAGCACTTGGTGGTGCAGCTGGTGAATGCTTTCTTGCAGCTCTGTGCTCTTGTGGGGGGGCTGCCTGGAGACGCCCCTCAGTAACCTGAGTGCTGTGAGGAGCTGGGGTTTTGGTTCCCACCGTGGGGAGCTGAGGCTTGGTTCCCACCGTGCCGTGCTGGAGGAGCTAGGGAGCCTTCTGGAACAAAGCAGCGTGGCGTTTCCCAGATTACCTGCTCGGCGTGACGCCACAGGAAAGGTCCTGCGCTCACCTTACGCTTTCAGGGGCAATTAACAACTTGACACGGAAGTGAAGCCTATATTAATTAACTGTCTCTTAAGCTACATCGATATCAATCTACTCAGCATTATTACATATCACTGAATCAGAAGCTGGTCGCTGCTGGGCACCTCGGCCGATCCTGGCACACGGCGATGGGCGCAGGACCGCTGCCCTCACCACCAGGAGCCCTTACCGCATCGCGCATCCTCAGCCTGCATCCCCCCCGAGCATCACTTTGCCACCGCAGCGGGGGCAGCTCCGTGCCTCTGCTGAACCCCCAAAACCTCAGCGGCCCAAAGGCGGCACTTTCCCGGGGAAGCACTATGGGAGGCCCGCCCCCCGTCGCGGGTTATTGCTCCGTTCTGAAGGGCGGGGCGGCCGGGGGGGGAGGGC
>VZTU01034291.1:0-42121 GCA_013400835.1 Zapornia atra
TTCTATGATTCTATGATACCTAGGGACATACATGGTTCTATGAGACGTATACATCTGCAATGTTGATTATTTGGCTTTTGCCTTCTGTCAGCACTGACACGCTGTGAGTTAAACTAAAATCATGTTCCAACTTGATAAATGGGGCAGTTTTCTGCTTTAGGAGGAGCCTGAAAACTGAATCATCTCATGCTCAACCAGATGACAATAATTTTTTTGTCTCTCAAATAATCAGATTTGGAAATGAAAACATAATACTTACATGCTACAGTATCACAACACGATCTGTTAATTGTAAAAGCAAAAACAACTCCTTAATTGTTTGTGCTGATGCTGACTGCACAAAAGGACACTTGCTGTATGTGTTGTATTGGCAATATTATGTATTTAGATTACTGGAACTTATTTACACTCCTAGAAGGCAAATTTGATTTGGACTCCAAGTTAAAGATCAGTGTGTACAGTTAGATTCTTACCAAGGGGAACTCACCTGAAAGCTGCCAGCAAGGGGGCATAAATTGAGTCTCCATCATACACATATAAGTGGTCCCAACTGCACTCTGTGGCAAAGTGATTGAATCGAAGCCTGAGGATTGTGTTTGGCCTGTGAAAAAGAATAATAAATAAAAGGTTTGTAATGAGCCACTCAACACAGATCACAGCATCACAGGGGTTGGAAGGGACCTCGAGAGATCATGGGGTCCAACCCCCCTGCCAAAGCAGCTCCCCAGCTCATATTGCACAGGTCGGCATCCAGACAGGGCTGGAATCTCTCCAGAGAAGGAGACTCCACACCCCCTGGGCAGCCTGTCCCAGGGCTCCCTCACCCTCACTGGGGAAAAGTTCTTCCCCATGTTGGTGTGGAACTTCCTGTGCTCCAGTTTACAGCCATTGCCCCTTGTCCTGTCTCCACAGACCACTGAAAAGGGGCTGGCCAATTCCCCCTGCATCCCACACTTAAGATATTTATAGACATTAATAAGGTCCCCCCCTTAGTCTTCTTTTCTCAAGGCTGAACAGTCCCAGCTCACTCAGCCTTTCCTCACAGGGGAGATGCTCCAGGCCCTTGATCATCTTTGTAGCCTCCTCTGGACTCTCTCCAGGAGATCCCTGTCTTTTCTATACCAGGGAGCCCAGCACTGGACACAATACTCCAGGTGGGGCCTGACCAGGGCAGAGTAGAGGGGGAGGATCACCTCCTGGATGGCAAAGTCCCTCCAACAAACTCCTCTGGTGTGAAGCTCCCCTCTAAAAAATGAGTGACTAAGGGCAACCATAGATGCATCAAACATGCTGTGGGGGTTTTTTGCAGGTGTGCACGGTCCCTTGGGATTAAGCAACAGATTTTTTACGGCGAGAAAAATTGCGTTGTTAAATCTTTCCCCAGCTGCCATGGCAAGAACTGAAGGGTGGGCAGTGCCAGTCCACTGTTCTTTACCTGTACTGACTCCCCCAGTGACAGAGCTTTGAAGGGGTAAGCATGGAAAATCTACATGGACAACTCACTGAGATACAGATGGGGCACCTAGGGACATAATTTAGTGGTGGACTTGGCAGTGTGAGGTTTGCAGCTGGGCTCGATGATCTTAAAGCTCTTTTATAACCTAAATGATTTCTATGAAGAATCATAGCCACCACCAGGGAACTAACTAGAGCTCTTGTTCAAGGGACGTTTTTCCCAGGTTGATATGATTAAGACAGCCTGAGACTGTTTATTTACCCAAAAGCTGGCAGAAATCCCTCCCCTCTAAGTTTATTACTTCTGCAGTACTGTAGGATGGCCCTCCTGAGGGAAGCCTCTCCAAGCTGGAAACTTAAGCATTCCTCAGTGGCCACTAACTAAAGAAATTCCCCATCTTACTCTCTGTTTTCTGAGAGTTGGAAAAAAACAGGTCAAGAGAACACAGAGGAGACAATTTTTTAACAGGATCAGAGACCCTAGGGCTTTTTACCTTTTTCCAAAAGAGAGATCTTTAATTATTACCTGGACTGTCAAATGCAGTAACCGCTCACTGCCCCCATGCTGTACAAATCAGTTGCTTGGCTTTCTTTAGAAGATGTATTAGAAAAAAAAAGAGAATCATAGAACTATTGAATGTGTTAGGTTGGCAGGGACCTTTACAGGCCATCTAGTCCAACCCTGCTGCACTGAGCAGGGACACTTTTAACTAGATCGGGTTGCACAGAGCTTTAAGCCTCACCTAAAACGTCTCCAGGAATGGGGCCTCCACCACTCTGTGCAGCCTGTGCTAGTGTCTCACCACCCCCACAGTGAAGAACTTCTTCCTTAAACCTCCCCTGCTCCAGTTTAAATCCATTGCCCCTCATCCTGTCCCTACCTGCCCTTAGAAACAGTCCTTTCCCAGCCTTCCCATAGGTCTCCTTAAGTACGGGAAGGGGCTCCAAGGTCTCCCCTGAGCCTTCTCTTCTCCAGGTTGAACCACCCCAACTCTTTCTGCAGGTCTTCGTAGGAGAGCTGCTCCAGCCCTCTGAGCATCCTCGTGCCCTCCTCTGGGACCACTTGAGAATAAACAAGTGAGAATCCCAAGAGAAGATTTGCTACCTTCCACCTGAGTACCCCAGGCCCAGTACTGGGCACAGCACCCCCGCTGTTAACACCACTGGTCAAAAAGCGTCTACTCAGTTTTACTAAGTCAAGAGAAGACCATCAAGATGCCTGATTTTCTGAGATAAATCAACAGAATAAAGGTTTTATTTACTTGATGTGGGGATAGAAAATGTAGTTGACACCAAAATTGGTCAGCATTTCTTTCACTCCATACACAAAAAACACCCACTAAGCCACAACCACGTAATGAACTTTACACACCTGTAGTTTCATGGCTAACGTGCAAAGAGCCATCTGAAGGGAATGACACAGAAGCCACAGCAGATATCTAACGTTGGGCTCAGTTCAAGGAGCTCAAAACAGCAACAATGCTGTGCTCACACCCTGAGACTAAAAGAAAGCGAATCTAGAGCAACGCTGCTTTTCCCTACCCACAGCCCTAGCTGTTGAAAGGATAGATGCAAGCGATTAGGATCTCTTCAACAGCATTGCCCTTGGGTTCAGATGAAATCCTCGCTCATTCTAATCAAATAAATTAATAAAATGTCAGCTCACCATGGAGTCCTTCCTTCCCATAGACAGGGAATTCTTTGGGGAGCTATTCTGCAAAGTGATTTTTGATAGGCACGTGGATCTACTCCAGGCCTTTGGTAAAAGAGCAGCAGCTGTAACTCAAGGAAAACGCCTTGCTCTAAAGAAAAGGTACAAAGAGAACTCATCGTTTCAGAACTGAGCAGCCTCTGAAGTTGCAGGGGGTTTGCTTCTATTCTAATGATCTGGCAGCTGTAGAGCAGAAAAATTATACGTAATCAATAAAGGCTCTAGACCAAGAACAAAAAGAAAGTTGTTATCTTTGCTGCAGCTAACAACTCATTAGCAGACAGCACTCATTTGCCGAAACGCAAGGCACGTGGCAAGAGATTCTGCCTCAGAGAGGATCCTCAGGGTGGCTGGGTCTCATCTGCCTTGTCTCATGCTCTAGGGAAAAATGAAAAGGACACCCCTGGGATGAGGACACAGACCAGACACCAGCCAAGAAGAATCCGGAACCAAGTGAAAAGGAAACGAGTACAGTAAGGAACACATGGCTCATTTTACATCTGAATTTACCCAGCATCTTCCATTGCTCATTTGTACCTTTACTCGCTCACCTCAAAAGCCCTCCAACATACCAGTCTGCTAGCACGGCGGTGAGGGCGCTCAGCAGAATTTAACAGCTTTGCAGGAGCTGTTTTCCAAGTCCAGATCTCTGGGAATTTCACATTTGGCAGAGAGCTTGGGCTATTTTCACAAGGGTGCGTATTTCGGCTGTTCTAATCAGCGTCATTATCTCCTTTCTGTTTACCACCATCCTCTGAGGGCAGGGTACAAACAATCAGAAGCAGGAAAAGGACACCGACTTAAATGCCTGGCTATGAAAGGAATAGCAGCTTTTTTTTAAACTCCTCTACAGCAAGGCAGATCTCACTTCAAAGCCCACGAAGCAACAGCTCTCTTGGAAGCATTTCAGTACTAGGAAACACAGGCTGAAGGAGCAGTTGTGGTGACATTATCGAGGACCCATGAGCGGCTCTCCACTCCTGATAAAAACATGAGTCATGCTATCCTTTAGAAAAAAGAGCTGTGAAGGTTAAGCTGACTGTACTAGATTGCTGAGGCTTGTTTGTCTGCAATATCATCTTTGCAAAACACTTTTTAATTATTTGTAGTCCCAACTCTGCCTCAGTTGTATTTTTATTACCTACAAAAATTAAGAGATGTTGCCACTTCCAGCATCCAACTTTTGATTTAACCACATTAAAGGGCAGAGCTCCTTATATAGTTCATAGCAAGTGGTAGGCTCCCAGTATCAGTGTTCAACGTGACTCTCTGTAGCAGCTTAGCCCTCCCCTTTGAATGCCCTGGGAGCTTAAGTCTTTAAGTTACTCATCCAAAATAAATGTCTGAAGTAGACGAAGTGAATACTAATTCCCCCCAACTCATGAGACCTCCCAAACATAGAGGGAAGACCCAAGTAAAAAGTTTACCCATGTTTTTTAGTCATTTCTGATCCTCCAAGATGCCAAGAGACCTCAGCTTAATAGTGCTCAATGCAAGGGAAATCCTTCATGCCCACACACAACTTGTTCCTATTCACAAACCTCTCAGATTCAGGGACCAGGATGGACTGTGATTGAATGCACAGCCATTAACACGGCATCAGAACCAGCCATGCAAAGGTTAGGGACTGTACAAATTGATCTCACAGCCCTGGCACTATGAAAGACATATTTCAACTAGTCAGAGGCTTTGAACTGCTGTACCATCAATCAGGTAACAGTCCACGGAGATGCGCTAAAATGGGCTACTCCTAAAATCTCTGCTGGAAATCACCATAAGCAATATAAGGATCAAACACAGGAAGGATGGGAAAGGAGGGGAAGAGGTCTAAGGGACTTCTTGCAAAAAGGGTCACTGGTTCCTTGGAAGTCCTCATGGTCTAGTGAGTAAGTAAGCACCTGAAGTGCATCATGACAGAAACTGATTCCATATTAATATGGGCTTTAATAGAGTTTGCTCTATTTCCTTCACACTGCCAAAGAGTCACACACATCGTGAATCCCAAGCACCAGAATGGCCCACTGGGATAAGAGTTAAGTAATTTTTATGGTTTTATTTCTTTATACAGATGCATTTATTCTCATTTTCCATGCACAGTTTCAACATGAAGCACATTTTACACACCAAACCTCACATTCAGAAGTCAGTCTGGAGGCCTGGGTTGCACAAAACACCCAAACTTATTTACCACAAACAACTAAGTGCTGCCATATCTAGTTTTAAGAATAGCAAAACCAAAATAAAAATAATTGTGAGATCTCATATGCAGATAAACCTCACCCTAAAAGTTACAAGAAGCAACAGTAAACCACAAGATGTTTACTGCACTCACCTTCCTTCAATGAGCCAGGTGCATTTTGTTTTGTATTTGTAATTTCCAGGCCCATCTGTTACATACCCTGAAGGTCCAGTGAGTCTGTAAATACAAAAATAAAGACAAGCATTAGTCTCTGATGATATTAAGCTTTCATACAGGATTTTCTAAATTTAAAAGGTCCATCACCAGATTTTTATTTACTTAAGAGCCTCTACAAAAAAGCCCACCACCACAACACAAAATAGTAAGTCAATTTGGCTTCTCCTGTCACAGCCTCTGTACATGCTTTCTGATGATCATCCTTAAAGAACAGCAATTGAGAGTAATGGTTTCTCTGTCAGATCAATGGTATTGTTTCAATTCAGCACCTAAGAAAAAAAACCAACCTTCCCCCACAAAGACCATCGAGCCAGAAAAAGGGAATTCCCAAAATCAAAAGCTGAAGTCATCTCTAAACTAGTTATTTAAACAAACTACCCAATTCTTGCAAGAAGTTCAAATGAATGAACTGCACAATCCCTCATCCATTCTGTACTGACTCTTCACAAAGTCCTCAAACAACTCCTGAGCAGAGGACAGATCCTCAACACCCTCCAGTGCAAAATAAGACCTTCAATCCCCATGCATCAAGGGCTGCATAACTCAGCACAACATTAGAGCACAGCAGTTTCAGGCACCCCCCACCTTCAGTCCTATGTTTCCATCCTTATATCATCCCATGATAAGCAACTGAAGTCAAAGAGCTGAGGGGTCCCCACTGCTGGGATGGCGCCACAACTCCACTACGAACATCCCTTCCCCTCTGTGCCTATAAACAGGAGGTCACAACTCAACAGTAGCAAAAGACTTTGGAAAAAGCTTCCAAAATCCTCCAGATGGGCTTTAACAGATACCTGAAGTCTAGCAGAAACAGTTGAAAATAAATTATTCTGGAAGGCAGACATCAAAGGGGAGCAGTATTTGATGATGCCCAAATCCCACATCCTGACAGAACATGTCCTGGCACCTGAAACAGGATTCCTACCTACCCAGGGAGGTTATAAACCCCATCGTGGGCACATGGCTGGAGCAAATCGCAACCTTCTGGTAAAACCACATGGTCCAACCTAAAAGAGCTTCAGTAAAACAAGAACACTCTACAAAATCAAATTGGGCAGAAAAGAGAAGTTCCCAAAATCAGCATCTTGGAATCTTGTGCTGTGTCTTTTCCCAGTGATCTGTTAATGTTACCATCTCATCTTTTGTTAAATATTTTGACTGAGTCAAAATGGTTTTCCAGATTCTTTTCCATGGAGCATTTGTAATGTACATCTCTGATCCAAATTAAAAAGGCAAACCCCACAGATTTTGAAAACCACCTTCCTCTCTCTCCATATTAATTTATCACAATACTTTCCAAACTCAGAAATTTAGCTTAAGGTTTTTAAAAGCCAGTTATTGAAGTTCTTCAGGAGATTTACATTTATGCAAGTGAAGAAAACTCCAGTTGTCAGGATCACAGGAAGCACAGCCTTAAGCTGCACCAGGGCAGGTTCTGATTAGATGTTAGGAAAAAATTCTTCACTGAAAGAGCTGTTGGGATGTGGAACAAACTGCCCAGGAGGGGGGCTGAGTCACCATCCCTGGATGTGTTTAAAAGACAGGTAGATGAGGTACTTAGGGATATGGTTTAGTAGAGGACGGGAATGGTTGGACTTGATGATCTTAAAGGTCTTTTCCAACCTTGTGATTCTGTGACTGTCATCTGTACCTTGGATGCAGACAGAGATGGATGTAGATAGAGATGTAGATAAGCACACACATATATTAAGGCTTTAACATCTTCAGAACTTCAAATTACTTCTCTACTGACCAGGAATTTGCAAAAACTCCAAATTATAGCCAATAACATCTAGTCATTTTGTCTAAAAACATATTCTTTTGAAAGTGATCTCCATGGAAAAGCCAGGAATCCAACTGTATCCACACTTCAGCCCTGACAGCACGTTGCACACAACCAAGAGTAAACAGACTCTGGAAACCTGAGCAAGTCTCACAAGCTGAAAACAACCTCATGCAATCTGCCAAGCTCTCAAAGAGCCTCTGCTCAGAAAACTCTTTGAACAATTTTCTCTGGAAACAATTACTAAATCATTCACCACAGAAATGCTATCAAAAGCAATGGAAAAAAAAAAAAAAGAGCATTTCAACATCAACCTAATTTAATCATATTTCAGCAATGCAAAAACAAAATGCAGGATTTAGTTTTTAAAGAATAACCAAAGTCAAATTTACTTGATTGTCTATTAGTAAAATCCTTATCTGTAAGTTATCAGATTCCTTACTAAGCTTTAGAAGCTGCTGCTATTATGAAAAAAGCCATGATATTAAAAAAATTAAAAAGCCTAGAAATCAGAGGCAATGTTTCTGAAAGCAAAATAAATAGCATCTAAGTTCTTACCCCACAGACTGCCTGGCATGGGTAGGGCATTAGCAGATCCACATGACTCTATACTCTTGCAGAAACATGCTCCAAGACAGAAATAGGTACTAAAGCACTAATAGAAAACTGAAGCTGGAATTTTATCTTTACATTCAATAGAGAAAGCTAAAATGATCTCCCAGCTCCAGTTAAAAAAAGTAAACAAAATTCCTTGTACCTTCCAAATGGGTCCTGTCTGCAGCATACATGATGGGGTTTCCTTGGGCACTTGTGGGCACTGATCACTAGGATGTCTCCTACACAATGTTTTGGCTTTTCCTGCGAGCTCAGGAATGGAGTACATGAGCAACTAGAAGAGGAAAAGGAACTCCCCCCAACAAGGACTGGGTAGGGAGAGTTGGGGTGGTTCAGCCTCAAGAAGACACCAGGGAGACTTCAGAGCCCCTTCCAGTCCCTCAAGGGGCTCCAGGAAAGCTGGAGAGGGGCTGGTGACAAGGGCAGGGTGGGACAGGACAAGGGGAATGGCCTTCAGCTGCAGGAGGGCAGATGGAGAGGAGATAGGAGGCAGAAATCCTTCCTGGGGAGGGTGGGGAGGCCCTGGCACAGGCTGCCCAGAGCAGCTGTGGCTGCCCCTGGATCCCTGGCAAGGTTCAAGGCCAGGCTGGATGGGGCTTTGGTCACCCTAGGCTAGCAGAGCATGTCCCTGGCCAGGGACTCTGAAGTCTGTTCCCACACAAACCAGTGAGTGATGCTACTTCAACATGGGACATTTCCATGAGATGCACTGGGCTATGCACTAGAATTACCCTGATCATATATGCCAAAAGACTCCTGCCCCTGCAACCTGCTACAAACACTGCCAGGCTCTGAGTAGCTTTTCACAGAATCACACAGAATCACAAGGGTGCAAAAGACCTTTAAGATCATCAAGTCCAACCATTCCCATCCTAAGCTAAACCACATCCCTAAGTACCTCATCTACCCTTTTCTTAAACACAGCCAGGGAAGGTGACTCAGCCCCTCCCTGGGCAGCCTGTTCCAGGCCCCAACAACTCTTTCAGTGAAAGATTTGTTTCTAACATCTACCCTGCCCCTGCCCTGGCACAGCTTCTTGCCATCTCCCCTTGTCCCACCTCCTGTCACCTGGCTGAAGAGACCATCGCTCACCTCTCTGCAGCCTCCCTTCAGGTAGTTGTAGGTGGTGATAAGGTTTCCTAGCCTCAGCCTCCTTTTGCTCTACTAAATGCTTGGCACGTATCTCTGATTTCATTGCTCAGATCCAAAAATCAGATTTCATAACATGTGGAAAAATATCAATTCCCATTTGTCTTTGCTAACTTGGTAGTAGAAGATGCTACTCTACAAGAAGCACTTCTGTATGATTTGGGTCTTACACCTACTTCTCTGCAAGAAGCAGCTGCTACACCCTAAGAAAAACAGCAAGGTCCTTTAAGTATTCTCTGTAATGCATAAACACATGCACAGGTGGAGGATCATACACAAAGCCTAGGTAAAGGCACCTACAACATTGACTTTAAAACCTCCAGGATGGAAAACCAATTGCAAGGATCTCTTTACAAAACTGAGATTTGAAAAATATGTATGTATACTCATGTGCATACACACACTGCTTAAGCCCTGTTTCAAAAACTACAAGGTAGAAACAGTGTTCTGTACAGCTGGTGTAATTTTTTTCCCTGGTTTTCAAGTGGACTGAAATATGTAAGAATTAAAGGGAACAAAGGGAGTTAGGGAGCTGAATCTACAGCTCACTTATTTAACTCCAGCCTTGAGCGCTGCCTATTTCAGCTTTCTGGAAGGCAAAGACAAAAGGGAAGCAATGAAAAGGATGAAGATCTCACAAAAGAGAGCCTGCTTCAAAGCCACATACATGATGGAAAGGAATTCTGTGTATTTAGCTACTCCCCTCTAGTTCTGGGGGGCCCCAAAAAGCACACTACCAACACAAGAAAATCAGACAGCAAGCAATGGCAGCTCCTGGGGGAAAAGACACATCCAAGTACCACTGCACACCAGATAAATCCATGTGCTTTCAATAACAACACAAGTAATACGAGCTGTGTATGTTTTTCAAATACAAATTAGTATACACTGACAAAGCTCCTACAGAGACATGAACTGCACAGCCAGGCAAAGACTCAAAGCTGTTATCTAATTACCATCTAATAAATCTAAAGCAATCATTTTGCTAAACAGCCAAGTGCAAAAAAAAGTCTAGAGTTGCTTTTGACTTGGGACTAAATGATTTTGCAGCACTTACTTCACAGAGTCACAAGGTTGGAAAAGACCTTTAAGATCATCAAGTCCAACCATTCCCATCCCAAGCTAAACCACATCCCTAAGTACCTCATCTACCCTTTTTTAAACACACCCAGGGAAGGTGACTCAGCCCCTCCCTGGGCAGCCTGTTCCAGGCCCCAACAACTCTTTCAGTAAAAGATTTGTTTCTAATATCTGACCTGCCCCTGCCCTGGCACAGCTTCTTGCCATTTCCCCTTGTCCCATCTCCTGTCACCTGGCTGAAGTGACCATCACCCACCTCTCTACAACCTCCCTTCAGGTAGTTGCAGGTGGTGAGAAGGTCTCCCCTCAGCCTCCTCTTCTCCAGACTAAACATCCCCAGCTCCCTCAGCTGCTCCTCATAGGATTTGCCCTCCAGCCCCTTCCCCAGCCTGGCTGCCCTTCTCTGGACTCGCTCCAGGACCTCAATGTCCTTCTGATGGTGGGGAGCCCAGAACTGGACCCAGCACTCGAGGTGCAGCCTCACCAATGCCCAGTACAGGGGCACAATCACCTCCCCAGACCTACTGGTCACACTGTTTTTGATACAAGCCAGGATGCCATTGGCCTTCCTGGCTGCCTGGGCACACTGCTGACTTCCAAAGTACTGCAACACAGAGGTACACTCAATGCAGGCAGTGGGGTGTTGAACAGATTTATTTTCACCAGAAGTACGAAACAGAAAACGTGGACTGCCTTTTCTTCATTACACACCAGAAGAGGTAAACAGCCTGATCTGGTTTGTAAAATACATTAAACCTTAACCTTGAAGAGGCCATCAATGGTTCTCAAAATTGCTTTGTCTTGCTTTCAGTAAGAGCACAGAGGCTCTCACACTCCACAGAAGACCTATCAGCATACTGTCCAGAGAGTTTTAGCTCAGCCTTTCCACTAAAGGGGGAAAAAAAAACCCCAAACCCCAGTTGCTCATCCTGGATTTGAAGTTGCTAAATCCACTGACTGATGCAAGCAGTGAGTTTTCCTCCTATTTCCCCCTTTCTTTCCCAAGTGTTGCTGCTTGCCTCAAGCACACCACAATTCAAAGCCATTGTTTCAGGTAAATTTGAACTTGAAGCCAATAAAGAAAGGGCTGTTACAGCCTATTACTAGAACAATGCCATTCTAGCCTGAATTGATTAACAATTTAGCTTTGTTGATTTTCTCAATAAACCCACTGAGGTCAAAGGATATCTCCTTGTAGGGTTTGCTGTAAGCAAATGCCCTAATTTATAGGCATAGACCAGACACATATGGGATGAGAGAAGCAGACAAACAAAATCTATGCATGTATTTAATGAATTTCTAATGTGCAGCAGCTAAATCCCCTCTCCAGCCAGCCAGGGGGGACACAACACAGGTACGCATGTGAAGACACACTTAACTATGTGCCAGAGCTCACACCAATGAAGGTAATGACATTACTGCAAAATCAGGTTTGGCAAAGATTTAACCTATGCAGTGACAGGTACCTAACCAAAGACTATAAACCACTCCAAGTGTATATACAGACTCCCATGTCCAAAGCCTCCAGTGAAACTGAGATAACAGAGTCCTCTAGATGAGTAAACTCATGAAAAAGGTTTGCTGTCACCATCCCTGAAGTGTCATTTCTGATGACCTGACTTCTGCAACTAAGGGTGCTGAGTCACCATCATTTCACCCTAATGCTTTTTCAGATACTTGTCAATGGTGCTATCACACTAGTTTCTGCATTGGCTTGAAGACAGCTCTACCCTGTGATATCCAAAACTCTGGGGTAAGGGCTTCCAAATGGTGCAACTCTCCTTCAAGAAGCAACCCAGCTCACGTCCTCCTTCCCTGAGCAACAGTGGGTTCACACAGGATCTGAAAAAAGGTCCCAATCTCAAAGGAGACATTCCTCAACAGTTCCAGCAAAGAGCACTCAAGCAATCCCCATGTAGCCACGAGCTCACAAAGCACAGGTAAAGGTGCCTGCCTAGTTTGCTGCAACCCCACACTATCTGAATGCTCACTTTGGAAAGCAAGAGCTCAAAATTCCTACAATAATGCCATTTATTGCCACAGGGCACAACAGAGAGCTATGAAATCCCTAGAATACACGTTGGCTTTGCAAGCAAAGCAAATCTTTGACCATTCTCTCAGCAACACACTGCTATTCCAGCACTCGTAAAACCATCCTTTGCATTGCCTTCATCAGGATTTTCATCCCAGAGAGAATCAGGCATTTCAAGGTTGCTCTATGCTGCTCTGCCAATCTCACCATGGCAAAGAGGTCAGGGAGGACTAACAATCACCCTCAACACTTAATAGCTTCTGTTTTCATCCCACTTTCCATGGTAGAATTGAATTGATGCTAAAGGGCTGTCTTGCTTCAGAAAAAAAGAAAAAAAAAGAAAAAGAAAAAAGAGTGACTGACACAGTTAATTTGATGTGGGAAACACTGTTTCTTCAAAGGAAGAGATTAGCTTTGCCCTTCTGTGGGAGATATGTAAAAATATGGAAAGTCATTTCCTGGCTGCTGATCAGAGATAAGGGCAGAACCTGAAAAGCCCATCGAGGTCTGAGAAAGGATGACAAGAGAAACTGCAGCAGGTAAAACGTATCGCCACAGCCTCCCCCATCTGAGTCACAACCTGCAGCACTGATGCTCACAAACCCACTAAATCCCTCTTTGCTCCCGAAAAATATGCCTTGACAAGCTGCTGTGCTCCAAAGGAAACTGAGTGACTGTCAGCAGCCTGAGAGAGATCAGAAGGCACAAATGCTGCTCCAACCTTAAAAATCAACTAGTCAACAAGCTAGAAACCAAATATTTTCAAAGACTGCCCCTCTCCAGCTGGCCACCAGTATCTCCATCTGGCTCCTGATCTTCATATGCTGTCCCCAAAAATGAATACCACTGAAGTAGTCTCTTTGGAGGCTGGTGCCTCTGCCACTATCCCACTGGAACTGCCAGCTGCTTTCAGCATCAGCAGCACTGATCTAGAAATGTGTCCCTTCATCTGCTTGAAAAAGCTCAGCCACACCTGGAGCTCCTCCAGCTTGTCTGGTTTTTCCTTTAAAGTTTCACTTGTCCAACCAGATCTACTGCTGTGGAACAACATACTTCAGCTCCCTTTACAGAAAAGCATGCTTTCTCTCTTATTCTACAAGGAAGAGTTGTAGAAGAAGTTGTTACAACAATAACTGATTTTTATCTAGAGAGAATTCATTTGACAAGAGAGAATTCATCTGACAAGGCATTACCCAACCTCAACACTTAGATAAATTTTTCTTTCATCATTTCTGTTATTTTCCCTCTGCCAACCCCATTTCCTCATGTCAAAAGCACTGAAAAAAACTCAAAACCCCATGCTGGATCCCAAAAGACACCGAGATTGCACCAGTTTCACAGTTAGAGACACTGCCTGGCAATAACATCTATGTTTGGATGGACTAGAAATGTGTTGTAGCTTCACCTGATGTTCTTGCCTCCAAGTTTCTCCAGCTATTAAATTCAAACTGAAAAAATGCCAAATTTAAATCCTGGTCTATCCTCCTACATCTTTTCTTCCAGCACCACCTGAGAGACCACAAAACAGCTTTGTTCACTGCATACCCTCAGCTCTCCCTCTGTTGAACCCAACAGCCAAGCTGCAGTATAAATGAAAATATTGCTCTGCACCTACACTATTGAAATCCTCTCCCTCAGCTCAAATTTCCTGGGGAAAACCAAGAACAAAAGAAAGTATTACTGTTACACCACAGGAGCATCTTCTACACCCGAGCAGTACTGTCTAAGTGCAGATTTCTATGGCTTTGCTCTGATATCTCTAGATTATCATTGATCTCTGCCTCCATACCACAACAACCCCAATCTTGACTATCAGCCTTTTCTTTCTTCTTCCACTTTCCCCAAAGCCTCTATGATACACAGAAATGTTACCACAACAAAAGGCCCCCTCATCACGTCCCCTTGAAGCCCACCTTTATCCAGCGCCCTACCTGAGACAAGGGCCACGCAGATGGCGTGTGCTACAACAGTTGTCTATGAAGCTGATCTAACAGCTGCACTGTGCTTTCTCCATCTGTTCACAAATCCATTTATTGGATCTTGGCCTAGTTCTTTGAAATAAAGATAATTTAGCTGCAAGTGTTTGTAATGCCTCAAAAAACTCGACTCTCACCCCTCACTGGTGGTCCTGAAATGCCCTTGGGGTTTATAGCAGTTAGGTTGCTTGCTTCATGCCAGGCAGGAGATGACACTGCAGAGCAGAAGCAAATAAAGCTCACACATCAGAAATCATCTAACTTAACAGCACAAAAAGGAATATATACCAGACCTTCTCATTCCCTTACAACTTTCAGCTGAGTGCCCTTGCAAGAGCCCCCCTACCCCACACGAACTGCCCAAACCTCAACACCTCACAAGACAAAAGAAAGGAGAAAGCGCATTATTGCCATCATCAGAGAGAATCATCAAAGGCTAATGATGAAAGATGACCAGAGCCAGACAGGTCCCATCAAGGTCTACCACTGGAAGTTCAAAAAAAACCCTACCTCATTGCTTTAGATGAAACAGCCTGACTTCAGGTAATATATAAAACAAAGACTGCAACCTATGCGTAAATTAAATATATCTTCTAGGAAAAAAAATGGTTCTAAATATACTCAGAAGGACAAAAAAAAACCCACCAAAATTTGTCATTTATTTTATTAACTTTTTCTTGATCTGTGTCCAAGTTCTGGTTTGCATTTATCAAACTTTAGCTCCAGCCAGTAAGTTTTTATTTAGTTTTCTAGAAGGGGGTGAAGGCAGAATGCTTTATGACCTAAATTCATCATCCCATTCTGGAAGGTTAGAGAGTGTCTTAAAAGTAACATGTTGCACTACTTCAATTCAGGTTAGAAATGAAAAATACAACAAATTCTTTGTAAGATTCTAGTATACTAATTTCTTCCTTTATCATTGTATGTATATATACCTGCAAGATTTCCAACTCTTAACAGATTCATAGAATCATAGGGGTTGGAAGGAACCTTCAAAGATCATCGGATCCAACCCCCCTGCCAAAGCAGGTTCCCTAGGACATATCACACAGGTGGGTGTCCAGATAGGTCTTGAATATCTCCAGGGAAGGAGACTCCACAACCCCTGGGCAGCCTGTCCCAGGGCTCTGTCACCCTTACTGTGAAAAAGACCGGGCAAAACACAAGCCGTGTAATTTTAACAGAAGAATCTACATGTATTTGGTCTATGCAAAACCTTAAATGAACTTACCACGTATCTAGAAAAAAAATTTCAAGATTTTGCAAGCTCAAAGGCTTAAGAATCCACAAAAAAATAGCATTTTTTACAAATGGGTTATTTTAGACCATTTCAAGATGCAGTTTGCACTTCTGATTCCAGCAATTTGAATCGATTTTTCTAGCAGTCAACATCTTTTCCCTCGTTGTTCTACCCTCCCTTCTGTTTCAAAACTTAATTGTGATTCACACTCGGTTGCAAATAGCACATGAGGTTTGTCGGCTGATTTTTCAGCACTTTCACAAAATTAGAAACATTCAATTAGTCAAAAACGTATCTTAAGTACATGTACAAGCGTTTAAATTGCAGTACACCCCACTTGTGTACCTTGTAAATAAGGCATCGTAATTAAAAATTTTAAAGCACATGCTCAGGATTGACAGACACGTCGATATTCTCCTCCAGCTGAAGAGCACTTTGCTTTGATAAGCTTTGAAGTTCCCAGTCCCACATTTAAACCCAAGCAAGAAGAGCTCATGGGTGGGACGTGCGTTGTACTGGGAATGAAATGGGGCTGTGCTGCCCACTACACCTTCCAGCCAGCAGCAATAGGAAATGCTCAGGGTACTGAACCAAAGGTCTGGGGTTCAGGACCATCCCCACAGAGCAGAGGACCATCATCCCTCTGCACCTCAAGGCATGCAAAACCCCACATCTTGACAAGTAAAAGCAGCAGTAGCAATCCCTGCCCCTTTCCAGTGCTACATTTGAAACCGCTGCCCAGGTCTTCCTAACCGATGCATGTCGGGGAAGACAGCAGGCCTGCTAGCGGCCTAGCTCTCCTCACCGAAGACATAGGCCCTGACAATATCCTCGTGTTCCCATGAGACAGGAAAAGTTACTTATGCTGGGAGGAACTTATTAATCACATTCTCAAAACACAGCAGCCTTCTGATAGGAGTACAGGCTACCCTAAACCAAGAAGTAGTTATGGGAAGGTACTTGGGAGTAACGGAACAGGTTAAGAACCAACCATAACAAGATGGTCAAAACAGCCGGCGTGCGGATGCTTTTAGGCATCAAAGGTAAACTAAGGATATTTAGCTATATGTTTACCAGAACGCGTTATAATCACTAACTAATCAGTGGGGTGTAAACAGTGTATGTAACCAATTAGCAGTTTTTTAGCTTGCCACGTTTGCAGTAACAAACGTATATAATCTGTGTGATTTCACCCAATAAATAGCTTCACCTAAAAATTCATATTGAGCGTTGCCCATCACCGATCTCTGCAAACACACCCCAAAATACTCCATTTAAAGCCCAAAAAAACATGTTTAAAGCCTAGTTTAGCTATAAACCCTCCCCCTTGCCCCCCTCACGCCCCTGCTGATTTCCAGGCCAAATGCAGAGCGTGGTACCTGCGAGCGGCATTTACAGAAAAGCTCAAGCCAAAGATCAGTCAGGTTTGCAGCACAAAAAGGAAAAGGAAAATATTGAGACATCCTATAAATAAATATCACAGCCTGACCCACTTTCCTAACAGGGATAGAAATAATTCCTTTTATTTCCTGCCTGACATTCAAAATTTTCTAAGCTACTACATATCAGTGATACCCGCTGGGATAATTGTACCCTTAAATAAAAAGTAGTTAGAAAACAGCTTTGTGTGAAGGTTAACTTCTGTTTGGTCCCGACCTGAAAAAAGGACTTTTGACGCAGGTCCTCGGGTGCAGATCATTAAAATAACAAAGAGCCAGTGAGAGTTTTGTGAACCTACAGAATCACAATCCCTACCAGATTCTAAAGCTGTTTTCTGGCTGAAGCAACAAGGAGAAGATCATGCAAAGAGCAGGAAATCAATATTTAAAGAGGAATCCAGGCTGGAACGTGTGTTTGGGGCAGCCTGGGTTTGTTTGCATCGATCTGTTCCTGCAACAGTTGTCACTGAATATTCAGGAGAGCTCCTATGCCTGATGAAACACAGCAAGTGGCAGAGGTTTTCTTACCCTGCTTCTTGACACCAGTGACATACCAATGTAGCATTCAACAACTAAGCATCCAAAAACCACCTTGGAAGAAAATACTGTACTTCGCAATGAAATAGATTTTCAGATAAGATAATAAGCTAATTATTCCTTGATAAACATGCTAATAAGGGAATGGTTCTCCAGTAGGAATAACGAACCATCCATAGAAACCCTTGTAAGCATTGGATGTGAAATTTAAAGTTAGAGAATCAGAGAATCTTTAAGGTTGGGAAAGACCTCTAAGATCATCAAAATCCACCTATCAACCCAACACCACCGTATCTACTAAACCATGTCCTGAAGTGCTTTTTGAACGCCTCCAGGGATGGTGACTCCACCGCTCCCCTGGGCAGCCTGGTCCAGTGCTTGAAAACCCTCTGGGTGAAAACATTTTCCCTAATATCCAAATCAAACCTCCCCTGGCATAACTTGAGGCCATTTCCTCTTGTCCTATTGTCTGTTTGTACAGAGCGATCAGGTCTATTCCTCCTTTTCTCAAGGCTAAACCACCCCAGCTGCTCCTCATCAGACTTGTGCTCCAGACCCTTCACCAGAACAAGACAAGTGTTGTTCCCTAGAAATAATGTCTATGTTCATATCACACAAGGATATATGGTCTGCCCTCAGAATGTCCTTCTCCCCACATTTATTACAGTAAAGAATGAAAGGCAAGTAGATGTTATTTGGCTGTAAGGATGGGACAGAAAAGGAAGTAATTGGGGGTAGAGGGAGAAGACCACAGAGCACCAGTAATAAAAATTCATTCAAATCCCCCACTCATTCAGCCGGAGACTACGACCACTGGTCATGGAGGTGAAGCCAGCTCACCGCTGATACCTGACCGTGCTGTCTGGTTTTGTTTCCAGGTCTGTTCCCCTCCCACAGAGGGAACATTTAGCTTATGGCTGCCAACATCCAGGGCAAAGAAAGACAGGAACACAAAGCCCTCCCTTCCAATTTCTGGTTTTACAGGGACTTCTCATTTCCACAGTCTAGGACAGGACCGCAATCACCTTCCACGAACAGTGCAGCAGTCCTCTCCTCCCCTTACATTTTCCAGTGCAAGATAGTTCCTCTATCCCATGGACCGTTGTGCTCAAGTCTTAATCACAGTGAGGAAAAGAATGATTTGTAACCCCTTGCAGAGAAGCACGAGTGGTATTTTCCCCAAATGACTCATTTTTAATGAAAGCAATTTCACACCCAGTAGCAAAAAGAGGAGCTAAATACTGAATACTTCAAGTGTTTAATCACGGCAGATGTACACAGTTAACTTCCTTGAGAAGTTCCCCTTTGTTAAGTAGAACAAAACTCAAAAATAAAGAATAATCCAGATGACTTGGATTTAGGCACGGCTGCATTAATGTACTAAATATGCAAATACCAAGGGCTCGTACAGCTACACACCCTCACCCCTCCTGTGCTTCTGCCACAGCAGTATGCTGGGCTTATCTACACCCCCAAACGCAGGCACACTTCAGCCAAAATATGGTAGGTATCGACGTGAAAAATTCTGGCATTAAATAGTAAACATGGGGAGGAAAAAAAAGAAAGAAGAAGAAAAAATAGCATCTTGAACTGTAAAGCTCCTTGATCATTCATTTGCCAGCAAAACACAACTCCAGCACAAATACATATTAAGACCAACCTGTATGTTCAACTCAGCACCAGAGGTGCTGATGCTTAAGCAGCTCAGTGCAATAAAGGCCTACGTTCGGCGAGCTTAAAAATCCACCTATGCAAACCCTCTGGTGCGCAGGCTTTTATTAGGGGAAGTTAAAAGGCTGGTGAAATCCCTCTGAAAGACTCGACAAATCTGATGAATCATAGAATGGGCTGGGTTGGAAGGGACCCCAAGGATCACAGAGTTCCAACCCCCCTGCCACAGGCAGGGACACCAACCTCAGGCCTGGAGCTACACAAGGCTGTCCAGGGCCCCATCCAACCTGGCCTTAAAAACCTCCAGGGACGGGGCATCCACCCCCTCTCTGGGCAGCCTGTTCCAGCACCTCACCACTCTCTCTGGAAAAAACTTCCCCCTAACATCTAATTTAAACCTTCCCTCCTTTAGCTTTAATCCATTCCCCCTTGTCCTGCCATTGTCCACCCTTCTAAAAAGTTGATTCCCCTCCTGCTTGTAAGCTACCTTCAGGTACTGGAAGGCTGTAATGAGGTCCCCCCACAGCCTTCTCTTCTCCAGGCTGAACAAGCCCAGCTCCCTCAGCCTCCCTTCGTTGGGGAGGTGCTCCAGCCCTCTAATCATCTTCGTGGCCTCCTCTGAACCCTCTCCAACACTCTATGAACACTCCACTACCCTCTCATTTAGCTGCTGCCGTACGGAAATACAGTTTCTGACAGAATGCCACCCACACCCTTGAAATGGGAAGTCACCGGTACCAGCTTACACCGAAATATTGATCCACTATCTCAGCTTAGCTAATGGAGAAAAGGCCAAACTTCACATAGCTTTGGTCAAATCATCTTAATTCCCTAAATGAAAACTCTCCACTGCTGGCACAGATTGGTTTAACCACGCTCAGCTTACTCCACCAGCTAGTTTAAGCCTTTCCACCAGCTTCTAGCAAGAATGAAATAAATCCATGCCACTCAAACCACCACGATGTTTAATTAAGAGCCTGAGAAAATAAACCAAATGTGAAAGCCATCCAGAAACTCAACAGCTCTGAACTCAAGGAGGTGAAGAGCTGAAGTGATTTTCAATACCAGAGCATGTTTGTCTCCCTCACCGTGCCCAGAAAATATAAATCCCTTAAGAAAAACAGTGGTTTTAGCCATCATAAACTGCTGGCTTTATTAAATGCATCTGCACAATAAATTTTACAATCTGTATCAGGTATTTCATAACCCACCAAGACAGATTCTTGGCTATTAAAACACCAAACCGTGATTCCTTTGATTGAAGAAACAGCAAGAAAACTCACTTGAAATGAAAGAAAAAAAAACAAAACTCCTTCCAAAGAATGGACTTTTTAAGTGCATTTTAATCAAGCAAAGAGGATGAGAAACCATTTTATTTTTGGAATAAATGCTGAAAATTTGGAAACAATGCATTCATTGGCACATAATGCAGAATTTATGGTTTGTGTCCATGCAGCCTTAGCAACAGACTCGCTACAATATCCTTATAATGTGAGCTCTGTTCTCATTTATTTCTGCATATGATAAGTAGCTCTGGAGTGTTTGTCTATGAAATAGCTCGGTGGTGCAGGGAAGGTCACAACCACCAGCCTACGGATTTCTCAGTTGTGGAGGTGGATATGCATACATGATTGGGGTCTGGCTTGGGATTTTTCTCTTTTCTGATCATAAAGCTGCTCCTAACATACAGCTCTGCTGATAATCACTACAAATAACACAACTGCGAGCGCTCTTGGAGGGCAGGAGTTGGGGAGGGAGCTCCGGAGGGGCAGGTCTGCAAGAGTTTGTAGCCGCCCAGCAAAGAGCAAAACTCCCCCGAGGGAAGGCGTAGCTGCAAAAATCAGCGCTTCCATCGCCAAGTCTGCCATATGCACCTTTCCCATCGCCTCTGAAATGACTTCAAAAGGAGTTATTCTTGGACAGTAGCGGGAAAAAATGAAATTCCATCTGCTCCCAACAGATTCGTAACAACAAAAACAAAGGCGGTGATTCAACACTGGTTGTGCGAAGTTTTGAAGTAACCCCTCACTTCACTACCAAGCTGAGGATGATTTACAGGCCACCTCTCAAATAACTGTCTCTAAAACAAAAAAAAAAATCCCACCTCCTGACTTCAGGTTTAGTCATCTTGAATTTTCTTCACTCCAGTAACAACCATCAGAGAAGCCTATTTGCACTCAACAAGGAATTCTGCACAAAATTTTGCTCTGATCACACTTTTTATTTTTTTCTTTTTTAAATTAAGAAAAACAGGAAAGGAAGAGATTTTGCCTGGTTCCAGTTTCCCAATTAGCTTCTTGTGGTTGCATTTAGTTCCCTCTATTCATAACCAAGTTGTCTTGAAACATTATTTATAAGAGTGACACTGACCACCTCCCATAAGTACCCTTAATCCCCATGAGAAAAAGCTCATTCCTGCCTTAAAATTGCTGAAACTGAGACGTGATACTCCAGTATATCCCATCAAGAAGGATTGGGAGAACCATATGTGCAGACTCCTCCAGAGCAGAAAGCAATAACCCACTTCACATCAAGTACTTCCCTCCAGCACACTCAAACACTGCTGCATTGTCCGCCCAGCCCGGCTGTACGTTCATGGGAAGGATTTCAAGGTGTCCCTGGGATCGGTGTGCATCTCCAAGGCTCTTTTCCTTTTGACTGTACTTTTACTCCTGGCCCAAAGCAGCTCTTTGCCCTGTTGTCGGGCTGATGGATGCGCACAGGGCATAGCACTGAGAACAATCTTGATGTCTTAGTACTCATTTCTGCTACTTAACACAATATATTCCAAAGTTCAGGTTATTAAAAGGAGAACATTTCAAGCTGAATGCTCTCCAGACCTAACCACAGACATATCGATGCATCATAAGGTCTGTAACCTCCTCTCATCTCCTGGGCTTTAAATTAATCTGTCAGAGATAATTTATAGAACAAGGAATAAGAAGAGAAGCAATCACAGTAATAAATTCCTCTTTGACGTGTGAAAAATACAAAGATACCAGTCACTGGACATAACAATTTTCAGGAACCATTTTGTTCTATTGCTAAAATTATCTACGTGCACAGGTATAAATGAAAACTCAGGTGTTTCACTGGTGCCTTTTTCAGTTTAGAGGCAGCTGGACACATTTAATAGATGTGGTTCTTACAGCCACTGCTGATACAGTGAAGTTTCACAGTGGACTCTACAGATGCCTTTTAACTACGAGCTTCAGAAGATTTGCATGCAGTGGTTTCAAAGATGAAAACCATAAAAGTGACAGCTGCACAACACTTCTTCAGAAATCCTAAAACTCACATGTCCTATTCCCAGAGCCCCTTCGAGTACCCCAAGATTTGGAACCGCCGAGCACTGGATTGGGTAGGATTCCCATAGCCTATCTCAAGAGCTCATTTTATACATGAAAACACAGAGCTGCAATTACAAAAAGCAGACATAATTCAACAGGAAAGCAGAGAGAAAGGAGATGCTCAGCTCTTGGGACTGTCACTGTCTGGGATGAGCTCTGGGACGAAGCAGAGCTTCCATGGCAGACCACTGCAAGGCCAAGAGCGAGACAAGGATGGAGACCCAACTTGTTTTTCCCCCTTTCATCCCACCTGCAGAAACAGATGCTTCCTCGCCTGCCAAGAGCTGTGCAGTACTATTTTGAGCTTTTTGCATCTCGTTATTTAATTTATTTATTAAAGCCTGATTCGGGAAAAGGGAAACAAGACTTGCTCAAAGCATTTGGGTTTTATTTAGATTAAGCCAGGCTGTTCAAACTGGCTCATAGTCAAATTGTTCCACTAATTACAATCCCTATTTCAGTGAAAGTGGAAGTATTCAGTTAGATTCTCCAGCTGCATAACTCTTTACTTAGGGGGTGTGTTTCTCATCTCAACAAGTTTAACAAGCAGAGTTTGAAGCATCCAACCATTCCCAAACCATGAAACAGCATTCCCCAGAAAATAAGTGGATTTAAATTTTGGCTGTAAAATTACAGTACATTAACTGCTCACCATTAGTTAAATATTAGGGGTGAGAAAGCAGCAGCTGCCCTAGGTACAGGATGCCCTAGTACTGCCACCCATATAAATGAAGGTTAATGGGCAGTAACACCACAAAAGCAGTAAAGATCAGAAGTGTTTAAACCCTTCCCATCTACTACATAACAAATTAAATACCAATTTTCCATTTTTTTTTTACCCCTTTCTAAATGATGGTCTGAAAGGGCTGGTACTTTAAAGACAGAAAAAGCCAGAACTGATAAATATTGAATGCTCAGCATTTAAAAGCTTAACTCGATGCACCTTTCTCTGCGGTGCTCGGTCAACACTTTTAATGCAGAATCCAAAAGTGTTTCATGAACAGCAAACATGCAAAATCCTTGAAAGCAGACAGGGCTCTTCAGCCAAAGGCAATTATTAAACTAACCCATCCAGCACAGGACGGGACCTTTCACAATAGCCCTTTTTAACATCAGAGAGCAAACTCTCTACTGGGATGAGTCCAGAGGAGACCACAGAGATGATCCAAGGGCTAGAGCACCTCTGCTATGGAGACAGGGTGAGAGAGTTGGGGTGGCTCAGCCTGGGGAAGAGCAGGCTGTGGGGAGACCTCAGAGCCCCTTCCAGACCCTCAAGGGGCTCCAGGAAAGCTGGAGAGAGGCTGGTGACAAGGGCAGGGAGGGACAGGACAAGAGGAATGGCCTTCAGCTGCAGGAGGGCAGATGGAGAGGAAATGGGAGGCAGAAATCCTTCCCACAGAGGGTGGGGAGGCTGTGGCACAGGCTGCCTGGAGAAGCTGCAGCTGCCTTTGGGTCCCTGGCAGGGTTCAAGGCCAGGCTGGATGGGGCTCTGGGCATCCTGGGCTAGCAGAGGGTGTCCGTGCCCATGGCAGGAAGTGGCTCTGAGGTCCCTACCCACCCAAACCAGCCTGGGATTGCACGAAACAGGGCGATTTCACTGTTTACACATAATTTGTGAATTAAACCCTGGACAGTTTGCTGTTGTTTCTGAAACTCAAATGAATTTAGTTCCCATTTGCATGGCAGGTTTACTACCTCAGCGAGACAGAGGATTTCACACCGTTAATGTTGTTTGGCATAATAATCAATAAGTAATTCACACATGGAGAGCGCACAGTAAAAGTCACAGCCGAGTCATTTATTACAGCTTTGGTTCAGAGCTGGCTTTTGCCTGTAATCCTCAACGCCCTGTACTGAACCGAAAAGCAGGCGTTTTCCCATGGCTCTTCGTCCTCTTTTCTCTGGAGACAGAATTATTTCTACATGAGCAGTGCCATGACTTGTCAACAAGCATATATTGCTCTGCCAAGCGAGCCTTGATAATCCAAAACCTCGTCCGGCCACTATTTAGCCACAGAGAATTTAGTATCCTGCCTACCCCTGTCACACTTCCACATTCACCAAAACACAGGGGTGTTGGCAAGAGGAGTATTTTACTGAAATCTCAGTGTAGTGAAGCATTACATAAACATTACCCATTAGTGCAAAACCACTGCAAGGTTACTAACAATATCATTTCAGAATTGTAGTAAAAATAACTTCTGGACCCAAAGAGGAAGGTTGCAACAAGTGAAAAGTCATTTATGTAAATAAATCTAGGGGAAATGATTAAAAAAGAGAGTAATTGTAATTTCAGATGTGCCTCAGTGATATTTTATATCACAGAGTCACAAGGTTGGAAAAGACCTTTAAGATCATCGAGTCCAACCATTCCCATCCTAAAGCTAAACCACATCCCTAAGTACCTCATCTACCCTTTCTTTAAGCACATCCAGGGAAGGTGACTCAATCCCCTCCCTGGGCAGCCTGTTCCAGGCCCTGACAACTCTCAGTAAAAGATATTTTTCTAACATCTAATCTGGCCCTGCCCTGGCACAGCTTCTTGCCATTTCTCTTCGTCCCATCTCCTGTCACCTGGCTGAAGAGACCATCGCCCACCTCTCCATAACCTCCCTTCAGGTAGTTGTAGGTGGTGATACGGTCTCCCCTCAGCCTCCTCTTCTCCAGACTAAACACCCCCAGCTCCCTCAGCCATTCCTCATAGGATCTGCCCTCCAGCCCCTTCCCCAGCATGGTTGCCCTTCTCTGGACTCTTTCAAGGACCTCAATGTCCTTATGGAAACATAAAATAGTAACATATATAATCACTGTTGCACAGGTTCCACAATTCCTCACCAATAATTTAACTTCCCACGTGAGATTTTATTTGAACTTCCCAAACCATCAAAAGTTTAAAAGGTTGGAATTAATGCTTCAATCCTCCAAGCACATAAACTTTATCCCATGAACAGTGATTATTACTGTGGGATCTGTCACACAAGTGACCACAACTGAGAGAAAACACTCGCATTTCAACTAACTAAATAAATGCCCAAACATTACAACACTGCAAGCAATGAAATAAAAGAAAAAATTCGACTTCCTGCTAAATAATTTTGTATACAGAAGAGCCCCTGAAACCTCTCATGAGGCCCAGAAAGGTGAGGTTTCCTCAAACAGCAACTTAGGGGTTAAATTCAGCTCCAGATGGAAAAGCACAGGCAGGTGAGCACATCCAGCTTGCTCCATTGGCGGGAGTTCACCATGCTAGCCAGAACATAAACACATTATTTTGCTTTAATTGTTTCCATTCAGGGCAGTTGTTCTATATTGAGAGCATCACACACCTTTATATAACTTTTCACATAGTTAAATTTCAGGGGGTTTGGGAGCTTTTTTCCTCTTGGGGAAAATACTGACATAGTAACAATCAGGAAACAAAACTTCTGTATCTGCTCCCAGTCTAAAAAAAAAAAAACCCAAACAACAAAACCCACCACAATTCTACTATGATTTAATAGGTTTTTACAAGGGAAGCCTGCCTGAAAAAACATTCTGCAATTATTAGCCTCCAGTTCATAAGGCATGTGAGTAGATGACAGCGTCACTGGGCTGTACAGCATCATCGAGCGGCTGGTGCTGAAGTGAATCATCCAAGTCTCTGGATTCAACACCGGGACTGGTCTCACCTCAATAAACGTTATTTGTTCCGTTTCCCCAGCTCGTGCTGCACGCCTGGCAAAATGCACCTTCAGTAATTGAAATAATGGTTTATGTTCAGCATCCGTGAAGTATTGCTCAATGAATACTACTTGTTTCTTACGCTGAGGAGAAAGAGCTGCAGGAGCGAGCATTTGCTAATCAGATATATAAATATCTTATGCATGGGATGCAGGGGGACTTGGCCAGCCCCTTTTAGGTGGTCTATGGGGACAGGACAAGGGGCAATGGCTGCAAGTTGGAGCACAGGAAGTTCCACACCAACATGTGGAAGAACTTTTCCCCAGTGAGGGTGAGGGAGCCCTGGGACAGGCTGCCCAGGGGGTGTGGAGTCTCCTTCTCTGGAGAGATTCCAGCCCCGTCTGGCCGCCGCCCTGTGCAATATGAGCTGGGGAGCTGCTCTGGCAGGGGGATTGGACCCCATGAGCTCTGGAGGTCCCTTCCAACCCCTACGTTTCTGTGATTCTGTGATCAACAGACATCCAGGCCTTAAGAGGAAATGACAAGCAAAGCCCCGAAAAATAAGAGCAGAAGACTCCTCTTATCTAACGGGTGATTAAAAGAAATAACATCTGATCAGAGAGCAATGATATTACCCAGGAGATGCTCGTGCTGGGCCTTTTAACCATATTATCATTTTCTCTCCTTCTCCTCACTGCCTTTTTACTTTGTCTTTCCAAATGCATCCCGCTGACAAGTAACAACCATTCAAAGACCAATTACTGTTCCTGGGGTTGGGGTGTTTTTTTTTTGCAACTTCATCTTAACAGGCTTTCCCTGCAAATCAGCGTGAGCGTAACGCCGCATTGCACAACACTGTTTCATCCCCGTTCTGTCATTTTATTCACCCCACTTTTCCAGGATGACAGTGTGCTCTCTGTACCCAGGCTCCCCAGTGACGTCCTAAGTGATGCAATCAGTGCATATCTGTGCACACTACCCAGGTCATGAACAAAAATACTAAATCAGGTTCCAGTTCTGACTCCTTACCAAAATAATACTCCCTTTTTAAACTCCACCTGCTTACTTTCAACTGCTTACCTTCAACTGCTGCCCTTTCATGCCTATCAAGAAGGAGCCTGATTAGTTTTATGTCAATAGAAATGACAGAATGGAAGATAAACCTGGTTGTCAGGTTCCTCCAGTTTTCCTGCCTACACCAAAGGTGAAAAGTTCTTTATGTGTCACGTAGCGTAGTCCAACCTCTCTATTTCAATAATATTCCAGGTGACATTGAATCAAACGGGCTTCCTAAGGCTAGAAAGTATTTATCTGTTACAGATGCCTTCATCCTAAACGATGCTTAAAAAACATCCCCCCCCACACGTATCATTAGCACTCGTGCCAAAAAATATTGTGTTTAAAATAGCATCACTTACAAATGGCAAACCTACCTGGAAATTTCTGTCTGTCTCCAATCATTCTTTCTCTTAGCCTGCACTAAAGCCCTGTATGCTCTCAAGGTCAGATTGATGGGTCTCTAGATACATGGATCATCTTTCCCACAACTTTTTTTTTTTTTTTTTAAATAGACACTGCACATCACTATTCCACAGTCCAAAGACTCAACTAATGTTACTTTCTATGACCAGCTCTTCACCCTCGCTATTTTTAAAACCACTCTTAAAAGATTATGAGTACACCTGCCCAAGGGCAAAATTCGATGATAGTTACATGGAGGAAAGATTTAAAAAGTGAATTAAGGATAGAGAGGATATTACACAGCTTCTGAAAATATAACCAAAGCATTAAGATAAAAAGAGAAGCAATGAAAAAGGCACAAAATTTGATTTCAACCAGTGAACGTGAATCCCATCGGTACAAATTATCAAGACAACGTACAACATGGACTATTTTAGGGGGAACACAATCCAAATGTTATGACTAGGACTCCTACATACTCCCTGGGTACAAATAAGTAATACGATATGTATCCATATGTACCATGCTCTCATTTCCAGCGCTCACGATGAGCTCTCCAGTCCAGCAGTCAGCTTGGGAAAGGATCTGCGTTCTCCAACACACTGGTGTGGAAAACAGCTCTCCCGGACCGGGTTTAGATCGACAAGAGAGATTCCGATTTCATCTCAAGTCTGGCAACATCCCAGCCCCAGCCTACAAGGGTTGTGAAGTACCTACTTGTATGGAATCAATTAGGGATCAAAGCAGTTAACCAGTTCATAAATCAATCCTGTAATTCCATAGTGTGTTAATTCAGCACAGAGGGACACGTCCTACACCCTTCTGCACTGAAAGTTCATTGCAAACACGGGGAAAGTCAAGGGTCAAACCATGACTGGGGGTGGAGTGGGGAAAAAAAAGAAAAAGGGAAAAAAAACCCCAACCCAACAAGAAATCCAGAACAGACCACATGACAGAGGTTCCCCATTTTCAATCCTCTGCTAATTTCCTGCCCTGAGTTTTCTGTTGATAGCACCAAGGTGGCAGAGCAGCTTGCTGTACTCTCCTTGGCTCCATCTGCACACCCTAAGCTCCTGCAGAAGTATTTCTGATGATGACCCAGAAAAAGGCTGAAAGTGACATACTGACCACCAAACTTTAGCCACCCAAAATACTCAGTGTCCATGTTAGCAAGGTCATCTCCATACAGTTCCCCAAAAGGCATTTTTAGGGCTCAGGCAGGGTTTAATTTCAAAATGCCACACATGAAAAGGTTCAGTTTAGTTTACATGCAAGTGAATGTCTCAAACAGCATCAGTGCCAGTAAACGTGTCTTTAAGACATTTTATTGTAAAATCAGTAAAACCTCTGCTAAGAAGACTAGGAGAGAGGATACACAGTATCTTTCATATCATACATATGAAAACTACCTTGGATAACTATTTTTGCATTCTTGACCTGGTCTTCTTTTCTCCTTAGCCTCATCCCTTAAACAGGAAATGATGTACTAATGAACATTAAGTGACCTGCACAATAATTATTTGAATAGCACACCTAGGTAACTGGACAGACAGCTTTACCAACAAGTGTTTTACACCTAAGAGGTACAGAGGTGTCTGCCAAAAGAACAACACCCCAGCAAGAAAATTTAGAAACGAACCACTCTTTTTCACTTTGTCCAGAAGTTACACCACCAAAGATTAATTAGGGACAAACTTCTCCAGAGTTTGTTTTTTAAAGACCTTTTTCTAATGATGAACATGGACTACCACAGGAAAAACCTTATAAAACTCTAGCTACAGAGTGATTTCCACTCTTAAGTCATTGGCAGAAAGGAGAACCTCTGTCAAAGTGCCAGATGATCATTGTAGATAGATATGTATCTACATATGTGTGTGTCTATATAATTAAGCCCATTAAAATTATAGCTATCAGGGGTTTTTATTTAACTGGAGATTAAAGGCAAAGCAACTCATGCCAAGTCACAGTCCTGACCTGCTGTAAATCTTCAGCCCATCACAAGCCCATCACCAGCCCAGACTCCCAAAGGGCTTCCAACACTTGGCATGCTCTCTAGCAGCACATTGCACTACTCCTAGCCCATGCACAAATCAGGAGAACTTAAAAATTCTCCACAAAAATTTTTGGGCTCAAAAGGAGTGACTTTTCCTCTTCAGATATGACAAAGATACCACAGAAATCATTCACAGTGATTTATCTCCTCCAGTACTGATGAATAGTAGCCTTCAACCAGCTACGCTCTGTCAGTGTGGATTTGTTGCATCTGGCCACACCACTCACAGAACTATTATGCTACAAAACACTGCGGGGATGTCCACAACATCCTACAACTCTTCCTAAACTTGACCAGTAAGAATTCCTTCAGCAGATGACAGGAGTTCACTTACTATTTCTTGACATTGTTACAGAAAAGGATGACAGCCTTGAAGCCCAAAGAGGACCCCATGAAGGCTAGCCAAGAAGCTCTTGGACTTTGGCAAAATTTGCCCATTTTCATGGCTCCATCATAACTTTAAAACAATAGTAAAAGTATAAAAAATTAAAGGGCAAACAGAAATCCAGGGACATGTACACAGCTGCCTCCTACAGAATTTCTTCTTCAAATTCATCAATAAAAGCATGGATTCCCTTTCTAAGGGCTGATCTCTCCTGTTCTCCAGCCTCAATAGAAGAAAAATAATAATAACGCTTTTTCAGGAAATGCTACAGAATAAGGGTTGAGAGAGAAGAGGGGGAAGCTCACTCCACACCACCATGTCCAAGCTGCAGTGGATCTGTGAAACAACAGGGGAAAGGACTCCTTCCCTGCTCCTTACACATGGTGTGAAGAGAAGCTCTCAAAGCCTTCTTCAAGAGATCCTTCACAGAAACACAGCCAGTTCCTGGAAATTTGCATAAAGCCTACATGTAGAGAGACATCGTGGGACTGAGAGAGAGAACAAAGGTTAGAAGATGGGAATGGCAGAGGTATTTGGATCATGACAGTTGTGCATGGCACAGCCTATGTTCTTGGCCCAGTAGCTCAGTTTTTACCTCAGAACAAGATGTGTGAAGTTACATCAACCTACAAAAAAGGCAAAAGCAGAAAACCTCCCTCCACTTTCCCTGGAAGAACTTCCACCCAACCATAGTGACTTGCTCTAGAGGATGCTCCTTGTTCTCCAGCGCATCAGGTCTGTGGGCCAGCACCACCAGCAGTCCAACCCCTGCAAGGTATCACCAGCTTTGGTGAACCTTGTGGTAAAATACAGCTCACCACTGTTCACTGCCTGAGGAGGCCAGATACATGATTTTACAGGGTACGCCACTATGCCTTCATGTCTGCACTCACATTTTACTGCATTTCTGTCCTAGCTGCCTTGAGATGCTGGGTGTTTGAAGGCTGGGAGTTTAGCAAAGGGTGTCATATTCAGTACGGCGTCTCATCTCATGCATCCTCTCATATATATACATCTTGTGCTGAAAACAAGCAAACCTCAGGCACAAAAGCTATTCTGATGCCATGACCAGCTTTGATCAGATAACATGATTTCCACAGTGGCTTTTTTTTTTTTTTCCTTTTAATTCCACATGACAAATTCCTGTCAGCACTGAATAGAGAAACTAAGATCACATTTAAACTTCAGCACTTTTAACACACAATATCCTTTTTCATAAGCCTCAGTGAAGATGATTTAGGTATATTTATAGTAACAGTAACCACGTTTTCTCTTGTAGGACCATATTACTCTCAGAATAGACAAGCTGGGTATCAGTTGCCATGCAAAACTGCCATGGAAGTATGGATTCTTAACCCCCAAATAAATGGCATCATCATCAGAACATCTTTAAAACATATAAATAATTTCTTCTTTTTTCACAAACAGAGAAAACAACCCAAGAAAATCAGATGATGAACTGTATTTCTGTTTGACTCCCAAAGCTGCATAGTCATTTACTGTCAAGGGAATCCCACACTATGAATGCTATGGCTACGCCCCAATCTTCTTCAGAGTAAAACACAGGTAAACTGGTAACGGTGGTACCTAAGAGTTTTGGCAGAACTGAAGAGGGGGAAACCAAACCAAACCAAACCAAGCAAGCAATGATAGTTGTAATATCATGCTTTTCTTCCAGGGGACAGCCTCACAACTTGACAGCAATACAAAAAATTAGTATCTTAGCTTAAAAAGACGCTAGCAGAAAATGCAGACAAAGAAGAAAAGCTAGCAGAACACATTGCACCTCCTCTGCAGCCAGCATTAAGCAAGGGGAACCCAACATTTTGCTACCCATAGGCCTTGTTACAGCCGACCAAAGCCCTGCAGAGATTTCAATGTGTAAGGCCACCCGCCCTTCCTCCACCCCTGGTCTGGTACAAGCACATCGTTACAGTGGCACAAGCTCTCCCTCTCACACCCAGCTCTGGTTCAAACCCTCAGTCCCAACAGCTGAGGACACACAGAGCCACCCAGGAACAGAGTTCAAAAGGAGGTCTGGATGACAAACACCCACCCGCTGCGGTCTCAAATTCAGACATGTTTTAGAAAAAATAATTAGCACATTTTTTAAAACCAACCAGCATGTCAACCTTGGGGAGTTCTTCACTGAGTCATTCCCTTTGCCTTTTCTGGCCTGAAGTCCCCTCACACACTTTTTGTTCTTCCTTAGATGCCATTAGGGAAGTGACAGGCCATGAAGTCACTAAAGCTTCTCCAGCTCAGACACACATTCTGGTTTTCCACCAAAAATCTGAATCCCCCTTCTTTCACCTTCAAACACCAAACCCTCATAGAAATTGTTACTGTGCCATTCAGCAATTATGTACCTATGGAGACAATGTTTGCCCAGAAATCCTCCCCAGTTCAGGTTCCTGAGAACAGCTCCAAACCATCCAAGAATTCCTATTTTACTTTGACCATGTTTTACATAGCTCAGGAGTTTTCTTTGGGCTCACTATATAAATTTAAGCAAGTTAACAGAATATCAGCAATATCCACTAGGAAAAAAAAAAGAAGAAAAAAAGATTTTCAACAACATTAGAATGGATGCTTTAGGAAAAAAAAATGTGCATAGGCGGGAAGTCAAGTTCTGTTTTTGACTTTGAACCACTTCAACACCTCCTCAAAATGATTCATGCACCAAAAGTTGAACGAGGGCATATTTAAACACCCATTACCATTCCCAAAATGAAAACCACTGACTTGAAAGATTCGCTGCAACCTGTGCTGGTGAGAAACAGACACCGACTGACCCAGATTTAAAGATCTGCCTGTTACGTGTTCGGAGGCAATAAATCTATCAGTTAACAAAAGTGCACTAACCTACTGTCAAGCAAGCAGGCAGCGACTAGAAATAAATGCATCTGGAAATACAGAGGGTATCTTGTACAACAATAAATTTCACTCCACATTTTTCAACAAAAATACAAGCAACTCACTGTACAGTTGTGCCTGTTCCTCACCTCTGAAAAAAAAAAATAGAAATTACAGAACCATCAGCCATCTCCAAAGTTATTATTTCCCAATATACTATTTGGAATTCAATACTTCTCTTCCAGAGGACTGGCAACTTTGATGTCTGTTCATGATTCAGATACAGTAGAATATTACTTTCAAGGACAGAAGTCCTCCATGGGAAATTACACAGGAGTTTTCCCTGAATATCTGCTTGTAACACTGACCTGCACAGTCAGCATTTCAAGTCCGTACTACTTTGCATCTCAGAGCTTGCAATGGCTAGAAGGTTTTTTTTTCTTGGCCTTGCCTTGGCTGATTCCACACCAGATCAAAGTATGTAACAAAGGCAGAGGTAGCAAGCTCTGAAATCGCTATGAAATTCATGTGACACCCTCCCCTCTGCATTAATAGGGTATCAGTTGGGTAAATTAATCATTAAACAGGCAGGTGCACAACTTTGGCAGGAAGCATGCAGCACGTTGCCACAAAAAAAAACCTCTCAGAGCCATCTTGGAAAGTTTATTTTAGAAGAACTCAAACATGCTCTCAATTGTAACAAGCAATGAAATCCAAAAATTGTGCACAGGGTTAAACCTCAATCATAGAATTTCTCTAGATAAGGCAATTACATTCAAAATATCTGGCAACAGTAGCACAATACCAACACTTAGAGCATTACAAAACTGTGAAAGGAAGGATATGACACATGCACAAAGACACTGGGGGAAAAAAAGCCCCTAAACAAAACCCACTCAATACACAGCTACATGCTGTACCAGCAGCAGCTCACCAAAGCTAAATGCACTGGAGGTGTAATGTTGGGTTTTTTTTTTCACAGCAATACTAATGACTGGAAAATAGCAGGGATGAAAACTACCACAGCTTTAAAAGCAGAGTAATTGAAGACACAGTTATTTCACTTCACAATGAAATAATACTAAATCCAACCAATTTTTTTTCTGAATGGGGAAAAAAAAACCCAAACAGTTCTCACCTCCTGTATTCGAGTTCAGAAAAAGAGTTTACAGAAAAATGCTAATTCGTCTGTGCCAAGCTTCTTAGACTTTGAGTAGAGAGTCAAGCACCACCT
Organism: Zapornia atra; assembly: GCA_013400835.1. NCBI lineage: Eukaryota > Metazoa > Chordata > Aves > Gruiformes > Rallidae > Zapornia > Zapornia atra. Next base: position 34,104 of record VZTU01034291.1, read on the forward strand.
TGGAGACAGGTGTTAAATCTTTATGCAATACAAACACTGACTAATAACAAAGTATTCAAAAGGGTGTTTTCCTCAGGTAGCCTTCCCTACTTGGCATCCTTTCAGATTACAGAAACTAGCAAAGAAAAAAAAAAATCAAGATTTCTGAAAAACAGGAAATAGTAGACAAATAATAGAAAACCTGGGATTTTCACAGAGTCTCCACAGAAAGCTGAGTGGCACTGGTAAAAAACATTACAGCTAATTTTCACTCATCACAGGACACATAACACTCTGTACCTGCACTAAGCAACAATCCCTATTTGAATTTTTGCAGCAAGCAGTAAGTACATCCAAGACAACACTACTTCTTCTGCAGCTATGTGCTCAGCAGGCATGGCAGGAGAATTTAAAAAAAAAAAAAAAAAAAATGCAGATTAGACCTTGGAAAACCCCTTGGTTGAAACACCCAACTCACCTCCTCTAGCCTGGTCTTCCTTACACCAGCTTAATTCCACTTTTGCATTTTCAGAGAGCTGAAAATTTTGAATCTGACGATACAGCTGGAAATCTGTTTCACCAAATCAAGCCACAGGGATGGTAACTAGATCCTGGAGCCTCCTAGAACTCTTTCATACAATCTGATTTAGAGATCAGCTGCCCTTCTTTAACAGGAACATTGCTCAGCCAATCAATAAAACAATTCGATTCTCCTTCACCACATGAGATGCACCAAAAGGCTGTATTACCAGCCCAAAACTCTGAGCCCATTTTCTTTAAAGCATTATGCTAAACCCCTCCCCACTATTCTGACACACCAAATTTACCTTATCACATTTTCACATGAAGACTGTTCAGTGTGCAATTAAGGTCTCTTACCATCCCTAACGATTTCACAATTCCACAATCAGGGCAGAGCCCTTCTGTTCTGAGAATCCCAAAGATTTTGGGTAACCCCAAGTCAAAACCTGAACTGTATACATGCAGCACATCCACTGAAACCCCCAGAGCAACCTGTGCCACCGTTAAATAAATATTTATTTTAAGCAAAGGGAGGGAAGGGCATTAGTGACAGTCTCAAGTAGGCTCTAAAGGAACTCCATGTGGATCAGCCACAAACAAAAGCAAGGGAACAAAAGCAGGAAGCAAAAAGCAAACATCATTACTGGAGTAGTATTTCAAACTAAATGAGTATTTGATTCAAAGCCATGCACAAAAGCAAATTATCATCTCTGTTCTGAGCTGTAAAGTTGATTATCAAATTTTCCAGCCCTGCTTTCAAGACACTGCAGTGGTTACACTGGCAGATGTTAGCACATGGCTATACAAGAACAAAGTACTGCAATAAAACCATCAGCAGTCCTTGGGGAGAATTCCAGCTTGGAGCATCCCCCTTCTCCAACCAAACCACTTTACCTACAAAATTACCTAACTCTCAATCCCATCTTCTGCACTTTTTTACTACATCTTTTCACTATGCTTTAGAAGATGTGATTTAAGAGCTCCTAAAGAACTACTTGCTGAGAACATTTTGAGTGGAGAAAAAAGAATAGCAAAGCTCTACCAGATCAAGAAGCTAATTCCAAGCGCTGGGCTTGGAACTTCAAATTGGAAAAAATTCTTCAAGGAAACTGACTGTTTCAGAGAGCCCAAGGGTATCATAAATTAATGCAATAATACAACAGTTTGGTCAGCAGCATCATTATCTCAATATATAGAGGATTTTCAGCATGGATCTTCACAGACGCTTATGTTAGGCGCAGTACGCTCATGGTTTTAAATCTGATTGCTCACAAAAGCTTCAGAGGAACAAGCCAAGAAAGTGAAATCAGTCACATGCATTCCAAATGTTATTTAACTTTATCAGGATGCATGGCAAAAATCATTGCTGGGCCTAGTTCTTTTGAAAGCTTTAAAAAATAAGAAGCCATTTCTGTGAAAACTGCACTAACTTCAGTCATTTGTTGATATTTCAATAGGAGTCATTTATGTTACGTGTAAATGAACTGTGATGGTAGCAAACACCCAGTTGGACATGAGGTTACTCTGGAGCCATCATGAAAGAAGCAACTGAGACTGTGAAATAATGGAAAAATCCAGAGCAGTGTCAGGCAACTTCTGCTAAGCTGGCTCAGGCAGCTCTTCCCTGATACTCAAACAGCCACAGAGAAACGAGACAGAAATGTCTTTCACCTTGACCACGGCACAAGAGGAGGCATTTGCAATCCAGGCTGAGGCAGTGATAACACTCCTGGAACTGGGAGGCAGAGGAACGTTATCCTCTACCTGTGCTCTTCCTGCAGGTCTCAACGCTCTGATGTGCTTAGCAGGAAGACAGCAGCTGGATGCTACTCACTCCTTTCTCTCACAGGTTGAAACCATGAGCTGTTCAGTAATTCCAATCACTAACGCTCCAAAGGTGAAGACATTTGTAGCCTGTGTAGCTGAGGTGACAGGAAGGATGCAGCATGCACCACATTGTCTTACTGCTCTGAATCACAGAATCATAGAATGGCATGGGTTGGAAGAGGACCTCAAGGATCATAGAGTTCCAGCCCCCCTGCCTCAGGCAGGGCCACCAACCTCAGGTCTGGAGCTATACAAGGTTGCCCAGGGCCCCAGCCAACCTGGCCCTGAACACTTCCAGGGATGGGGCATCCACTATTTCTCTGGGCAGCTGTTCCAGCCCCTCACCACTCTCTCTGGAAAAAACTCCCCCCTAATATCTAATCTAAACCTTCTCTCCTTCAGCTTTAATCCATTCCCCCTTGTCCTGCCACTGNTAGGGCAGCTGCTCCAGCCCTCTAATCATCTTCATGGCTCCTCTGAACCCTCTCCAACAGTTCCACATCTTTCTTGTATTGGGGCCCCAGCTCTGGACACAGGACTCCAGCTGGGGCTTCAGGAGGGCAGAGCAGAGAGGGACAATCCCCTCCCTGTCCCTGCTGCCACCCCTCTGCTGATGGAGCCCAGGATCCCATTGGCCTTGCGAGCTGCAAGAGCCACTGCTGGCTCATGTCAAGTTTCTCATCCACCACAATCCCCAAGTCCTTCTCAGCAGGGCTGCTCTCCAGGAGCTCTTCTCCCAGTCTGTATCTGTGTCTGGGATTCTTCCAGCCCAAGAGCAGCCCCTGACACTTGGCAGTGTTGAACCTCATTAGGTTCCCCTGGGCCCACCTTTCCAGCCTGTCAGGATCCCTCTGGATGGCTCCTTTCCTTCTGTTGTGTTTCCCCACTATTGACTCCTTGCTATAAACCAGACTGAGAAGTGATGGTAAGAAGAGAGCTTATTGCAAACATTAACAAAACCTCACGAAAGTCAAATGTTTATGCTGGCCATTCAGTGGAAGGCAAAGAGTGTAGAAGATCTCAGATATTTCAAAAATACTGAATTATTTCACGGATGAATTTGTGTTCTTAAAACAGCCCTAGTAAAGAATCAGACCGTCCAATAAAACAGTGACAGTAGCAATAAACCTGTGAGAATTCCAATGAAATATTACCAGTGAGTTTCCCTCTCAATGAGCAGACCACTTAAATTTATGTATAGATAGAAATACAGAAATGCATGTGGATATACACACACACACACACACCTCGTAACAAAATTATAAATCCAGAGTTGGAAATAATAAGAACTAAATAAAAGCCTATAAAGGTTCTCTTTTTTCCCCAGTGTATGCTTTAAAATTGAAGATGCTTAAATATTTCCTACTTGAATGGCTTATTCTTTTATTACCCTTGCACAGCATTTGAGTGAGCCTTTCACACAGCAACAGGGAAGAGAGGAATCATTTTAAAACACGCTAATGTACTAATGAAAAGAAACAGAATGGGCATCGGGCACAAATGCAGCACCCAAATCTAATTTGAGCACTTAAACCGATTTGATTCAAATTGCCAACATCCTTAGATATATTAAGCAGTTTCCTGACTTTCCTCAAGCTTCAAACTGCATCAGGTAGGGGTTTTTTTTTCCCATGACAATGGTTTTGTACACCAGGTTTTGACCAAAATTCCCCATTCATTTAAGAATGGGAACAGTGATGGTTCTTTGCTAGCTAACAACTCTCTCAGGTTATGATTTATCCCAATCTTCCAGAGATAAAAATCCTCTTCACTGTAAAATACTTTGGCCAAGGAAACTCCTCTTACCACCAACTCCTTAACAATGTTCAGCCAGCAGCCCATAACTGCCTCTGTTAAATTAATAAAAAGGAGGTTTAAAGGATACACTGTTTTTTTCTTTCCCTACAACTGTCACGTTGCATTGTGAAGCACTGCTTAACATTTTCCATCTCCCACCTCCAAAAACCCTCAATGTGTTACCAGGGAAGGGGAAACAGTGACTTTACACACAAAAAGCAGTTTTCTGGTATCACCTGGTGTTCAATTATATAGTCAAAATATAGCCTGTTCACATTTTCAGCTACAATCACACATCACATCACCCATCAGCATGCCTATATACACAATTCACATACAGTTACTGTTACAGAAGCCAAGTACCATCCTGAATTTGTTAATCCAATCCTCCACAATCTCTGACCAATAAATCTATGTAAAATAGCGGTCCCTTCTTAACCAGTGCTTCATCCTCCTCAGCAGCCCTTGTCTGTCTCCTCCTGGGCCAGCCAGCTGAGACAATTCAACACCAGCAGGACAGGGGATTATGTCACTGAGCTACAGAAGGTGCTTTCAAGAAGCCACAGTCTCCGAGCTTACAGCACCCTTTTGACTGTACAACACCCAGCGCTGGCAAGTTCACTCTGGGTTTGGTGTTCCTGACCTCCCACTGTTCAAAAACGTTATCTCCAGCATGCTGCTGCAGCTCTGCAACTTGGAGATGTCTCATCCCTCCAGCAGTCCTCTCCTGCCTGGACTACAGCATCTTGAAGCCACTGGCCTGCAGCAGACTCTAGCCAGCACAGAAACCCACGGGAGGTTTGTACAGAAATAGAAAAGACAAGCACATCAGGCATGTCCTCTGTTTTTTACTTCAGCTTCCCATAAACCCAAGACCTTAGTCTTTAAAGAACTCAAGTGTCTGGTTCCACACCTTAAAGCCAGTCACCTGAGGTCCCTCACAACTCAATCTTCTACCCTCCTGAGAAGAGCAGGACTGATCTGTGCAGCGGTCAATGTTTTCTCAGGGACCATTCCTACAGCCAAGAACGACTGTTAACAAACCCATGTGCAGGTACACTTCTACTATGCCATTTTCTTTTTTAAGAAGTCACAGCACACCACACAATGCTTAAAAAAACCAACCCAACACACTTCCGCTCTCCATCAGTAGCATGCTGCCCACGATCTCCCCTTTTGTGGGTTGGGTGAAACAAGAAGGAAAAGAGTTCACCCCAGGTTTGTTACCTATCTGTCTACCTGCAGGCTAAACACAGAGACTTTCCCAATGAAGAAGGGAAGTAGAGTATCAGCAGATGGCAACACGAAGTTATGATGCTGCGGGGGGACCTCATTGCAGCCTGCCAGTCCCTGAAGGGAGCAGAGAAACAGGAGGGGAATCAGCTTTTTAAAAGGGCAGATAATGGCAGGACAAGGGGGAATGGATTAAAGCTAAAGGAAGGAAGGGTTAGATTAGATATTAGGGGGAAGTTTTTTCCAGAGAGAGTGGTGAGGTGCTGGAACAGGCTGCCCAGAGAGGGGGTGGATGCCCCATCCCTGGAGGTGTTCAAGGCCAGGTTGGATGGGGCCCTGGGCAACCTTGTGTAGATCCAGGCCTGGAGGTTGGTGGCCCTGCCTGTGGCAGGGGGGTTGAAGCTCTATGATCCTTGGGGTCCCTTCAAACCCAGACCACTCTATGATTCTATGATGCTCGTTCCTCGCTGCTAACGCAGGAAGAGGTGAGGGATTAGTAAGTCAGTGAAGCACAAGCTGGATCGTGACAACCCCAGTGTTCAAAGTGGACAAAAAAAGTCAAGGCCACAAATACAGTCATCATATATATAATATATATATATCTAGATAAGGATGGGAAGATTAACATGCCGAATTTAATTACATTTCTCCATCAAGCAGATAAGGATGTGGAATACACCACACTCAGAACACAATTTTCACTTGCCCTTCTACTTCCACTTTTACCTGCAGCATCTAATAAATAACACATGGAGCATGTTTTCTTGACAACTATACACCAAAAAAAAACAAACAGGGAAACAACCCTGCAGTGCCATTTCTGACAGGAGACAGAGTAACCCCAAGGCACGTGGAAGTTGTGACTGAAAAGCTCTAAACATTGATAAAACCACTTGTTTGCATTTCTCAGAGATCAACGTCTAAAAAAGGTTACAAGGAACTTCAACCCACTAATAAATAAATGAGGTGAATAAAACACCTATAGAGAAAAAAAAAACCCCATGCATTATATTTTTAGACAAGATTTTAGACCGGAATTGGCTGTGAAAAAGAAACAAGAAGCTTTACTGAAACAGAAGAGGCTACAAAAAAACCCAAAACCACCACAGCTAGCAGTGGTTAAACACCAATCTACCAATTCTTTTGTTATCAGCAGTACCAGTTTTGCCATTCAGAAGGGAAGCCTCTGCCTTTATTTAGATCTAGTCCCCATAAAATGATCAACATCCAAAACTGCAAACAAAGTAATGGGTCAGTGGCTATTTTGCAGTGTTTGGCAATATTCTCTCTCAGCTAAAAGAAAGAAATCTTATGGCAAAGAATACTTTTAAAAAAGCAAGCTTTTGACTAAAGGGCTTGCCTAGCATGGCATCCTTTCCACACAAAACCCCTTTCAAATCAGCTGCATCACACACCCATCTACAGGCTGTCAAAAAAATACAAGTAAAAAAAATAGAAACCACAACTCCTAAAACACACAAAGTGGTTTTCCTCAACGGGTTCAGCTTACTCCCCCCTTTCCTGAAATCAACAGTGTAAGGATGCTTCCCATAAGGAGCTCCCCAAGAAAGCAGTTCCTGTCTAGAATAATCATCCTTTTTCATTTCCTTCTTTTCCAGGGATCAGCCCTGCCCAGGGTATTCAACCAACACACGCAGACACACGCGGTGGCTGACGCTGCCACAGCTAAAAAGCATCTTACCAAACCCCCTTCCACTGAAAACTAAGTTTATGTAGAGAAGCCAGGGTGCATTTCCAGTCTACTCCCAGGAGATTTCCCATTTTTCATCCTATGGGATAGATTTCAGACACACAACCCAACCAAATATCCCACCAGCACCATAACTGGCCACCAGTGTGGGCAATGCACTTCCAAGCATCCCAAAGCCCAAAGAACACCTTTTTCCTGTGCAGACACCCCTCACACACACAGCCCAGAAAAGCAAAGAGCAGGGGGGCAGGGAGAGGGGAGCTCCATCCCCCTACCCAGAACCATCTTTTAGCTTTTCATTCTCAAAAAAATTAAGTGAAGATCCTAATCAGAAGCAGGACCCTGACACCACCCTGTCCTGTTCGGTCCCCTCCAGCTGCCGAGCTCTGGCTTTGTCCCCCAGCAAACCCGTGAGCATCCTTCCCTGTTGTTATTCCCTGTGTCTCCCCAAGAGCCAGCACCACCCCTGCACGAACTGCTGTACCTCCCCACAAGCCAACCACCCCCCTTAAGACAGCTGCTTCTCTCTCCTGCACATACCTCTCCTGAATTCACCCTCAACCAAAACCAACACCTATTTACCCACCCCAACACCCTAATGGCCTCCACCCAGCCCCAATACCCACTCGCACACTTTTCCTCTCCCACTCCAACCTCCTCCCAGATGGATCCAGTCCCCTACAACTACACCCCTGCTCCTGTGCAGTCCCAGCCCCTTAGACCCACAACTGATCCCCAGTCAACTATGTGTAAGCACCACAACCAACCCCCAAACCACTGTCCCCACAGAGGTGTCTCGGTGCAGAACAAGCACCCTGCACCCACCCACCACTGCTGCCACACCAACCACCGCTCACTGGAGCGCCCAGCACCCACATCTCGGTAGACCCAGACCTCCCCCACAGCCCCTGCAGACCCCTAAACCCAGCCCTATGCACGCTCGGTCCAC
>VZTU01034293.1:0-17508 GCA_013400835.1 Zapornia atra
TCTATGATTCTATGACTCAGTGGGTTTAGCCTAGTCCATGAATCAGCGTAGTCTTAAACCCGCACACACACACACATACACCATGTGTAGCAGCAGAGTAAGATCCTTGCATAGACCACTGCATAATGACAAAAACAAGAGCAAACTTGAGTGGACTCAGCCAATGCGAAACAGTAAATGACTATGGGGGCCATCCACTAATGTCTGCCTTTAGTGGAGCCATCCCTACCAGTACCAACCTTGTTTGATTGTAACTTGAACAGTACTTCCACCACTATACCTTACAAGACTTTTAAAACTGCAAAATCTTCTAAAAATCAATTGTCAACACTTCCTTCCTTTCATACATTTCAGAAGTATGAAATGTTAGTTTTCTTCTATTTACATTGTTTCCTTGAACACATTGAAGGCTACAATTATCTCGCTCAGATAATTCCATTTTTCTACAGTATAATCATTTAGTACTATCCATCCCACTCGTGACTGCCAATCCTGGTATAACTCTGTGCTCTTTGTATCCTCTCTTGCTCTTCTACAGATTGCCTTGTTTGTGGCAACAAATGTAGCTTCACAAATCATCTCTAACATTAAAACCCTGTTATCTAAAAGAAAAGGGTGACAACAAAGTGAAATAAGCAAATGGGGATAAAGGGATGCAAGTGATGCATGCTGGTATCCACAACTTTGAGTCAGTTTTCTACGGAACGATCAAAGTTGTTCTATATTGCCAGTCTCCTTCCTTGGAGATAGGTGTGGAAGAATTACATTTCTGAAATAGACATTTTTATTCATAATTTCCTGAAGGACAGTGTACTTGTAAAACTTTCTAAAACAAAACAAAACCAACCAAAAATTCATATATTATTTCTCACTGCACTACAGAGACATAAAATTAGTCTGCTTTATTGTAATATAATTACTAAGACTTGTAGTTCAGCTTTCTTTAGGTAGGCACATTTGTCCTTCCTATCTCCCTGTCCCTTCTGTCATCTTTCCCTATTCTTAAGAACAAGCTTTCTTATAAAATTCTGTACTTTCAGAACTATACCCTTAGCTTTATATACTCTGTAACTACTGAGAACTTTTGATTTCAGTAGTATTTGTTGCACCCAGAAATTCTGAATACCAATCAATAAAAACCATAATCTTTGTTAAAATCTCCCTCCTTTTATTGTCAGAAATCATGAAGAATACTACTACCAAGATCACCATGTGCCCTCCTTTTGGCATTCCCTTCAAAAACCACTCATCACAGGGCAGGAGCTAAGCTACTTTGTACGAAGGGACACAAGTGAGCCGTGCCATGTTTTCCACTCTTCCAGCTCCAGGCCAGTTTACACTAAATATGACCCTGAAAATGAGGCCTAAGGCACACACAGGACAATGGATTTTCAGTCTGTGAATTATAACAAAGATGTCATACAGACCCCCACTAACTTCATGACACAGTTGGTGGGGTATTCTTACATCAAATCCAGGTATAATGCTGCAGTAATATGATCTACCTCTATACCACTCTTTCTAGTATACGCTACACAAAGCCAAACTTAAGCTGTACCTGATTTTATTGCCTGTCCCAATTTTAAGTGAGAAAACAAGATGAAGATGCACATGCACACACACATATATAATTGCAGATCCACAGTTCTTAACATGACGAATTACGAGCGTGCAAGAAATATGATTAGTTTTGTGCTATGCAAATAGGGGTGATGGCAAAGCTGTGCGAACAATAAACATGATCTACCTAAGGAATCAGAGGTAGACACTGCTGAAGACTATCCAACAATCAGCTGAAAACATGATTTCAACAATTGGCCGCTGTCATTCTGTTATTTAAAATGAATGGATAGAAAGTGTACAGGACATAGTTCCATCTGGATCACTAACTTTTAGTGCCAAGAGTACATTTATTGTGGTTAGTTGTAGGGTATATATGTTTCTCTTCAGTTCACTGATAAATAGTTATCAACAGTTACTCAAAGCCCTGTAGATTGTCCCATCCAGCCTTTTATGTCATTGTAGTCTGATTTAGACAGGCATTACTTCAAAGTCAATTATTACTGCATTTTACTGCGTGAAAACAATGCAAGCTTATATGCCTTTATTAAAAAATGGCATTTATAAAGCCATTCAGGGCTCAGGAGGCAAATGTGATTTTACTTCCTTCTCCTCCCTTTTACTGGGCTCCTCACCATAAGAAGGACATTGAGATCCTCGAGCGAGTCCAGAGAAGGGCAACCAGACTGGTGAAGGGGCTGGAGGGCAAATCCTATGAGGAATGGCTCAGGGCGCTGGGGATGTTTAGCTTGGAAAAGAGGAGGCTGAGGGGAGACCTTATCACCACCTACAACTACATGAAGGGAGGTTGTGGAGAGGTGGGAGATGGTCTCTTCAGTCAGGTGACAGGTGATAGGACAAGGGGAAATGGCAAGAAGCTGCCCCAGGGCAGGTTTAGATTAGATATTAGAAAAAAAATTTTTACTGAAAGAGTTGTCAGGGCCTGGAACAGGCTGCCCAGGGAGGTGGTTGAGTCACCTTCCCTGGATGTGTTTAAAAAAAAGGTAGACGAGGTACTTAGGGATATGGTTTAGCTTAGGATGGGATTGGTTGGACTTATGATCTTCAAAGGTCTTTTCCAACCTTGTGATTCTGTGATTCTTCCCCTGGAGACAGTTGCTTTAATATGGGTCATACAAATGTTTGAGAAACATTAAATCATAAGGACCACCCAGCATAATTTCTGAAACAAATGACTACCTGGTGAAATTGTACTATAGCTGATAAAGTCTGAGCTCCACTTGGGAATGTGTTACAAGGATGTGAACCTTCAATACTGTTTTCATTGGACAAAACCAGAAGACTAATCCTTGATTCGGTCAGTAGTGTACACCTGCTCATGTTTCAGAGATCAATAGAAGCTGGTCGCAGAATGGCCAGACTCTGCACACAGCTTGAGAATCAACACTGAGAATATGAGCAGTGTGTCTACCACTGAGTATCTGAGCAAGCATCTACCCCTCACTGCTCCTTACTGAAGAAAACACAGCTGGCATCAATCAGATGGGCAGATTATCATAAAGTAACACTAAGGTGTTTTTTTCCCTCTTTCTTTATACTTTTCCCATGAGCAGTGCCAGACCCCAAAATTGCTTTTCTTCAAAAAGGATAGCAAGGGTTCATACCATGTCCTAAAATATTATTTCAGCTTGCTCCAGTAGTACTAAAGATACTGGGAAATATATCTACACTGCTTTCACCCAGTAGGTGAAAATATAAAATAATAATAATCCGTTCAAGTGAATAATCAGAACAAGTAGAAATACCATATGGGGTTAAAGTTGCAATGTTCAGAGAGGATTCTGGAAGAGCACCAGAGGGTTTTGTCTGAAAAAGCCTAGCGTGAAAAGAATTGAGAAAGAAACCTATTTCCTGTCCTGCTTGGGTTCACCCTGGAGCATCTGTAGCACGTACAATTCATTAACATTCAAGTTATTTATTCTCCTATTCAGGTTATTACCAGAACTATAGTCCCTGCTAGAATCTTCTATGGAAAAAATCACCCGAGTCAGAGCTTAATGCCATTACAGGGTCTGCAACAGCTGCAGCAGGGAGATGCCTCTGAGCCATTTTGAAATTTTATGATGGATAAAGTGCTATTACTTATATCTCCACTGCACATCCTTACCTAAAGAGCTGTACTACCTATGGCTCTGTGCATCTCTCCTCACGTATTAGAAGCAACAAATTACTGAACGATACTTCCTTACACTGCCTTGCTATACAAATGTCTGCTTCTATCTGTAGATACAGACATATACGTAGATGCATCATGATCAGAAGAGAGGGAGAAGAGGAAAAAAAAAAAAGTCCTTCCTTAATTATAAGGAAGAATACAATAAAAATGAAAAAAAATTCTTAACATTAATTTAATAGCTAGAAGATAAGAGGTCCTAGACACATACAAAAAGTAAAAGATGTGCAGGGTCTTTTGAAGTCTTTAATACTGCTCTTTGGATGTCCTTAGTGCTAACTTTCTGGCTGAAGGATGACAAACAGAAATAAAAGACTGCATCATTTTCAACAAGGTCTTCTATGATTGCAACCACTCAGACTAGCCTGAAATCACTGACAAGATATTCTCATCTAGCAATTTCAGATGAAGAGAATAATCAGATACTGTGCTAGAAGTGCTGGTATCCAGCAGGACTTGTCTGAAGTCCAGCTAAAAGGTTAATACATTTTCAGCACTGAAATTGAGTTGTTTTATATAGCTTGTTTGGTATGATGTCATGCACAGCCATTTAGAATTATAACCAAGGATAAGGTATTGGGAACCCTGTAAAGAGCAGTCACCACATAACTCTCCTCATGCGCTTGCACTGCTTGCTAATTCTAGCAGGAAAATAAAGCTGCTCACTGCAACCTCCAGCAATAACATGAACTTTTAAACCGATCTTAATATTACATGTTTCACCCCCTCAATGAAATTTGAACCCAGTTGATGTAAAGATTCTTATTGAGGTTATTGTGCTATTTAGTACTAACTCGATGATGCATTTATGTGTATTCATACGTGGGAATATTCAAGATAACACTTTTTCCCTCTATTTTCAGTTTTAGCTACTGCAGGTGCTTCATGGCAGGAAAACCCCCAGTTCTCAGTCTGCGCTAGTGGCTCGCTCTCCCAACATGCTCATTGCATGGAAAAGCAACATTTCAATCTGACCACAGTTAGGGCACTGTGGTCCTGGACTGAATCATATGAAGTCTAATTCCAGATGTGACTAAGGCACCATTCATCATCTTTGACAAGTTGCTAATTTCTTGCACGACTTTTTTTTGTTTAAAATCTATAAAAGTTAGAATTTACCTGCTTCTGTTAAGTGTTTGAGGATGAGTGGTTTTTTGGTATGCTTGTTCCTTTTCTAAAAGAAGCCAACCTGAACCTGAGATGGTCTCAGAGCAGAGACTGGAAGAAAAGTCAAGTAATGAAACTAGAGGGATCCCAAATTCCAACATTTAAAGTATTTCAAAAATCACAGAGTGGCTCAGGTTGGAAGGGACCTGTGAAAATGTTCTAGTACAATCCCACTGCTCAAGTAGGGTCAGCTAGAGTAGGTTGCCCCAGGACCATTGGGTTTTGAATATCTCCAAGGTTGGAGACTCTACAACCTCTCTGGAAATCAGTTCCAGCATTTGACCACTTTCACAGTAAAGGTCTTTTCTTACGCTTAAGTGGAATTTCCTGGGGTTGAATTTGTGCCTGTTGCTTCTTGTTCTGTCACTGGACACTGCTGTGAAAAATGTGGTTCCATCTTATTTACTACCTCCCATGAGGTATTTATATGCATTGTTAAGATCTTCTTGAGGCTGTTGGTCTCCTTTCCTCATATGATAGATGCTCCAATCACCTCTGTGGCCCTCCATGGATATCACTTCACTAAGTCTATCACTTTCTCATGCGGGGGAGCCCAGAACTGTATCCAGTGCTCCAGATGCATCTTAGTAGAGGGTAAGGATCATCACCCCCCACCAGCAGGCAATGCTCTTCCTAATACAGCCCAAGACGCTGTTCGCATTCTTCGCTGTGAGGACATGTACACACATGCACAGACATATATAAATAAATATATATAAACACACACACATTTCCCCACCCCACTGGGATCCTGAGGTCCTTTTCTTGCAAAGCTGCTTTCAACCCAGTTGGTTCTCAGCCTGTCCTGGGGTCACCATTCCTCCCCAGGTAAGAATATCTTCCATTTTAATTTGTTGACCTTTATGAGATTCCCACCAGACTATTCTTCCAGTTCATAAGGGTCCTTGAAATGTAATATACTTTGTGTTAAGATCGTAGCTGCTGGCTACAAGCACAGGTGAAAATCCATGCTGGGGCTAAGCAGGCAGCGAAAAACTGTATCAAAGACTGTTGATCTATGCAGAAAAGTCAGATTGCTGTTAGGATGGAAAAGCAACAGCTAAAGAAACCAAGCAACTGACCACAGCTACGCAGCAGGTGAGGATGAATCAGAAGAAGCTGCTCTGACAAAGCAGTATCTCCCAGAGACTTGTAAAAACACTCCATCCAGCTTCTGCTGGCCAAAGGAGTGTTATCATCAGTACAGCCCACCAAAGATGAAAAAAAAAAAGCAAGTCCATTAGTGTCCTGACCATTGAACTTTATCTATTTCATGGGGGTTATACTATGCTTGGCAGCAGACGTTCAAATTACCTGTAACCAATTGTTCCACGCATTCAAATCACTCTCATTTTATTATAATTGCTTTTTCCTTTAAAAATAGCTTAGGTTAAAAGATCATGACTATCCTATCAGTTGGTTTTGTCACTATGCTTTCAAACATGACAGTGATTTTTTTTCAAGTGGAGTTCAAAGTTCTTAGAAAGCAAACTATAAGCTTTCAAACCACACAGGAAGAAAAGGATAATAGTAATAGTAATAATAATAATAATAAAAATAATAAATGAATATGCATGAATTACTATAGATTTTTTTTCTAAATGATACGATTCAATTATGGAACACTACATTCCTGCATTAAAGATCACTGTTTTTCACCTAAGAAACAGCGGCATAATGAGAACAACTTAATTCTTAGAAGTTCATAGTTTAGCAATCATATGAATTTCATTCATAACTGCATGCAACCCCCTTCCTTTCAGTGTGACCATTTGCTCTAAGATGCATTAAATATGCAGCAGTAATACTGATGAGAAGCTGAATAGTTTTGTCTGTCAGACATTTGCCTTCCCTTTTAAACCAACTTTATGTACACATATAAACACAAACACACATAACTTTCCCCAATGAATGACAAAACAAAGGCAGTCTCCCTCTCTGAAACCTTCTGTACTTCAGTCTTCTGCATGCATCCACTCTCCAACTGTCCCTGGTGAAATCAATGTTTTTCACAAGCATTTTTATTCACTAAACCTCTAAATAGGGAAAAAAAGCCTGCCTGCAATGGAATCGCAGCCACTAAAATACCACAACTTATTAGCACTTTCAATTTTTCTGGGCACTTGAAGGTTATGAAGACCTACAGCTATTATTTGAGATATCCTGGTTACATCACCATTCATGTTAAATAGGACTGATATATCTTTTTGTTACTATGAAGCAATTTTACCTTGTTAGTATAGCTGCAATAAATTATTATCTTTTCTCTCCTAAAAATATAATTTTATACATTCACTAGCTATAAAATATTAAAGTGCAAATCCATTTTTCTTACAGTGTAACGACGGAGGTTGTTGTGCACTTTGCTATGTACTGTTCTTCAGTTCGTAAATTCACAGGAATAATTTTTAAAGCCAAGTTGAAAAGTAAAGTTTGGACTCAGTCCATACAGAAGAGAAATGAAAGATTTGGTCTACATTTGAGTAACAGAAAACTTGGAGTTTCAACTGTGTTTTTACAGGAGTAGTTCTCTAAATCTCTGCTAAGCAAGGACACTCTCCTAGTGGCACCAGTTTTATATTCTAAAGGATCATAAAAATGTATCATAGTTTTCAAGCAATAAGGTTTTATAAATTTTATACATAAGCACACAAAAGACTTGTTTCATCTCTGATTCTACCATAAGAACGTTCTCCACATACTCCCAGACTCAAAGAATGTTTTTAATCCTTAGCTATATTTCAGAACAGTTACTACTTTAACCTCAACTTCTGTGTCTTTAAAATGCGACATATATTTTAGGATTTGTCTCACAACTATTTTTTAATTGCTGAGATAACAGATTGACATTATATTTTAATATACATTTATATATTTGTTAACCATCCCTATATGCTTAGTATATGTTAGCATATTGCAAATGAACCTGAAATTGCACCTGATACATTACTTAGTTTATTACGTGACACATGTAAGACTGCAAATTATTCCAAAGCTGAAATTAGTAGTCGTAGTAATAGTAGTAGTAATTCAGTTTTGGAGAGGTTATTTTTAGCTAAGTCCTTGCTCAAGCCCTTCACTACAGATTTCTCACACCTCCTGAGTGCTTAGAACTGTAAATAATCTTTTTTTTTTCCTCTGCCTGTAGCATTATATTTGCGTTTAAACATAACAGGAGTTATTTCAATCTCTTTAGTTTGCCTCACACTTTCCAACACAAAGAATTCCTGTGATTTCTTCCAAGACGCTGTGTCTCTTCCATTTTATGCAAAATTTGAAAAGAGCCGTAGGGTCAAAGCAGTGCTGTTCTTTTGTTCAGATTGCATTCCCATTTGGGTTCTTGAAAATTTACTTCTTTCTCTTATATTAGCAATAATTTTTTTTGGCCAAATACCAGACAACAAATGAATGGGAACATTCTAAAACAGTAGTGCTATGCTTTCAGAGTAGTGGCAATAACAGCACACCAGATGCTGCATTGGAAGCTTTTTTAAAAGACAGCTATTTAGGGATTTAGGGGAATGAAGAAAAAAAAATAGGCTAGGACCTCTGAAAAGTGGCACAAATTCATAGAATCTCCTTGGTTTGAGGTTTGTATTTCCTGAAGAGCTAGGAAGAATATAGTGCTCATATAATTATATTATAAGCAACAAGCTAAAATAGATATTCAGCACTAGCAGACATGTATATACGTCTTCCTAATTCCTTGGCTCTCATTGGATTTTTGCATCTGTCACTCTCCCCTTTCAGTCAAGTTAATCAACTCTTCTGATCTATGCTTCGAAAAGTCACATATGACATCTACCATGCCATGTTTTGAAAATCACCATGCTCTAAAAGGCATTTTGCTCTTAGTTTTAGACCATGAAAACAAACAGTTTATTTGGAGACTGGCTGGCGTGCATGGAGAGCAGCGAACAGTTTGCAGAGGATACTGTGTTAAAAGTGTCACTTTTTAAAAATAATATTGAAGCAGTTCTTTACAAACATGGCACTTGTCCAAAGCACATATGGAACATTAAATATAACCATAAAATTTTATGCACCAGATTTGACCAAGGTCTTGAGCTCTAATTTATATTTTCTCCATTTTGCTGGAAGACTAGCTGCATTTGATAAAGCAACTTCATAAGGACTCCCTTTTCCTAACATTTACACACCACACATCTGGACTTGGAAAGAGATTCTAAGTAAAAGAGCCAACTAATGCAGATCTTGTTTACATTATGTGCAATTACTCTTGTGTCATGAATCTCCCTGGGATATCACAATGTGCTGAAGACACCCAAAGAATATGTACTTCAAATAAAAGTGCAAAAACCTAGGTATTTCTGTCCCTATCCATGAGCTCAGCACACATAATCATGTAAAAAAAAAAGAATGGTATTTGTATTTTCTAATAATATTTAATTTCATTTTTATTAATTATTTGTATGCAATTAGAGCTGCCCTCGGTGCCTGAAGATCTCTGTTTGGATTGTTTTTCTCTCACAACTCGCTCACTGCAGCCAAGGGAACTAAGTGATGGCAGTTGCAACACTCAATTCAGTTACATAAACACATCTTCCTTGCCAGATTCCTCTGCAGTGTTCCCATTTCATGAAATAAGTCTCTATCATTTAGTAATGTACTGTACCAGCAAGTTTCTTTTCATGTGACAGAAAATTAGGTCCTCTGCTCCTGGCAGCAGAGCAGCATGTGTGTGAGCATCACACACATGGAATCCACTCCAGACTGCACCAGCAAGAGGACAGAGAAGAAATACAATACTTGAGTAGCTACAGAATGAGAATCGAATGTCTGATTTTAGTAGGAGAAAGATAGGCTTCATCCAGAAATTGAGGTGGATTTACTCCTAAGTCTGTTGCAGTGGCAACAAACGTGAGTGTACCTTATACCTTCAAGTATATATATATACAAGATGCATGTGCTTCCGTAGTGAGTGTATTTGCCAGTAACGATTAAAAAACACCTGTCCAGACTACTGCTGTAGGTATAAATGGAGTTACACTTTTTAACATCACAGCTGGAACAAAGACACTCTTGACTATGAAAGTGGTGTGTGGTAAAAGTGGAGAGACATAGGCAGAGTGACCTAGTCTATCACACAGCTGACCAGCTGCAAACAGGAGTCTCTCTGGACAGTTTCCCATCATGCCTGCCCACTAGTGTGAAGCTGGGCACTCACCCTCCACTGACCTGTTGGGGCTTCCCCTTACCCATGGATAGATCACTGTTGAAGACTATTTGGTAAATTATATAGGGACCAGTACTTCTACATCTGTGCAAAGGTCAGAGACAATATAAGTCTTTGGACATGATTTTATATCAGGCAGCTGAGCATCACACATATCTCAGAACTACCTGAGCTGATAATTCATGCAGAGTCACACAGCTTAAGGTACTCCTGAAGCACAGCACTCACACCAACAAATTGAGTCATCTTGTTTTGCAGGTTACATGTCCAAGGTCAGTTCAAATGTCTTTGGGTGAAGAGTATACCTATGCTCTTAAAGGATTATTTGCAAATTCCATTTGCTGTCTAGATAAACATAAAAATTCTAAGGTGTTTTGTTTGGTGGGGGGTTTTTTTGTTTGTTTTGCTTTTGGGTTTTTTTGATGAAAAAATATAGAATGGAGAGAATCCAAATAAAAACTGAAGTAGCTAGAATTGCTTATTAATGCTTACTAATTATAACACAATGAAAGAGGCTTTTTTTTTTTTTTGATCCTTTTACACAATTTGCAGTTAACATGGAAGCTGTGAAAAAAAAAGTTTCCTTCTCTTTAAGATTTCAATTTCCTTTGGGAGCCTCCATTTAGAATAAAAATGGTGGCTTTGCTACATAAAGCTGGAATCTGAACCACTCAGTCAATACCTCCAATTCAGGGACTTAAGGAGGTTGGATCAAACTTCCCAGCTAAAGTAATTTCCTAACTCTTCCCTACAACTCAGACAGATAAACTCAAAACCTAACGCGCCCACTTCCCTACCCAGCAAACTGAGTATTTTTCTTTCTGGGAAGAATTCTGACATTGAACAATCCAAGGAAGAAGAGATCAACAATTACAAGAATATGGATCAATTTTACGTTTGCATCTTCATACAGAATTGTTAATGGCTGCCTCCAAGTGTTGACATGTTTGTTCAATAATTCACATGCCCTGCTTCTCTTATAGATAGACACATTTTCAAAGTAAGTTTAACAGGAAAAAACCACTCCTGTTCTAGCATGAGATTGTCCACAAATGGACAGAATAAAAATCTGAGTTAAAGCTGCTGTGCTTAAAACAACATGCTATCTCAGTTCAGATTGACTTTCCTGTGCAAACAAGTCTTTTTAAACAAGACTGTCTGAAATGGTGGATTAAGGCTGCAGTCCACGAACTGCTTTTCCTCAATTATCCATATTCACAATTGTTTTATGTATTGAGGTTGTCTCATGCTGGCTACACATCAGAAAACATAACTCTAAGAAGTAGTCTAGATCTGCAATAAAAGAGTATTCACCTTTTACATGCCCACTGTCACGAGTCACATTGGGTAGCCTACCACTGCTCCAGTGGTTAATGATGATATGGAAAAGCTAGTACTTGCCTTCTCATTTCTCTTGGTATTAGTGAGTGGCACCCTAAGCTAACTGCTTAAATTCTTAATAAATTTACCATTTCTAAAGTAGAAGCAGCAACAGGGAAAAAATTCACCACTTTCTGTGATGCTATTTTATATATAGAACATTAACAAGCCATAAAGAGCCAAAAGATGGCTTTGTTTATGAGTTCACACTTAAAATCAGAGAAAATGTCTTCCTGAATACTGCACATTATTTTCCTGGAATACTGCATGAAAGTACCAATATTTCACAGAAGACCAGAGGTTAAGCATACACTAGTGCAGTCTCTGCTGATAGGAGTCTGAAACTTTCCTTTCAGCTTAGTGGCAAAGGTTTTACAGTACTATGTAACAGTATGCTAACAGCCTGAGATTCCTTGCACCAATTACTTTTTACCACAAAATGTCCTGTAAATCTATGTGTAACTGTTTAGGTAAGTGTGTGACACTCAAATTCTACTTTCAGTACTTGTGTAGAGAACAGTCTCAATTCAGGTGGCATGTGGGCATTTTGTGTTCCAGAACTAGCAAAGAAATCTAGTGACACGGTCATTGAAATGGTAAGTATAATTTTTGCTGTGAACACTGAAGTAAATAGGTACATAAAACACATATAAGTTGTCACTACATAAGTTACTGCTGCCCTGGAGGCTGCAATAATTTGCTTCCTTTAAAATCATTAAATGTAGCCATAAATACTTGGTATCTTGCAATGTCCTATTATTTCAATAAGATGACAAGGCTTCTCTTACATAATATAGTGCAAACACACGAGCAGCCTGATTTATCAAGAAAGGAACTTTCTGGAGAAGTAATTTATTGGCATGTAAGTAACAAAGTATGACCAGGCTTCTGATCTGCATGAAGAAAACCACTCCCAGACCCAGATGCACTGAGGGAATGTTGAGCTCTTGCAGAAAGTTTGAAAGACTAAGGAAATTTGTCCACCTCTGGGTGGAGAGAGCCATATTCAGGAAAATGTAGAAAGCTACATCTGATCTCAAATCTTCCCCTTATTGTCTGTTTCCTCCTCTCCTCAAATAATCTACAAACAGCTAAGATGTGGAATTAAAAAAGAACAGGCTGGATCCTGCCCTCCTTTAGCAAAGAGCAGTAACATGCAGAAAAGATATTTAGGTTTGCTTTCATGCTCTGTTCTTCAGCATGAAGAATGTTTGGCTTAAGGAGGTCCTCCTTTTGTCCCAGCTGAGCAATATAACACAATTGTTAGATTGTTAGGGACTGTTTACAAGGGCATGTAGTGAATAGGTCAAGGGCTAATGGATTTAAACTGAAGGAGGGGAGATTTAGATTAGATATCAGGAAGAAATTCTTCCCCATGAGGGCGGTGAGGCCCTGGCACAGGTTGCCCAGAGCAGCTGTAGCTGCCTCCTCCCTGGCAGTGTTCAAAGCCAGGTTGGATGGGGCTTTGGGCAACCTGGGCTAGTGGAGGGTGTCCCTGCTCATGGCAGGGGCGTGGAACTAGATAGCCTTCGAGGTCCCTTCCAACCCAAACCAGTCTGCGATTCCAAACTTGTTTAGGAACAGTTAAGTGCAAGCTTAATAAGTAGCTTAATACAAGCTTATTACACATAGTGATGATGAACCGATACTCAGAGAAGGAAAGCACAGTTGTCTTGCAATTTAGAATGACTGTAATCCTGCTGAGCAGACAACGCAAGGGACCAGTCTACCCATGGCAAAAAATGAAGGAAGGCATTGGCAGGTCAAGTGGATCCCCTGGGATAATTTCCTTGAGGTAGATTACATGTATAGTTTGGAACTCTTGTTTCTGAAAGAAAGCGCATAGTGTTTTTTGACAGTTGCATTATATCTTCATATCAAATAGATTAAGATGGCTGTGAAAACTGGAAGGCCTACTATCACTGATGAGGGAGGTACAGCTGCAAAAAAAAGGAAAAGAAAAAAACCATAGTAATTATACTTATGTATGTGGAAAAAGTATCCACCTTAATGTATCACTGATGTTCTGGTGCCAATATTAAGTTCTGTTTTCCATTAAAGCAGAAATTTGACTGGTATTTGGTATGAGAAATGTTATATCAAGATCATGCATGCTTTGAATGTACTTTCTGAGAGTATACAAGAACTTCATTTATGAATCCAATTAGCTACTGGGTCCTTTACCACAGATACCAACACTGACTGGATCCCAAAGGATTTAATGAGTCATAAGTAATTATCCTCTGAAATTTGGCATTCAGGCTATATTTATAGATGAAATTTTAAACAAACCATTGATTATTATTTCATCTCATTATATCTAGAGGGACTACATCAGGGCAGGTAGCTCTAATATGGGAGTATGAAAATGCTAGCAGTTACCTGTCAGTCATTGTCTAATGATTTTATAGATTGGAACTATTTAGCAGTGAAGAAGCAGCTCAAGGACTGTGTTTTGGTTTCTTACTTTTAGATGGACTGTTTTAAATTATACTGCTGTTTAACAGTCACATGGCCATACCTCCTTGGGCTTTTTCTTTAAAATATGCCCTACGTCTCTGCTGCCTTAGCTCCACTGTGTGGAGGGAACCAGAGAGAGAAGTTACAAGTCCGAAAATGGGGAGAACAGGGAGTAAGATCTCCAGCTTCCTCTGGCAGTAAATTCCTAGATCAACTCAGGCTGTCACATGCAACTTCACATTAACAGAACTCTGCAAATCTCCACCTTAAGGGTTTCATTTCATTAAGCTGTTCTGGTGCCAGAAAAGGTACACAAACACAAGTTGATGGTCAGTGCTCTGTGACTGTTTTTCTTCTGCTTTGTTATATTTGTAAATCTGATTTTAGAGAGTCAACATCAATACAAAACAATTTAAGGATGACACTACTTGAAAGAGACAGAATTTCTGCATGGCTGTGTGATCCTTGGGTTTCTTGTTTGGAGTCCACATATGACACTTTAAAAAAGCCATAACAACAACAACAACAACAACAATAATAATACCAATACAGGACTAAAACGTATAGCAGGTCAATATGGAGGTAAAATGAGAGTATAATCCAGTAACTTCAGTATTAAGAACTCCAAGTAGGCTGTTAGAACTCCGAAATCCATAAACTTGGGAAACTCAGGGTTAAGTTTATGTTGAAAAAATTCCAATCACAAAGATAAAAGATAGACAAGCAAGTTACTCATACATTAACTCCTACATGTCATGGTACTCAGGAACAAAAGCATATATGAAAAGAAGTCCAATGTCCTGAAAACGTAATTCCCAGCTAATCTGGTACCACAAACACTGAAATCCTGAAGTCATAACAATGGTTATTACATACTTTTACGTCAGGGTAAAATTACTATTCCCCATTAGTATTCTCAATAGTAGGACTAAGATGATACCTCCCTGAGACATAGCTGTTTCCATGGCTCTTTTGTGCTGACAGAGGACCAAGTTAACAAAGAGCAACTTCTCACAAATCCTGCAACACACAATCCACGCTGCCACATTAGAGACAAGGTGGCAATACAGGGTCACCCAACCTCCTTTACCTTTGCTCTCCTGCGTAAGGCTTAGGCATAATACAGCTAATAATGAGTATGCAGTCTTAGCCTACAATCTTTCACTCTGTTCTGCTAGAATTCAACAGTTGTTTCAAAACATGGGGACTGCTATTAAAAGTTGCTGGAAGTATTCATGCAGAAAGCTGAAAAGATTGACAGTGAATTTTTTTACTTATATAGCAAAGACTAATTTGTATTTTACGCTGTTTCAGCAGTCTTTGACTGTTTTCTTCAAAATCACTGGCTCAGTGGCACCATATGGAGCATGTTGAACTTAAGATACCAAGAATGTGTCCAAGATATATCTCACTCCAGTGTGTTAAAACATTCCACCCTGCAGCTGTCATTATAGGAATATAATTCATACCCTAAAGTTTAAAGAAAAACAGTGTAGCTTACTATGCTTACAAAAATACAGGATTTTTTTGGTTCCAAGTAACGGTCAGTAAATGGAGAACAGTTAATCTTAAATACTGCTTTCTTAAATATTTAAAATTTTAACTGATTATGAACTGCATTAATTCTGCATAATATATATGACTGAAAAAAAACCCATGAAAAAACATTGAAAAAACCCCCTGTAATGAAGATTATGAAATATATACACACAGTAGCATAGCCCATCATTACTTTTTTCTTTTACATTGATTGCATTTCTTTTAAGAATTGATATATATATATATATCAGGGAAAAAATCTCAGCCATATTTTTGGTAAGAGCACTGAACAAGTGTATGATCCTTCTTATGACATTTCACCTCCCTGTGGTCATTACTTCTCAAGTCTTTTGTTTGAATCCCTGCTTAAAATGTAAATTTCTCAGGACAGGACATGGCTCTGTTTTGTATAGTAATCCAAATAGCTTCTGTAAAGTTAACTGCTGTAATAAGGGAAGGAAAGGGTAGGCAAGAAAAAGAAACACATGGTGGTGTCTTAGAAAAACTGTCTTGGGATGGACACATTTACTCAAATGGTCAATTCACAAGCTAGTAATGCAAGATGCTTTAGAAAGGATCCACAAAACCATTTTAACATGCCAACCTATCATATATTCTGTATATGACATGTTTCTGAGGAAAGCTATTTTAGAGAATTTAAAATTTTTATTGATAGTTTTTCATATGCCTTTGCAAAGTCAGGGAGTTGTATTGGGCACAGGGGAAAATGTTTTAGAAACCTTGTAAGGTTATCCCATAATAGCTTATTGATAAATGGTAAACTCCTAAGTAAGGCTTAATATCCTGGTGGCCTTCAAGGGCAGGCTGTACGTTCTGTGTGTCTTGCTGGCAAGCTGGGGATCTCCCCTCTGCAATATTGTCAATCTCCCATTTACTGCCATTCACAGACCAAAGATATGATGCAGGTCTGAACATTGCAACCTTATGCCTCTAGCCAGTATAGTATTAGGGAGGCATTTCATATTTGCAGGGAGATTACTGGAGGAGGAACATGGAAAGGGTTTTCAAGGGGTGGTTTATTACAGAAAGATGGCAAGTTAGGGTAGTTCAGAGCATAGGAGCTTGCTCTGTTGCAAGAGAACAGTAACTATGCTCAGTAAGAAGTACTACTGAAGACCTTGTTAATCTTTCCATATATGCTGAGACAGGCAACATAAATCTATATTTATGTTTCCATAGAAGTGTTTGTAAAATGTGAAGTTAAAACAGGAAAACATTGCAGAGTTATACCAAATTTGCACCCCAGGCTGTTGCTGGGTTTGATGTATTTGATTCCAGAAAAATGGAATGCAAGAAATAGACAAGGAATGGAATGAAAAAAAAAATGGAAAAAAAAAAAATTAGTAGTTAAGTAAATGTTATGAGAAGGTAAGCAACATAACTTGTTATGATCCTGATTTAAATTAGTAACACGGTTTGACAGATTAGTATAGATAAAATTAGTTAAATTTCAAACAGTTTGCAGGATGAGTTGGATATATTTCAAATCTACTCTTGGGAATTTTATCTACACAAAGTATAATTTTTCTTATTCATTATCCTGAACAAGGATTTATTGCAAGAGGTCTCTTTAACAGAGGAACAACACAGTAGCACTGAAAATAGCTGTTCAATTCTAATTAAAAAAAAATAATTCATTAGAAAACTTTCCACATGTAGTATAAATTGTAAAATGAGAGAGTTCTATTTATCTGGCTAATCTTTCCCTGAAAGAAGTATCTTTGTTCAAGGATCACAGAAGTGGCTGTAATGGATCAGACCAGCAATCTATGAAGCCCAGGACATTGTCTTTGGAAAACTGCTTCAAAGAAAACTGAAGGAAAGAGAAAGTTTACAGAACAGTCTGGTTTCCTTTATATTCTCATTAAGGGGTTGGCTTTTACCCTAAAAATAAGTGTTAAAGAATATTAACTGTGGATAACCATATTGTCTAATTATCCAGTTCTCCCCATCCACCCAATACTCACAATCATGACTGTATCATTGAACA
>VZTU01034295.1:4396-43033 GCA_013400835.1 Zapornia atra
GGGGGGGGAGTTTTGGATAAATTTCAAGTCATAGGTGTAGTTGGAGGTTACCTTCTGTAGTGGTTGCCCCTACATGGCACATTTGGGGAGGGAGAGGCATACCTTGGGTTCACTTCATGTGGTCTGCAGACTACATGTGGGGATGTACAGGGTGTGGGCTCCCAGCTTTCCATGTAAAGTAGGATGTTCTTTTGGTCTGACAGGGTAAAAGGTCCCAAGGGTGCAGTAATTAATCACAACCTTGTTATCAGTGACTTGTGATGACCTGGCTGATGAATTTCAGCCTGTATCTACCAGAACTGGGCTTCCTCTGCTCCCAGTGCACATCCTTCCTGGTGGCACTGGTGTGTCTACAAAGAGAGGCTGAGGGAGCTGGGCTGGTGCAGCCTGGAGAAGAGAAGGCTGTGAGGGGACCTCATTGCAGCCTGCCAGTCCCTGAAGGGAGCAGAGACAGAGGAGGGGAATCAGCTTGTTAAAGGGCAGATAATGACAGGACAAGGGGGATGGATTAAAGCTAAAGGAAGGAAGGGTTAGATTAGATATTAGGGGGAAGTTTTTTACAGAGAGTGGTGAGGGGCGGGAAGGGGCTGCCCAGAGAGAGGGTGGGTCCTCCATCCCTGGGGGTGTTCAAGGCCAGGTTGGATGGGGCCCTGGGCAACCTTGTGTAGCTCCAGGCCTGGAGGTTGGTGTCCCTGCCTGTGGCAGGGGGGTTGGAGCTCTGTGACCCTCGGGGTCCCTCCCAACCCATGCCATTCTATGATTCTTTCAGGATATCAGGGGGTCACAGAATCACAGGGGTTGGAAGGGACCTCGAGAGATCATCGGGTCCAACCCCCCTGCCAAAGCAGCTCCCTATCCCATATTACACAGACAGGCATCCAGATGAATCTTGAGTATCTCCAGAGAAGGAGACTCCACACCCCCTGGGCAGCCTGTCCCAGGGCTCCCTCACCCTCACTGGGAAAAAGTTCTTCCCCATGTTGGTGTGGAACTCCCTGTGCTCCAGTTTACAGCCATTGCCCCTTGTCCTGTCCCCACAGACACTGAAAAGGGGCTGGCCAATTCCCCCTGCATCCCATGTCTAAGATATTTATAAACACTAATTAGGCCCCCCCTAAGTCGTCTTCTCTCCAGGCTGAACAGCCCCAGCTCACTCAGCCTGTCCTCACAGGGGAGATGCTCCAGGCCCCTAATCATCTCTGTAGCTCCTCTGGACTCTCCAGGAGGTCCCTGTCTTGTTTATCCCAGGGAGCCCAGAACTGGACACAGTTAATGCTCTGCCAACCACACTGCCCTCCCCCATTCTTCCCACAGCTCTTCCCCTCCAGGACCCTCCAGCTCCTGGGCCTGGAGGGAGGGTGGGCACAGCAGGGCCCGGCTGGAAATGTCCCCTCCCGCCCTGTCTGAGGCTTTGGCAAGTGGGGTGGGGGGGGAAACACACCCAGCCCGGGGGTGGAGGAGAAGCCGGGGCCAGGTCCTGCAAAGGCTGGCAGAGAAGGGCTTGGATAAGGGCAGGAGTGTGTGGGAGGGGACTGTAAATCTTGCAGAAGGAGCTGGTGAAAGGTGATGGCTCGACAGCTCTGGAGCCCTGTCTCTGCCTGGCCCAGGCCGTGCTGGCAGGGCCAGGCCATTCTTCACCGGCTCCGGCTGCCGGGGCACTGGGGTGTGGTGCTGCCCGTGCCTGAGAGGGGCCTGCTCAGGGTACTTCCCCTCTCCATGGGACGGGCCCTTTCTGGGAGCAGCTCAGGTGTGTGGCACAGCAGTGCCACTGCTTCTGCCTTGGGAACATGATGGGGGGGGTGTGTGGGCCCCTCTAACCCAATTTGCCTGGCTCTTTTCAGTCCTTAAAGGCTTCATTGCTCAGGACTGGACCAGCTCTTTTCCTTAGTGATTAAAGCAGCAGCTTGCCTCAGCAAGTGAGGGCTGGAAAACAGACCAACCAACCCAACCCCTCTGTTCCCTGCTCTCCTCTTTTGAGGAGCAAGAGCATCCCAGCTTTACCAAAGAGCTTTGCACCTCTCCAGGTGACTGTGGGGAAGGTGATGTGGTGGCCTCCTGTCTTCATTCCTGAGATCCCAGCGCTGCAGGAATGTCCTTGGAGGATGTGGAGCTGCCCATGGGGGCTGAGGTGCTGTTTGCTGGCCAGGATGTGCTTAGGGAGAAACACAGCAGATCTCAAACTCTGAGTGCTGCAAACCCACCAGCCTCTGCTGCCTGGGCTGCTCAGCATGGGTGACAGGCATTGGTGTCCCAAGTCAGTGCAGGGCTGGAAGCAGAGGATGGAGCAGGGCTGGGCATGGTCTGTGTGAGCTGATGGCTGTGCCTGCCCTGCTGTTGTCTTGACTGTGGGGTGATGCTCCCCATGAAGTGTCTTCCCTGCAACTGCTGCATCCTGATGGAGACACCTCTTTCCTCCCCCTCTCCTGAGAGATGTCTCCTGCATCCCAGGTCCTCTGCAGCACATGGCTTTCCTCTGCTTCCCTCTCTGCTTCTGTAACTTCCCACCCTGGGCTGAGACATTTTTGGGGACAATACATGGGGTTTCCAGGCAGCCCTTGAGCTGCAGCCCCACGTGCTTGAGAGGTCTGTCCTGGTGTGGTTGAAGGAGTGCTGCCAGGCTGGGGTATGTGCCAATCACAGAGCAGGCTCTCCAAACCACACAGCTTCAAAGAAAGAAAACCCAAATAACCCAATAATATATTTTGAGGTTCTTTTTTTTTTGTTTAAATTCCAGGTTTTAAGCTTGAGTTGGTTTGTTTTCTGTGCAGCCAGGAGGGCTGGGAGCCTTGCTGCAGAAGGTAGAATATCCACCTGCAAGCCCTGCAGCAGTGGCTGGAGTGGTGTTGGGGTGAGGGCAGTGGGCAGTACTGCCAGGGTCCTGGAGGGTGATTTTTGGGGAAGGAAAAGTGAGATGGCAGCTTTCTCATCATATTTTTTTGATGAGTTGGGCCACATGTTTGGAATGTGGTGGAGCAAGTGCCATAACCCAATGCAAGCCTGACTTCCCAGTAGCCTTCTAGGATAGACCCCTGGGACAGGCTGCCCAGAGAGGGTGTGGAGTCTCCTCAGGAGACATTCAAACCCACCTGGATGTGTTCCTGTGGGATTTAGTCTGGGTGATCCTGCTCTGGCAGAGGGGTTGGACTGGATGAGCTTTTGAGGTCCCTTCCAACTCCTGATGGTCTGGGATTCCCAGGCCCCTGAGGTTTTGCATTCCTGCTTTGGAAAATGCTCATCATAACGTTCTCCTGTGGGGCTGTGCCCTTATCCCACCCCTCTCCTGGAGTGTGCTAGGAGGTGGGAAACGTCTCCCTGCCTTGGTGGGATGGTAGCTGGTGCTGCAGCATCCCAGGGGTACAGGTTGGGTCTGGAAAGCTGCTCTGTGCCAGTGCCTGGGGAGATGCACATGGGACCTCAGCCTGGTTCAAGCAAGGTGTTGGTTTCTGCTGATGCAGCTGCCACCTGCTTGAGTTGGGGATTATTAGGAGCTACTTTAATTGCTTTCAGAAGAAGTGGTCCCTGGTTACTGAAAGCTGAAGGAGGGAAGGGTCAGGTCAGATACTGGGGGGAAGCTCTTTGCAGAGAGAGTGGTGAGGGGCTGGAACAGGCTGCCCCGAGAGGGGGTGGGTGCCCCATCCCTGGGGATGTTCCAGACCAGGTTGGATGGGGCCCTGGGCAACCTTGTGTAGCTCCAGGCCTGGAGGTTGCTGTCCCTGCCTGTGGCAGGGGGGTTGGAGCTCTGTGATCCTTGGGATCCCTTCCAACCCAGACCAGTCTGATTACATGCTGGTCCCCAAACCCTTTTCCCTGTGGAAGGGATGTTGTGCATCTTACCTTTCAGCAGCCTGTGCTTTCCTTTCAGCTTGTGGCCCTCACTGTGTAACCCAGAGGTGTGTGTGTGGGGGGGGTGGGGGTGGCTTTTGGAGCACTCTCACCCAATAACTCAGCCCATGGCAGTAGCCTGGTGTTTCACACTCTGCCAAGGCAGGGAATTAATCATTCCTGAAGAATGAAGAAATGTTTCTGGACTTTTTTTCCCCTCCCACTCCTCTTTTAAGAAGAAAAGCAACAATTTTGAGCACTTGGTGCCCCTCTGGGGTGGAGGAAGGGGTTTGGGATGAGAAGTGCAAAGGCTGCTTGGCTCTTTGGGGAAAGGGCAGGGTGTGACTGGCTGGGCTGGGGGCTTCTTGGCATGCACCTGACTGTTGTTGTGGTGTGTGCAGAAGGTGAAGGTGCTGATGGATCCCAGGGCTGGGGTGCACAGTTCCCTCCCCCATCTTTCCTGGTTGACAGAGGACTGCTTGCTGTCCCTTGTTGTGTTGATGCTCTTGGCCTCTAACCTGGCTGTCATTATACAGTAGTCTTCAAGGCATGATGCAAGGAAAACCACCATAAAACCAACCCATGAATCAGCTGGTGAGGGGAAACCCCAGGCAGGCAGAGAAACCAGTATGTGAAGTTCTTCCCTGCTCGTATCCTACTGGGAGTGGGATGGAAAGGGGGACAGTGGTATTTGCCACCAGTGCTCTCAGGTTGCCCATCTCAAGGGTTGAGAGATGTGGCTTGGAGTCTTCCACTGGCCCCCTCATCTTGTTTGTGCTGTCCTCTGTGCCTTGGAAGTGGTGCTGATGGCCCTCATCAAATGGGTTCTTAGCTTCTCAAGGGTGACTCAGAGGAGCTTGGAGGATGTAGTAGGTTGGCAGTGAGGAAGAACTTCCCCTTGGAAAAGCCACCTGCCAGGCTTCCAGCAGTTTGCATCTCCAGCATCACCCTTCAACTGGGAGCTGGAAGCACACGTCAGTGCTGCTGAGAGCAAGCCAGCCCTTTGTTACATGTCTCCTTGGAAGGATGTTGTGGTTTGCTTAATTAAAAGCACAGAGCATTATTGTGGGAATTACAATAAATTAAAAAGATTAAATCTGGGAAAAGACCTATCTGGCCATCTAATCCAGCCCAGCTCTGTGGTTCTGTCAGGCATCCTTCTTCCTTACAGTTTGAGGTGCCTCAGGTGATGTGTTTGCTCCCAGCTCCCCACAGAAATCTTCCTGTGGTGTGTTAGGGCTGTTTGTAGAAATGAGCAGGCTGGTTCCATCTGCACCCTGTTGCTTAATTAAGCTCCCTGCTGCATTTCCACCCAGCACTGGGTTTGTTAACATGCCTGGCAGAGGGCTCAGTGCCTCCTTGCTTAGACCTGGCTGATGTGCCCAAGGATGATGGGCAATCCCAAAGTGGGGTCTGTTCCCCCCTCCCTTTACAGCTTAGACATGGATTTGGAGAATGATGCAGGTGCTGGTGGGAAAATGCTTCATGTCTGCACCCTAGATCAGAGAGGTGGGCTGTGGGAGGACCATGGTGGTAACAGAGCAGTGGGAAGGGTCCCCCCACACAGCCTGAAGCCATCAGGCTCCAGATCTTCTGCAGGGATTTCACCCCAGCCAGTGCTGGGGATGTGCAAACATGAGCAGCTGCTGCTTAGGGCAAAGCTGCCCAGGGGCATCCTGTGGCTGGGTGCTGTGACAAAGCAAACAGCCCTGAGTTTCCACTGCCCCAGGCTCCTGTTTGACCTTCAGCAAGTAGATTTGGCCGCATCCTGGAAGGCTTCACCTTGAGATGGGTCCTGCCAGGATGTCTGGGTGTGGGAAATGCCTATTTGCTGTGTCTCTGTGAGCAGAGGGCTGGCTGCCCTGCCTGGTGGCCTTAGCAAAGAAAAATTAGACTGTTTTTTCCCCTTTGGAAGCACTCTCCTCCCTCCCTGTGTCTCTTCAGTGGGTGCCTGTGTGTTGCCCCACACTTGAACTGCCAAAGCACAAAGCATCCCCTGGGTCAGGGCTCGAGGTTTGTGCTTTGAAACCTCACCCAGGGAATGACACAAATCCCACTGCCCTAAATGTAGGAAGCCAAAACCCCAGGAGCTTCCCACTGAAAACCTGCCCTTTGCAGATCACATCACTGCCTGTGCTTGCTGGGCAGGGGCAAACACAGCTTCCCCAGGGTGCTCTCCAGCTCCACATGCTCTAGGATCGAGGTGAGGTGCTGTGCCCAGAGCTGGGCCTGCAGTACAGGAAAGGTGTGGGGCTGTTGGAGAGGGTCCAGAGGAGCCATGAAGATGCTCAGAGGGCTGGAGCAGCTGCCCTACAGAGAGAGGCTGAGGGAGCTGGGCTTGTTCAGCCTGGAGAAGAGAAGGCTGTGGGGGGACCTCACTGCAGCCTGCCAGTCCCTGAAGGGAGCAGAGACACAGGAGGGGAATCTGTTTTTTAGAAGAGCAGATAATGGCAGGACAAGGGGGATGGATTAAAACTAAAGGAGGGAAGGGTTAGATGAGATATTAGGGGGGGAAGTTTTTTCCAGAGAGAGTGGTGAGGGGCTGGAACAGGCTGCCCAGAGAGGGGGTGGGTGCCCCATCCCCGGGGGTGTTCAAGGCCAGGTTGGATGGGGCCCTGGGCAACCTTGTGTAGCTCCAGGCCTGGAGGTTGGTGGCCCTGCCTGTGGCAGGGGGGTTGGAGCTCTGTGACCCTTGGGGTCCCTTCCAACCCAGCCCAGTCTGGGATTCTATGATGAGTGTATTTAAAGAAAGATGCAGTTTCTTTCTGAAGGAGATCTGGAGTTTTTGAGTTCCATTCAAATGTCAGCCCTTTGGGGTGTGATCCAGTCACTCAGGGGACAAAAAACCCCCACAACCCAAAATCATCCTGGCAGCCTGTTGCCATGGAAATGTCACTTTAACATACAAAACCCAGCCAACACACCAAACCCAAAGAACAAATTTTAAAGCTTTAAGATCCTGTTTATTCCCATGGCTCCATGAGCTGGGCTTCAAGAAGAGCTGCTAGTTCCTTTCTCCAACCTTCTCCTGGTCATGGGAACCAGCAGTTCTGGAAATTAATATTTGCAGACCCTCCCTACCCCTGTGTGCTTGTTAATGCAAAGAAAACTCTCACCTCCAGCCTGGCTTCCAAGTACGTGATTGAGAACATGTGAATCCACAATGACTGAACTGCCAGTGACCTCTGGGGAGTAAGTGGGTTAATCAAAGCTGGGCTCTTCCCCACACTTGAGTCTCTAAAGCTCCTGCGTTTCCTCCTGATGGCTGATAAGGAGGGATTGAATTTATGAAAGAGATGAAGATGTTTGGATAAGCCACAGTACCAAAGCAAGCCTGCCTGACAAGTCAGGGCCTGAAGGAAGCCTGTGGAGTTGGAGGGGGGTGGTTGTGTTTTTGTTTTTTCTCCTTTTTTCCCTTTTTTCCCCTCTTTTTTTCTTCCCAGGCCCCTTTCCCCAGCTGGGGTTGTGTCTGCAGGGACCTGGCTGGAGATGCAGCTGCAGCTCTGTGGCTGTACACCCCAGGTACCCTGCCTGGCATGATGGGCTCTGAGCTTTGCCTTGGTCCTGGGCTCTGCAGGGTGCAGCTGGGCTGCCTGGCACCTTTGCAAAGCCTCAGCTCTGCCTCGCTCTGTGTGGTCAGCAGCATCTCTTGCCATCCCAGCAAAACCTGTGCTGCTCTGCTGGGGTGATGGAGACAGATGCCACAAGACCCAGAGGGTTTCTAGGGGACTGACCACCCTGAGTGGCATCACAGAAACATGTCCTGGCTGTCCTTCACCCCCCTGCCTTTGAGAGGTGCTGGGCTTCAGGGGACCCTTTTGGCCAGCTCAGTGCTGTCACATTGGCTACAGGCTGTGGGCAGCCCCCTGGGAATCACCACCTGTGACTTTCCATGCCTGGGTCCTAAATAAAAACTACCTGTTTGTGTTCTTGAGGGTGTTGGGTTATTTCCCTCATCTCCAGCCCCTGCTTTGCTGTGCCAGAGAGGCCAACACCTGTGTCCTGGAGATGATTATCTCTGTGTATTTTTAGACATGCCTTATCAATGCCAAAAGAAGGTGAAGCATGTTTGGGAAAGGGAGCTGCTGCTCTCCTCACTGTGTTTTGGAAAACAGACCTGAGCTGCAGGGGAGGGAAGGTGGCAGGGGGAATTGCCCATCAGGGCATGGCAGCATCTCTCTGGCTGCCTGTGGTACATTGCAGGGGGGACAGCCTGTCCCCCTTGGTTCAGTGGCTCTTTGGGATGTGGGAGCCTCTTGATGAACACTGAGCAGCCAGGTTCCTGCAGTGGGGAAGGAGGTGACAGCTCTAAGGGGTTTCCCAAAGCTAAAATCCTTCCTCAGTCCTAGACCAGTGGCTGGGATGATGGTGGACCCAGGCAAGGCTGGTGTGGATGCTCAGAGGGACACCTGCACATCATGGTTCTGTGCCTGGAGACCAGGCAGGGTCTGCTGAGCCCCTCCTATAGCTGTGCCTGTGGTTGCAGTGCTGTGGTGGTCCTCCTCCTCCCCTTGCTTTCTGAGCCACTGCTGTGCTTTCCTGGGTGGACAGTGGCTTTTTGCTGCCCTCCTCCCTGAAGACCACAGCGGGAGCCAGAGAAATGGGGTGCTGCTCCCTGTGACCCCAACTCTGAGTGGCTGGGAAGGCTTTTTGCCTTCTGGGGGCTTGCAGGTGGGTTGGGGAAGGCTAAACCTTTGGCTCTTTGGGTGTGATCCTTGCCCCCTCCTTTGATATCCCCCCACACCTCTGCAGGGAAAGAGAGTAATTGGGGTTGATGTCTCCATTCAGAACCTGCAGCAGTAAAAAGTGCTTGTTTGTGCTGGGAGGGGAATGCCTGCAGGTAATTTATCTTGACATTTATAGAAAGCATAAGGGTTTACTCATTCATAAAATGAAGGAACAGGGTGTTTTTCTGCACTGGCTGGGCTCTGGAGCTGCTTGAACATTATTGTAGCTGATCGTAATCGTTTCCGGACGTGCCCCAATATGCCTACAGGGGGGTGGGGGGGTGTTTGCATGGGAACAGTAAGGATGTGGGGCAGGAGAGCAAACCTGTTGGACAGGAACGGCCTGACTGGGGCTAACAAAGCCTCTTCCTGGGCTTTTCTATGTGGTGGATGGTGGCAGGAGCCATGGGGAAGACCTGCTGGCATCTGGCACCCAGGAGCTGGCGTGCACCGGGCTCTGGGCTTGTTTGAGCTGGAGGGAGTCCTTGTGCTGTGCTCTGTGGAGCACTGGGGAAAGCCTTGTTTTCCAAACAAGCTGTGTTTGGGGAATGATTATTGTGGCTTGTTGTTCAAGCACAGATGGAAAAAGCTGCTGTGTGTAGGATGGAGCAGAAGTGGAGGGTGCAGCTCCAGCCTTGGAGCAGGGAAGGGGCCAGGCACATTGTGGGATTTTTGCCCTGTGCTGGTATTTGCTCTGGGAAGGGCTGTAGCTTCCATGGAGTTTGGCCCTGGGGGGTGGGCAGCAAGCTGGTGTGAGTGGCTGGGTTGTACAGCAGCACTGAGGCTGGCTCTGCCAGCGCTTCGGAGGGCGGTGGGGTTTGGGCTGTCTGGTGGAGCTTTCCTCTTCCCCACAGGGCATCCTCAGGCTACTCTTGGCAAACCTTCTTTAGCAAGCCCAAAGGCTTCTGGGGAGCTCTGGCCCATGCATCTTAGCTGTTGAGATGCTCATATGGTCTCTTGGCAGAGAACCAAGCTTGTTTGGTTACCACAAAGTCTATGGTGAAATTCTGGCTTTCTAGGGCTGACCTTTAGGTGCTGGGCTGCTGAACACCCATGGTATCACAGTGTCAGCATCCTTAATCCCTCTCTAATCCAATTTGCTAACAAGCCCCTGTCTCCCTCTTGCTAAATTAACAACTGTGGCAAAACCATCTGTGAGGGGTGGGCAGGAGAGGTGCCCTGGAGAAGACCCCCAGGTCTCCCTTTGGAGAGCAGCAGCACTGGAATTCCTGGGCTCTGACCATCAGGGGCTGGAGCTGGCTCTTGGGCAACCATCTTGAGGGCAGGGGTACAACAGGGGAGAGCAGGGTCTTCCCTGAAGAGATCTCCTGGAGTGGTTAAATGAATGCTCTGAGCAGCAGTTACCACCAGCTCTGTCCCAGCAGACTGGGAGAGCGCGGTGCTGTGATGCAAGCAGCACGGTATGTGACCCATCCTGCTGCAGCAGGGAGGTGCTGAGGCCTCTGCAGCCTGGGACACTGGCTCCTGAAACCACAGTCTTGACTCTTAATGGCTTTTTCCCCTCTCTTAGTTGCTGCTGACAATAAATGCCCAGTTTGGGGCAGATCTGTAGTGTTGGGCACCTGGTGCTTATTGATCCATGGTGGCTGCTGGCCTGGGAGAGCTTGGGAAATTGTAGTAACACCTTCCCTGGGCAGCTGCGGCCTGTGGCGAGCCGTGCTGCGGCCTGTGGCGAGCCGTGCTGCGGCCTGTGGCAAGCCGTGCTCCAGCTCGGTGCTGCTGCCATCTCACAGCCTGGGTAGGCAAAACCCCCATCAAAGTCCCCTGTGAAGGAGAGGACAGTGCTTTGCCTGGGTGCCTGATAAACACTGGGGCTAATGAGGAGGGACCTGAGGGAGGGACTTGCCTGGAATTGTCTGAGGGTGATAAAATTCCTGTGCCGCTGGAGCGCACCGAGGAGCAGGAGCAGGGCTGGGAGGTGGCGCTGGGTTGGGCTCTGGGTCTCTCCCTTCCCTTGGCATGTCTCCTCCAAGCTCCCCCCCATCGCTGCTGGGGTGGGGGGATGGCTACAGGTGTGTGTCCTCCCTCCCAGGGTGGGTGAAGGGCTAGGTGCTGTGAGTGGGTCCATCTTGCCCCCACGCCCATCCTCTGCACCCGGCTGGGTTTTCCTCCTGTCTCCTGAGAGGGGCTGAGCTGCAGTTTTGGCAGCAGCTCGTGGGGGATGACGTACCCCAGTGTTTGAGCAGGTGAGCCTGAGCGAGCCGGGCTGTGACTCAGAGGCACCCAGCCGCTGCAGGCACCCTGCCAGGGCCACCCGGTGCTGAGGGGGAGGGTGGGGGGGTGCGCTTCTGGGCTGGTGGGGTGTGATGGGGTCCTGAACCCGGTGTGGGGTACGGTGCCTGTCCTCATGTGGGATTTTAGGAATCGTAGAATCACAGGGGTTGGAAGGGACCTCCAGAGCCCATCAGGTCCAACCCCCTGCCAAAGCAGGGTCCCTAGGACAGGTCACACAGGTCGGTGTTCAGATGGGGCTGGAATCTCTCCAGAGAAGGAGACTCCCAGGGCTCCCCCACCCTCACTGGGAAATGTTCTTCCCCGTGTTGGTGCAGGCTTGTGTTAATTTTGATTGAACCAAGTGCTTTGTAGCTGACTGTGTGTGAGGTGGGTGAGTCACAGGTTGAGTCAAGCTGTTCCCCATGCCAGGTGGGGAGGGGGGAGGGGACGCTGCCTGCACTCAGATGTGGCGGGACCCCCTGGTCCAGCGCTCTCCTGACACTGCCCTGGTGCCCATCTCCTTCCTGGTACACTCCCAGCACTGACATGCAGTCTCTGCTCTCCCCATCCTCCTTTTCCCTCTTGATCTGCTTTTTCAGCAGTGACTTTAAATCTGAGCCCTGAGCTCAGCCCCTTGAGGGGACTGTCCCTGCTTGAGGCTTTCATGACTTGAGGACTCGCTCAGCTGTCAGAGCGCAGCAGCTCGCCCCTGTGTCCCAGCCAGGGATGCTCAGAGCCTCTATCCCAGCTCGTGCTAAAATCCCAGACAAGAAAAACCAAAAACCTGCCTGTAACCCCCCCAAAGTCTGGCAGTGCTGAAGCTCTGTGGCTGCAGGGCTGCAGCACGCCCTCCAGCTGAGAGCGTGGGATGCAACTGCGTGGTGTGGGTGGGTTTGTGTCCCCTTCCCCTTGGGGGCTCCTCTGTGCAGCTGCCTCTGTGGGGGCCCTTTCTGAAGACCCTCCCCCCCAGCTGTCCCCAGGGCCTGGCCCTGAGTGGGCAACATCCCTGTGGATGCCCCTGGCCAAGGATGTCACCGGGGGTTGCTCCCTGCTGGGGTCACCCCGTGGTCCCCACTGTAGACAGAGGATGGGGGTGAGGTTATGACATCACCACCACTGCTGCCCACTGGCTGCCCTGTTAGTGATGTCATCTCTGCCCCTGCTTTATTTACTGCTGATCCCATTCTTCTCTGCCCTGCCAGGATGTGGTGTTGCCACAGAAACGGGATGTGTGTTCCCTGCCCACGGCCCTGTGCCCACGCACGAGGGGCACAGGGAGGAGAAACATCTACTCTGCCTTCTACTGCAGGGTGAGATAACTTGTGTGCTGTGAGTTATGGCATGTAACTGACTTTTCTTACCTTGTTTAAAGTCTTGTCACACTG
Source organism: Zapornia atra (assembly GCA_013400835.1). Taxonomy (NCBI): domain Eukaryota; kingdom Metazoa; phylum Chordata; class Aves; order Gruiformes; family Rallidae; genus Zapornia; species Zapornia atra. The sequence continues at coordinate 16,566 of VZTU01034295.1, forward strand.
ACACCCAGTGTGGGGCAGGAGGGATGCTCCTCTGGGAACTGAGGATGCCTTTGGTCAGGTTGGTGGGTGTCTTTTAGGGATGCTCAGTGTCTTTAGGGGAGTCAAAACTAAAGCTGCAGCAAGAACAAATCTTTCAGCAGCCCCCAAATAATGCTTACTTAAAGATGTGGCCCCTGTCTCTCTGGAAGAAGAAAGTTCAAAAGAAATTTAAAAACACTATTTAAAAGAGTGTAGTTTGGAGGTTTCAGGGTGAGGGAGGGGGCTGGAAGTGTTTGTTTGAAAAGGGAGGTGACAAGCAGTTGCTGGGACTGGAGTCTGTGCTGCTGCCCTCCTCTAGCCCACGGTCACAGTCTTGCTGCTGTGCAATTTCCAAGGACAAAACAAAGCCCTTTACCCCAGAGTTCAACTCTGACCTTGCTGTGGCAAGGATTAAAATCTGAGAGATGGACAACTCGATTGCAAAGGGTTAATTCTCTCCCTCCCCCCCCTGCTTTTCCTCCTCTCTGGTTTTTTTGGTTTTACTCCTTTTCCTTCCAACTGGCCTGATTTGCTGCTGAGAAATTGGGAAAACAAACAAAAATAGACCTTGGCCTCCTGGATGCTGCTGTCTGGAGGATGCTGCACGAGACCCAGCATCTCTCAAGGCTGGTTGTAGGGAGCCCCCCAGCACCAACTGCTTATCTGGGGGCACCTCCCCTTGCCTGCCTTGGCTGTGTTTCCATCTCCTGATTGCTTCTTTGTAGCAGGAGAAAGGTTTTATGGGTGCACAGGGAGGAGATGGCAGGGTGGGGGACCCCATCCTGCTGCCAGTTGCAGGTGCTGCACTGTTAATGCCTGTTTTTTTCAGAGGAAAAGGGTTTTTTGGTACCATAATCTAAAAAAGATAAAGCTTGTCCTCATACCTTCTGTGCTGAAACCTGGTTTTAGGAACAGTTTTGGTGAAAAGCTGAGCTTTGCAAGAGTTAGGGATGCTTTGTCCTCTTTTTATGGGGAAAAACCCCCAACCAAACAATAACAAATGATCTCTGAAGGTTTCAGGTGACTTTTAAAGGTAGTTTTTATGTATCTGCTGGTCTCTCTTCAAATGAAAAGTTTGTGTGCTGTTTCCTCAGCTGATTTCCATCTGAGTGCTGGTGCAGCTCATCAAGCCAGCGTATCCATGAAATGGCCAAGTCCTGGTGGGCTCAGACCTCTGCTCAGTATCAGAGCTCCTGTTCCTGCTCAGCATCTGCTCCTGTTTCTGCTCCAGCTGCCCCCGTTGCTGCTGGGCTGGCAGGACACACGTAGGGAGGAAGGTGGGTGTGGAGGATGCTCTGAACACCTCTGCAGGGAAGCTGGGGGGAGAAAGATGTCTCCTTACCTTAGGCAAAATAGCATGTAGTCAGATTCTTAAATGGAGCTTTAAGAGGCTGAAATAAGTGAAAGCCTGCTTTGATCTCCTAAAATCTTGTCTGTGCTTTGAGGAGGCCACCTGTTAGCTAATAGATGGAGGGTGTAAAATGTACCTGGTGTGGTCTGTAGCCTTAGCAGTGAGGGTGCAGCACTGCCTCTCTGCTGGCAGCCCCTCTTTTGCCACCCAGGCCAATGCATTTTCCATTCATTATGTGATGGCTGAGAGCGGCTGGTTGGGAATTGGAGCAAATCTTCAACTGAAAAGCTCCTCCAGGCTCCCTGAGAGGGAGGGTGACACAGCTGACCAGCTTCCCTTCTCTTTGCCAAAGCTGTGCCAGTCTCTGCCAAGCAGCAGCGACGTGGGGGCTGTGGGGAGCGGGCAGTGGGCGCCTTGGGTGCTGTTCATGGGGCTGGGGTGTGATCCCCAGGCAGGCTGGGAGCATGACCAGAGCTGCTCAGACTGGGGGGCTCGGAGGATGCTGTGAAGTCGGGGCCAGATGTGCTTCGGCGCCCAGCTCCTGGTGAAGTCGGTGGGATCTGGGCTGTAGAAGCAGAGGCTGTGCCAGAGCCTGGACTGAAAGGCTCCTGACCCGTTTAAGGCCAAGCTGAGGGTTATTGTTTGCCTACAAGCAGAGCTGCCAGGAGCTGTTTGGATGTGGCGCCTGTGCTGTCCCTCGCACCCGGCGGTGCCCATGGTCAGGGGGGTCTCTCGTTCACAGTGCCCAGAGAACATCAACGCATCCCCCTGGGCTTGGTGTTGCTGAAACCACCTCTAAGATTTAAGTAGGGCAGGCAGAGGGAGTGTTTTCCTTGCTGTCTGTACTGCTGGGAAACAAGGCTTGTACAAACGTGTGCTCACCGGTGCTTGAGCTGGGGCTGTCACAGCGCAGTGCCCTTGGTGACCCTCCCACCTGTGTTTTGTGGCTTTCTTGCAAGGAGTGTGGAGGATGCTCAGGGATGCAGGGAGGTGACCCCAGCACTTCCATCCTGTCCTTCAATCCTTTGTCTCCCACCCTGGCCTGGCTCTCTAGCTCATCACCTCTGCTGCGATGGGGAGGATGTGAGGAGGAGGAGCTGCTTTTATGGGAAGGGGAAGAGTTGAGCCCTGGTGTTTCATGGCTGGCAGGGTTTGGAGCACATGGCTTTCAGGGGAAGGGTAACTGCTGGGAGCCAGCGTGGGTGTGGAGCGTGTTGAGATGGTGCAACTGACCCTGGGGAAAGCAGAGGCTGTGGAAATACAGGCAGTGAGGGCAGAGGGAGCCAGGGAAGGTCGTGTGGGCAGTGAGCAGGGAGGTGGGTGTGGAGGTGAAGCTGCCTCCAGACCTCTGGCCAGGGTGTGGAGTGGTACCCTGGGGCAGCCTGTTCTTCAGCAGGGGATGTGGAGCCTGGATTTTGGGCACTTGGCTTTGGGAGCATCCCCACGAGCATCCCCAGGAGCAAGGGCAGATGGGCAGAGCTGGCTCCTGGGGAGGGATGGAGCGAGCATCTCCGCTGCATACAAATCCAAATTACCAAGAGCAAACCCCTGCTTGAGGCAGGAGTAACTGGGGTGTAAATCAGCCCTGTCCCGCCTTGGGGTTTCAATAGCCTTTTAAATGTATTTAATAAACCCTGGGCTATCCTCTGAGGACTGGGGAGGGCAAAGGGGGAGGCTGAACCTCCTGGTTTTCAGCCCGGTATTACTAAGCAACCGTGTCCTGAAATTCACAGCCCAGTGGAGAGAACTTTGTTTACCAGGAAGAAAACACTTGAAAAGGGGAATCTTTGGCGGAAGCCTGACGGGATTAACGCTGGGGTTTCTTTAGGCAGCGCTGTTGTTTTTCAAGGCCTGACCTTCGTGCTCTGATTCGCTTCTGCCAAGCGACTCTTTCCCTGCCTAATTTAGAGGGCGGCATTGTGCTGGGGTGGGAAGGGGGAGGCGGCAGAGCCAGGTTTGGCAGCACGAATAGGAGCCTGAGATTATCTGGTTTGGAGCAGGGGGGAGTTGGATCATTAGGTGCTGTGCTCCTGAAAATCCTGCTGTAATTAATTTTCTCCTGAATTAATTAGAAGAATTGTGGGGGGAGGCTGGGCTGGGAAGGCACAGGGGAAGGGTTTTTTTGGGGGTGATCTATGGGTTGTTGGCAGAGGAGGGATTAAATCGCTGCCTTTCCCTCACTTAGAGCTGCTCTGAACACTCAGCCACAACTGTTGGGTGGGCAAGTGTGCAAGGTCCTGGTGAGACTGTCCCAAGTGCCAGCTTGGGGCACTTACCCCTTTTTGTGTGTGTGTGTACTGCTGGCACAGCCAGGATGGAGATGGGATGGATGGGATGAGCAGCTCTCTGGGGCTGGGAGGCTGGCAGTGCTGGGCTGTGTGAGGAGCAGTCCCATCCAGGTGCTGCCTGGGATGTGCCCCTCCCTAGAGGGGCCAAGTGTGGAGGGGGACATTCAGCCTCAATTTCTGGCTCTGGCAGAGGAGAGGGGTTAGGATATGGTGGATTGTTCCTGGCTTTGCTGTGTAACAGGCATGGAATTGCTTCTTCAACTCTGCCTGGGAGGAGGGGGAGCAGTCGGTGATGCCGTGAGCTGTCAGTGCATGACCACTTGCACACCAGAAGCTGTAGGAGTGGGGGGGACCTGTGCTCAGCAGAAAGGTCTCCAGCATTGTCCCCAGCTTGGCTTTCTGTATCCAACCCTCCACCACTGTCCCAAGCCACAGAAACCCCTGTGCTAGTGGGTGTGTGCTGGTTTATCCACTGGCTGGTGCCTGCTGGTGTAAGAAGGTGAATCTCCCTGTGCTGGGTGATCCTTCCCATTGCCTCACCAGCATCCCAGTTGGGCCTGGCAGGAGGGCCAAAACACACGTGGGGAAAAGGCAGATGGGGAAATTCCTGTTGGTTTTGACAGGGCTGTGCCTGCAGCATCTGTGATGCTTCCAGGGATGTGCTTAATCCTCCAGAGCTCACCTGCTCCTGCCTGCCCCATGGCCCCAGTTCGGGCTGCTTTGTGGTCAGTGGTGGCTAATCCTTCCTTCCCTGCTCGGGGCTGGCAGAGGCGGGTGGGAGGGGAGGGGAGGGCAGGCTGACGAGCATGGGAATCTGGGAGGCTATTCAGTGGTAATTATCGGCCTCAATACCGAGTGAGGGGGAAGGGGGGGAGCTGGGAGAGAGGGGAAGACCCGTGGGGGAAAGTGGGGAGGGGCTTCCTTCCCCTCATCACCATGGAAGGGGGAGGAGGGATGGAGGGGGTGACATCTTCAGGCAAATCCTCCCTCCCATGCTGAGGATGAGGTGGGTGCTGTGTGTCTGCTTGCATCTCCTGCAGGCACCTTGCTGGCCAGCTGGTCCCCAGGGGATGCAAGCCCTGAGCGTGTGTCTTGGTGTCAGCCCCCCCCAGCCAGCTGGTTGTCATGGCATGGTGCAATATGCTGCTGCACCTGCTTAATTAACTCCCATTAGTCCAAGTGCCATTGCCTCTTGTGGCAGTGGTACCTCCTGGGGGCACAGGCTGAAGGGAGGTGGGACCTGGGCAGGGAGCTCCTGAAGGCTCCCATGGTGACATACCCCATGTGCCCAATTCAGAAGGGGGTTTGGTGTCTTCAGTTGTGCAGCTGAAAATGGGATTGGGGTGTCTAAATTTGCAAGGCACCCTGTATGTCTGCATCACCTGTGCTTATGGACCTCAGAGGTCCTGTGATGTGGGAACTAGAAGAAATCAGTGGTATGCAGGTCCTCCAACCCATTGGGAACCCCTGCCTGGGGAGGGGGGATGTCTAACACTGCCTTTTCCAGGTTAGGATACTTTTGAAGTAGGCACCAAGGATGCTGGATGCAGTGTCTGGAGTGAGGAGTGATCTCTGGTGCTGGGAATGGTGACTGGGCTGCTGCTCACTCTGGCAGCACTCTCCTTATCAGCTGGCAAAGGGTTTGCTCTCCTACCCTAGTTTCACCTTCCCAAATGACTATCAAACGTCTCTTCCCCTTAAAGTTCAACGGTGCTTTGACTTGCCAGAGGTTGGGTATATCCTTCCTGCTGGATTACCAGCAGAAGGTATTGCTTCACGGCCTAATCCCTCCTCTAACACTGTGGGGCATCATTTGCTTCTGGCATTATCCTTCACAGCATCCAAACCTGGTGCCCCTGTGGGGCCCAGAGCTGCTTCCTCCAGCGCTTCCCACCCTCTGCATCCCAGGTCTGACATCACCACACCTGCCCTCGAGGGTGCTGCCACCCACCCCAACTTTGGGAGCCCTGCAAGCCTGCATTGGGCAGGGGCTCAGGCTGCACATCCCAGGGCTGGGCTGCCACTGAGCCTCAGTTTCCCAGCGGCTTCACCAGGCTGTCCTGCTGCAGGTGTGCTGCCCTCAGCCTCGCCGGCAAAGCAGGACCCGCTTCTCCCCCTGCTGCTGCCTCGTCGGGGCTACAATGCTGAGGGTAATAAAACCCCTGAGGTCCCTCTGCCCTGCTCTGAATGGGAGCTTTGTCCCTGCAAAGAAATGACTTGAAACCGATCTAGGGAAAGGCGATTGTTATCTGGAGGCTCCTGAACTGTTTGGATCCTGACTTTGTTAGAGATCTTGTAATTTAAACTTCAACCTGCTTATTAGAAATTTGAGATAATAGTTTAATAATAAAAAGCAGATTTTTCTTTTTTTTTCTTCTTGGTTCCTGTGTTCCTGTCCTCTTTCTCTCAGCTGCTGGGGATATTTAATAGTCTGATATGCCCCCCTGCCTCCCCCCACCCCTTGCTTTTATTTCTTTAAATAGTGGGATGAAATGGTGAGATGTTTCTTTTTGAGGTCTGCCAAGGAACCATCATGCAGGCTGGTCCCTGTGGTCCCCTGCCTGCAGTTTGGAGCATGCCCACAGAGCTGAAAGGAGCTGGAGGGGATGCCAGCTTGCCAGTTGTTCTCTGTCTGTGCTGGTCCCCTCCCCTGCAAGGGTCTGTAGGTCCCTCCAGGTGACAGGGGTCCCCTTCCCTGTGGGGGTCCCCTCTGAGGAGTGCCCTGGACTCCTTCCCAGCTGCTCAGCCCACTGCCCTGCCCCATGGCTGCAGCCCAGCAGTGGGGTGGGATTTGGGAGCTCTTCCCAAGGATGATACTCATTCGGATTCCCCCAGCTGGGCAGCAGCTGGAGGAAACCCGTTTGGATGTGTGGGGTGTATGAGCTCCCTGCTCTGTGCTGGGGGTGGCTGCTTGCTGTGGGGCTGGAGGGGTTGATGCAGAACCTGTCTGGGTCTGGGGTGCTGTCCAGAGCAGTTGGCATCCCTTGGGGCTCGTATGTGATGTGGGTGGGCAGCAGCTGTGGTTGTTGAGCATCTCACAGTTACGTTCTGTCCCAGTTCCCTGCTGCTCACCCCCACTAATGGGTTCTGTGCCACAGGCAGGGCTCACTGCTGGGAGCACAGGGCCAAAGTCTGTGTCTGGCTGTGTCAGAGCAGCTCCCAGGGCTCAGGAATGTCAAGGGCAGGGTGGGAGCACAGTGTGGGTGACCCCAGTGGGTGTAGGACTGGCTGCAGTGGAAGCCACCCCAGCACTTGGGTACCTTTGCTTCGTCCCCTTGGCTGCTCCTAGCAGTGGGGTGCACGGGCTGGGTGGCCCTGGGTGAGAGGCTGTGGCTCTGTCATGGTTCAGAGGTGGCTCTGGGCAGCTACTGACCCACATGTGGCTCAGACACCTGCTGCCATGTCATGGTGCCCATTCATGTGCCCAAATCAGTGTGTTTAGGTGGAGCTTGGTGCTCAGAGATTAGAGGGGTGGGTTAAGATGGAAGGCAGAGCCCCAGGTGTGGGAAACCTGCTGTTACCTGGGCTGTGTTGTGGCTCCACTCACTGCTGAGTGCCTCAGGCTGTGAGGATGCTCTTGGTGATTCTCCTGGGAGCCTCACAGGAGTATACTGGGGATCTGGATGTTGTTGCAGCATACCCAGTTGTGCATATGCAGAGACAGATGCTGTTACAGCCAGACAGGGGCTGACTGAGTCCCAGCCCCCCCTGCCTGCCTGAGGAAAAGCCTGGGGCTGAACCAGGAGGGCTCTGGCACTGCCAGGTCTTTCAGAGGCTGTTGGACGCTGATGGCTCCCATGGCTCTTGCTGGCTCAGAGAAACTGGAGGGTGACTGAGCTCAGCTGGAGCCATGACTGGGTTGCAGATTCAGTAAACACAGTGGTTAGTGACTGTAGTTGGGCTCATTGGAAGGCAAAGATCAAAATCAGAGTTACCTGTGTGCAGTCATGTTTGGGAGCTCCAGACTTGCTCCACCCTGGGGCCCTTTCCAGAGTGGGCTTCCCCCTGCACTGGCCACGGGCACCCCCAGGGAGGGGAGGTGTATTTGATGCTCTGGGGTGGCTTTCTGCTGGGCCCAGGTTATGTTGGTTCACATTGGCTCCTGCTCTGGATGCCACTTCCATGACATCATTTGGCTCTTGAAGAGTGGAGGAGGTGAGACACTTCTGAGCGATTATCTAGTGCAAATAGCCCATGGTAAATAGACTCAGTGAAGTATTGACACTGAGACTGTTTCTCTTCCTAATTTCCTGCTCTCAGTGAGTTTGCCCAGTAGCCAAAAAAGGTGTGTGGGTGGGGNCTCAGCCTCAAACCAAGACTTCAAATTTCAAGTCAGGGCATATACTGCTGTCATCCAGGTAATTGTATTAGCAGTTAATGACATAACTTCCACCTGGTATCTTGGCCTAGGACTAATTTTAGGAAATGACTCCATGTAGCTTGTTTATATTAGCTGGGGATCCTCCTGGGCCCGTGCTCTGATGTTCTCATTGCTGTGCTGCCAAACCCATGGTCCCTGCCCTGAACAGAGTGGATTTTCCTGGGACAAGCTGTCCCAAACCCCATTAAAATTAGTCCCTGTTGATTGCTGCCTCCTCAAACAATGTGCTGCTTCCGAGGCGAGGAGGGATGAACACCATCCTTCAGGCCTGATGCACCTCAACTGCCACAACCAGTGTTCCCATCAGAAGAGCACCTCGTACCCTCTGTCCCCAGCCCACCAGCCTTGCCTTGCTCTCCTCCCATAGCACCATGCCCATGCTTGAGGTGAGACCCAGCAGGATGCTGGGGCTCCAGCTGCATCCTGGGGTGCAGCAGCCACTTGGCATTCTTGGCCTGGCAAACTTTAACCAGCAGAGCCCGTTTTTTATTAACCTGCATTTCCTTTTGGTTCCACAATTACCTCTGCAGAAAAGAATCTGACCCTTTGCGCTCAGCATCACCTTCCCTCTTCCCCCCACCCCTTTCTTTTCCCCTCCCCACCAATGCTTTGTGGTTTGGGTGAAACTCTGTAAAACCCCTTGGGAGGCTCCTGGCGCTGGCCAAGCACTCCCTCAGCTGTGTCACCGCTCCCTTGGCTGTGTCCCTGCTCCCTCCTGCCTTTGTGTGGGACTCCTGGGAGAGCTTTCAGGCTGGCACAGCAGCAGTGGTGTTAAGCCCATCATAGGTCCCTCTTAATTAAATTTGAAAACTGCTGGGATAAGAGGGCTTTCTGAGCAAGTCAGGTGCTGGGCCATGGGCCTGAACGACTGCCGCAGACTAGCACTACCACCCACAGTCCTGATCCCCATGACATGTGTACAGATTACAGAGAAATCCCTCAGCAATGAGGCAGCTTTAACTCCTTCGTGCTCCAGGGTTTTTGTGGGGGGTGCTGAGCTGTTGCTGGAGCCTAGCAGGGATGTGCTGGTGTTCCCCCATGCTGCCTTCCCAGGGGCTGGAGCAGTGAAGGCCTGGAGGTTGGTTGGAGAGTGGTGAGGGGCTGGAACAGGCTGCTCAGAGAGGGGGTGGGTGCCCTGTCCCTGGGGGTGTTCAAGGCCAGGTTGGATGGGGCCCTGGGCAACCTTGTGTAGCTCCAGGCCTGGAGGTTGGTGGCTCTGCCTGTGGCAGGGGGGTTGGAGCTCTGTGACCCTTGGGGTCCCTTCCAACCCAGACCAGTCTGTGATTCTATGAAGGGTGGTGGCACAGCCAGTCCTCCTGTTTCCCAGTGCCAGGCAGAGGTGTGCTGCTGACCTTCCCTGTCCTGGGAAGGTGCCACCTCGTTATTTTCCTTGGGTGTGGTGTGTCATGAAAGAGCATCTCCCAGGCTACGGGTGCGTGGCCAGCAATAGGAGGGAGGTTTAGTGTCACTGTTTTGCCAAGAAGGTGGGGGGAGGTGGACAGTCCCATGGAGAAAGCGCTGTGCAGTGTGGCTGGATGACTTGCTTTCTTCTGGGAAAGGCCACCTGGGTCTGGCTGAAGTTCAGTGAGGCCAAATGCAGGTCCTGCACATGGGCCAGGGTAGTGCCCCTCTGCTCTGGGATACAGACCCCCCTGCAGTGCTGTGTCTGGCTCTGGGGTCCCCAGGACAAGGAGGACATGGAGCTGTTGGAGAGAGTCAAGAGGAGGCTACGGAGATGATGTGAGGTCTGGAGCCAGGCTGGGAGAGTTGATCTGGCTCAGCCTGGAGAAGAGAAGGCTGCTTCTGGGGAGAGCTCAGAGCCCCTTCCCATCCCTTGAGGGGCTCCAGGAAAAAAAGAGGCCAGAGCCATGCTTTAATCCACCCTACTCAAAGCAGATGTGGCTCCTCCCAGCTCTGAGATGTGTTTTATGTTGCAGCTTTGAGTTGCCCTGCTCGTGCACCCACCTGCACTGGGCATCTTACCTGTCCATCCAGCACGGAGCTGACCACACAGTTACTGGAATCCTTGAGGTTTCTTAAACCAGCAAAAGCTTTTTCCATCTCTACTTGGAGGAAAATCCCTCCAACCTCCAGCAGCCCAATCCAAATCCTTTGGGCACTTGGGTTCTGCCTGGGAGGTTTCAAGGAGGTTTTCCCAACTGGATACTCAGTGATGTTTGAAGCTGTGCTCTGATCCCACTCCCATTCCCATGCATGCTGGTTTCCAAAACTCAGTGCTTGTCTGGGATGAGTGAGAGCTGGAAAAAGCCTGGCAGGGCTGTGCACACAGGGTGATGTGTGATTTTTCTAGAAGCAGACATGGCTCTGCCTTTTATTGGAGCTCCCAGCACCTAATGAGCACCTCGGTCTAATGGCAGTAGGCATTTGAAGCCTGGGGGAGAGGTGGTTTAGGAGGGATGTTAAAACCCAATAATGGAGCTTGCTGAAGTATATTGAAGCCTCCTTCCAGCCTGGAGTTTTGCTGGAGTCAGGGTTTGGGGTGGTTTTTTTTGTTTCCTATTAAATCATATGTTCCCAAGGAGACTTAGAGCCCAATGCACTGGGCACGTTTCAGAGTCAGGCCAAAACCAACAATTATCTCCAGTTTCAGGAAATTTGAAGCTGTGGTTAACAGTGTCTTCTTGAGGACTGACAGATGACACAGGTGGCTTAGCATGTGGCCAAGGCTAACCCTGTGTGGCGATGGCATTCATCATCTTGACAGGTTGCGGTGTGGCACATTGCTCAAGGTGGCTCTCCTGGCTGGGAGGTCAGGGGTTCAGGTCTTGGAGGAGGTTGGTGTGAGCAGAGGCTTGTGCCTGGCCCTGCTCCTGGGTGAACTTGCTGTGTTGGACCGACATGACCCATGGTACTCCAGCTCCTAGTGTGGCTCAGGCTCGTTATTTCACCCAGCAGTGGATGCTTGGCAGAACTCACCCTGTTGCTTCCTAAAATGAAATGGAGGCAGAAGGTTTTATAGGCTCTTGCTAGGCCTTTGCTGCTCAGTAAGGGCTGTGGGAATGCTTTATTTGCTGGGAAGCTGCCTTTCATGTGGTCTGCAACCATTCTGATCAAATGCATTGGGAACTTGGGGCTCCAGAGCCCACTGTGTCTGTTCCCCCTCCTTTGACCCCAGCTCCTGGTTTATTCGAGCTCAGATGGTTTATGCTCTGATGGTTTTGGGTTCATGGGGAGAAAAAGCAACTGTCACTGCTTGGAGGGTGACCCAATGACTTTCCAAGTCCTCTTGGTAGTTCCCAGCATCTACCAGCCTGAGGGGGTGTTTGGCATTCCTGGGTGACTGGAAAGTCCCAGTCTCTCTCATTCTAGGGGGACTGGGGATCACGAGCTTGCAGGAGCTACTTGCACTAGGGAGGAAGGATGTGTTTTATCAAAGCGAGTCCCTGCTGTTTGAGTTCCTGGTTAGGAGCTTGATATCATCTAAAAACCAACACAGGGAAGTAAACAATGACTCTGGTTTTATTTTAGCCCCTCCCCTTTCTCCCATTCATTATTTAACCTCTTAATTACTTCAAGAGAAGCTGAAACTGTAAGTCCCAGCAGATGTAACGATCTGTTTGTTGGGAAGGCTCCACTGCTGGTTCCTTCCTGTAATCCAGTAAAAGCTGAAAAGAGGAGGAAATGTTTTTCTAAGGCAGCTGAAATGAGTCCTCCTTTGGCTGTTGGCTGGAATAATACTAGGTGTGAAAAACCCTCTGGTATTTATGAGCAAATGTGATTCAGGAATACTAGAGACCTGAGAGCCTGTCCTGAGATCGTGTGGATTGATGAATCATCCACCAGATATGGCAATTTTGTGTATCAGGCTACATACCTGGAACTGATACAACTTTCATGGTGGTGTCTGGTGGCAGTGGGACTTCTGGTCACCAAGTGGGTCTAAAATGTCCCCTGAAAGGGAGAGATGGAGCTGCTCTGGAGGAACTTCACCAGGAAAGAAACTTGAGTCGCCAGGAACCACCACTTACGGCTGAGCGCAGCTTTGATCAGGGACACTTATACTGCTGTTGAGCCATGCAAAGAAAAATATCACCCCCATCAGCTGCCTTGGGAGGAGAAGCTGCCCCCCCCTTGGTTCCTGCCAGCCACCGAGCTGTTAACACAGCACCCACATGCCTGTGGCATGGCAAGAGCCTGGAGAAGACTCATTGCTTGTTGCCCAGGTCCCAGGGATGGACCTGGAGGAGGGTGGTGATGTGCAGTGTGCACACAGAGCCTTAATCTGTGCCAGCATCCCTGAAAACTGAGAGGAAGGGATTAGTATTCCTCAGCTGGTGCTGGTGGAGAGCCACTGGAATGCTGTTACCTGGTCTGTCTTCATTTTATATCAGCTGATGGCTGAGCAGGGGCTTGGAAAGCTTGCTCCTGCTTTCACCCAAGCCTTTCCGTGCTGCCTGTCTCCCTTGCTCTGGTTTTCCTCCCATGGTTTCTCCCCTTCCCTCTTCCACTCTCCCCTTGCCTGAAGTGGAGGGAAAATACGTGCAGCCTTCCCAGGAGAACATTTTGGCATAGTCATAACTTGTTAAATGCTGTAATTAAAATATTTTTCTCATTAACTTGGAACTAATGTTTCTTCCTAAATTATACTGGAGGAATTTAATTTTTTTTTTTTTACTAATTAAGTTGCTGGTTTCAACAAAAGTGGTTCAGAAAATCCTGGAGTTGTGAGGTTTGCCCTTGCTGGGTCCCTCAACCTGCTTCCCCCAGCTGGTATCCTCTGTGAAACAGGAGAGGGGGGATGTCAAAGATGAGTTTAAAAAGGGGTCTGCCTTGGTTGGGTGGTGGGACATGGCTGGGAGGTTTGTTGTGAGTGGATGGATTGGGCTGTGTTTGGTCCAGTAACATCTTGTGGTGGTTCCTACATTTCCCAATGTGATGTGAACCCCTTGAAGGTCTCGGTGTGGGTTTGTGTTGGGAAGTGAAGGCTGGAGTGTGCTGCCATTGGGGTGATGCTGGAGCCTTCGTTGCTGTGGGCTGCACAGGCTGATGGAATAAACCAGCCCAGCAGGAAACGACTCAGGGAGCAGAGGACTTCTCCCTGCCCCATCCTCCCCTGGCTGTGTGGCACTTGCTCTCTGGTATTAAGCTGAAAGTGGCAGCAGGACCTGAGTGTTCACAGCCCCTGGGACTTGCACACAAAACAAGGATCACAGAGATCCCCCAGTTTCTAGGGATCCTGGTGATTTTTACCCTGTTTACAGGTTTCTGTCTGGGGATGCAGAGTGCTGCAGGGGAGGCTCCCCTTCTGTGAAGGGCTATGGGAGACCTGGAGGTGTAATTTTTCCTTAAAGCTATTGAGGAGCTGTTTTCCATCGAGCGTTGTACTGGTCTGATTCTGTCTTGGTGGCTTTCCAAACCCATTAGATTTCTTGTCCTTGCTCCAGGTGCCAAGGAAGGAAGAAGGTTTGTGTAGTGGTGTGGGGAGCTTGATGTGCTGGAGTACACTTGAGCATCTTCCCAGCTTGGTTCTGGTCCTTGAGGCTCTCTTGAGCATTGCCCCAAACCCATCCTGCTCCCATGCAAGGGGTGTGGTTGGTGGGGGCTTGTTCTGTGGGTGTAACTCCACCCCACGAACTTCTCTTCTGGTGGGAGGGCTCAGTCCCACCTCTTACTGGCTGCAGTTGAGGTCCCTGCCAGTGATGCTCTGGGGACACCCTGGGGAGATTCCTCACCTCCTGAAGGGGTTTGATGTTGTGAATCATGTTTAGAGCAAATCTCTTCTGAAAGACAAACGCCTTCCCCATGCTCCTACGTTCCCAGGTACTCCTAGTGCTGGTCTCCTCCTGACCATGGATAGGTTTGGGTCTCTGCAAAGCCAGGAGGTCTCAGCCCTACTGTCCCACTAGCTGATTTTTTCCCTGTGGTCTTCAGCATTCCCCATGGGATGGGGGAGCTGTTGGGTGCTCTGAGGGCTCCCCGCAGCTGTTGGGATCTCTCAGGTTACAGCCCCAACACAGCTCATCACCCCACTCCAACCCATCCCAGTTGGGTGTTTTCTGTCAGGCTGGGGATTGTGGTTCAGAGCAAGGACAGACTTATGTACACATCACCCTGGCAACGTTTAGGCAAAAGCCTCCAAGAAGCACTGGGGTGCATATTATGGGCTATTGCCTTTTGTGCTTGTGTGCATGTGGGCTTTTTCCCAACTCTAGCCTGAGGTGCAGGGAACACCTGAGCTGGTTTAATTACCTTCTCTGCCTCCTGCTTTTGAAAGTCTCTACCTTGTGTTGGTTTTCTGATATTTTTTCTTCTTTGTGGGGGGGGGTGGGGTATTTTTGGACTTAATGTCCATTCCAAACCCCACTGCAGATCCATCTAGCAGGGATGGAGCTCAGCATGTGTGAGCTGACCCTGAGGCAGGGTACAGGAGCCCAGCAGACCTGGCTTGGGCTGGCTGATGCAAACAGCCTGAGGGCTTTGTAAGGAGAACGGTGGCCCTTGGCTTTACTGAGTGTATTCCTGAGGATAATACAGCCACATCCAGAGAGCCCTTCTGCTCTGAGGCTGCTTGAAGGCAACTCGGGCCAAACTCATCACAACTAATTTAGTCATCTAGAAATGAAGAGGCTGATCTAAATGGATAAATCAACCCAGCAGCTTTGGACCTTTATTTTGGGATGGGATGTAGGCTCCCAGCTCCCTCCTGAGGAAAGCAAGGCAGTGTCTGAAGGGGTCCCTGCCCTGCTTAGGGGGAGATACTCCTCTCCAAAGAGCTGATGGTGTTTGGGATGCTGGGGTGAAGGGGTTGTGTTTATTCCTGGGCCTGTGTGCTCTCCTTTGCAGTGAGGGCTTTTTGGGCGTTCAGGGGAGCTCTTAAAGAGCAAAGCAAAGGACTGTATAAAAACTAGTAGGTATTGGGCATAGTAAGACTAAGCTTATGGGCCACTTCATTGGGCTAGAGAGGGGGTTTTACTGGCTGGCTGCTATGTGAGGCTTCTGAAATAATCTCCCTAAGAAGCTTTAATCTGAGTCTGCCAATGGGACCGTTAACTTCAGGAATGTCCTTGTGTGCTGAAATTCTGCAATGCTATTGGGCTTCTCCCTTAGAAACACGATGCCAGGCTGGACTTCATGCAGAGGTTCCCCATTTCTACTGGTGGTCTTCAGGAAACCCTGGCCAGATGGGTTTATCTCCCCTGTGCAGAATGGGAATAGTGCCTCCCTCCTGCCAGCACCGGTTGCAAAACATGTTTAATGTCACTTGGGAAATGAGTAAACCCTCCTGTGCGTCCGTGTTGCTCTTGTCTCAGGCAGTTCCAGCAAAGGCATTCTCCAAAGAACTGCTTTTCAGAGTCCTGACACGTTGTGAAGAGGAAACAACATGCTTGGTCTTGTCTTGTGCACAGCCTTTGCTCACTGCAACCAGCTCATGGAGGGGAAGCGTATCCAGGGCCATCCGGAGGGGAGGGCTCGTGCCCAGGGCACGCGGAGGTGCTGGAGAGGGAGAATGCACTGAGCAGTGCTTGCTTGTGCCTTGCAATTCACAGCAAGATCCCTGATTCTCAAGGGTTCAGTTGCATTAGGATCAGTGCTTGTTTTCCCTCTTTTGCCAAGATGTGGAATTGTGGAGGAGATCAGTTTAAATTGGCTTCCCCCACCGACCCCACCACTGATCACAGAATCACAGGGGTTGGAAGGGACCTCGAGAGCTCATCGGGTCCAACCCCCCTGCCAAAGCAGCTCCCAGCTCATATTACATAGATAGGTGTCCAGACAAGACTTGAATATCTCCAGTGAAGGAGACTCCACCACCTCCCTGGGCAGCCTGTCCCAGGGCTCCCTCACCCTCACTGGAAAAAAGTTCTTCCCCATGTTGGTGTGGAACTCCCTGTGCTCCAACTTGCAGCCATTGCCCCTTGTCCTGTCCCCACAGACACTGAAAAGGGGCTGGCCAATTCCCCCTGCATCCCATGTCTAAGATATTTATAAACACTAATTAGGTCCCCCCTAAGTCTTCTTTTCTCCAGACTAAACAGCCCCAGTTCACTCAGCCTGTCCTCATACAGGAGATGTTCCAGGCCCCTAATCATCTTTGTGTCCCTTCTCTGGACTCTCTCCAGGAGGTCCCTGTCTTTTTTATCCCAGGGAGCCCTGATGCTGCATCCCAGGGCTTGTATGCCTGTATCCATGAGCAATGTGTTCTGTGGGTGGCAGCGTCAGATGAGCTGATGGAATTTATTAGCTCTGGTGGAAGCGTTTTTAGGCAAGATGTTTTTGCAAACAGTATTTCATCATAAAACACTCCTGTCAATCACCTGTAGGCGAGTGACTCTCAAAACCCAGCCCTAGATTGAAGGAAATGATAAGTAGTTCTGCTTGTCCTAAAAGCTTGCTTTTTTTTTTGGTCTCTTTATTTATTATATTGCTGGGTAAATAATTATTGGCCTCCTGCACTACAGAACGGGTGTGGAGGGTCAGCAAGTGTCTTGAAAATGGTTTCAGTTCTGTGTTTGATGGCCAAGCCAGACGTTTCCATGAGCAAACAGGACTGACCACGCTGCATTCCTCCAGCCTGGCTGGCAGGTGGGTAGTCAAAGGCAAAAATGTACTAGAGCTGCTGCAGGAGCTTTTCCCTGTCTGGAGATGTGAGCTGGTGGGTCAGACCTTCAGTGATGGTGATGGACAGACCTCAGCCAAGATGGGTGGCAGATGGAGGTACAGCAAGCTGGGATGTCCCTGTGGCTGCATGTGAGGAGTAACTCTGATTTTTTGGTAGGAGTTGTGGATTGGATATTAGGGGGAAGCTCTTTACAGAAAGAGTGGTGAGGGGCTGGAACAGGCTGCCCAGAGAGGGGGCGGGTGCCCCATCCCTGGGGGTGTTCAAGGCCAGGTTGGATGGGGCCCTGGGCAACCTTGTGTAGATCCAGGCCTGGAGGTTGGTGTCCCTGCCTGTGGCAGGGGGGTTGGAGCTCTGTGACCCTTGGGGTCCCTTCCAACCCAGACCATTCTATGATTCTATGAAACAAGGTGACATTTTCCTGTAGCAGGGGACTGACTGCAAACTGGAGTCTGGGAACAGCTCCTTCGTGGCAGCATCGTCTTGGCAGTGAGATTGAGTCTTTAATTGGGTGCAAGGCATCAGAACTTAGATGCTAATTTACATACCTGACACGTTGATGGCAAATATTTTAAGGATTGGCTCAGTATAGAAGCAGCACCTAAACAGGGTAAGTGGTAAAAGATGAGGTGATGCATCTTTCCAAGAAGGCATTTGATACACAAACACTCCCAACACCAGGAAACACAGAGACACCCAGGGCTGGAAACAACCAGCAGCCAATTTCCTACTGGAAAATAAAGTGTGTGTGTGGGGGGGTTCTTTTATTTGGAGTCTAATGAAATGCTAGATCAGCTTGTGAGGAGGGGGTGAGTGAATTCCCCACCCCTCAGTCTGTAATGAGATCAAGTAGCTTGCGGGAAGGACCCGCTCCCACTGCAGCCAGCCCACGTGCAGGGTCTTGCCGTGTGAGCCCCCAGCCTTGCTGGGAACCCAGCCCTCTGGGCCACGATGCAATTGGAAAAACATCTCCCAGGAAGCCTGCAGGTCCATCCCAGGGGCCAAATCACCCCCCCAATGCCTGTGGCAGGGCTGTAATGACCGCGCAATGGACCGTTAGCTGTGGCTGCTGTTCTCCAGGAACAGGGCTGGTCGCGGTGCACAGCCCTTCCAGCATCTCCGTGTCTCCAGCTACTTTCACCACCTCTGTTGTTTAACCACACTGTCCCTTTTCTCACCCACTTGTTTTCAGTGTTTTCTCTGACAGTTGCTTTTTATAATTGTGATCTCTTTTTTCCTTCCCCCCTCTCTGTTGCTACCTGTTCTGGCCCTCGGGCGCCGCGCTCGGAAATGCATTCGCTGGGGTTTGCCCTGGCCTGTCGCATACATCATCCTGCAGAGGATGGTGTGCATCTGTTTGGCATTTCTTAATCGTTGCAGCTTGACAGAGATTCTTCTGCTTCTTGCGTTTTCTTGTCCAAAATTATCTGCTTGAAATAACAGACCAGTGACTGGAAGGGAGGGAGATGATGATGTTCCCTTGTGTGGGCTTCCTGGGTGCACGTGTTAAACATGGTGTCTTGGAACTTTTTGTCTCTGGAAATGTGCAGGGATGCAGGTGGTACCCACCTCGACCCCAGGGGTGGGCTACACATACAGCTCATGTGATGGCATCTTTTTACCTTATCATTTGAAAATGAAGTTAAGATTATTAGGAGCTGAGGCTTTTGGCTGCTTAATAGCTCCTTGTGCATGCTGCCTTTCCCTGTTACTGGTAAGAGAAGACCAGCTGCTGATCTTCCACCCTCGGGGACACCCCAGTGCCTGATTTGTGAAGTCCTTGAGAAAACGATGCTGCGATGTGGCTCTGTTCCCTGGGGCTGACATGCCAGAGGATTATAGACTTCCCTCCCAGAGCCCTCATCTCTGCTGACTTCCCTGAGCCCTGCCATTAAAGTCATGGTGAGACCATAAATGCAGGCAGTGGATTCTCAAAGGTCTCTGGGTTCAGGTGGTGCTTTGCCTGTGAGATGTCTTTGGTCCCAGCTCCCCTTTCCAAAGATAAGTGTTGCACAGCACACTCAGCACTTCAATGGCGACTTCCCATCTTTCCTCTTCTCTGGAAATATTTAGCTATCAGCTAGCAATGGGAAGAAGGAACTTGTTTCCAGTGCAGTGTCTTTATTTCATCTACATGCAATAATGTCTTTAGCTGTATGTAATTAACTCAGAAGTGGTAGGCTTGTAATTGCCCAGCAGAAGCCTGTGAAAAGGACTGCAATTAGTCTTTATCTTGGGAACTTTATTAACAAAGATGTTCTGGGCTGTTTTGGGGTATGCTGGAATGTCTGAAGCAGCACACAGGTCATGCATTGCCCTGGATGCAGGCAAAGGCTTTTGGAGGGTTCTGGCTTGGCCCCAACATGTCCTCAGCAGCAGGACTTGCAGCAGATACCTACAGGTGTTGGTCTGATGTTTTCTGCCTTGGAGGGTCATCTGGGGTGACAGAAGTCCACCCTTCTGGCCTGTTCTTGATGCTGTTGGTGTCTGTTTCTGTCTCTCTGTGGGTGTTGTTGGTGGGGTGGGGATGAAGAAGCCTGTGGTTAACTCGTGGAGGCTATGGCGTGTAGGAAACACTCATAAACTAACCACATGACGTGGATTGACTGTATAGCTCTGGAAACTAGTGCTGAAGGCTTCTCCTGTTTTGAGGGTGATGAAACCCTCACAAGCTCGGTATGTGTGTATGCTGTAAGGAAATGTGGGGTTTGGCTCCTGGTTCCCTCGATGGGGGAATAAGCTTCGCGGCTCGTTGGTGTGCAGCTTGCAGCAGTTTGTTATCCTCCTGACTGGGAAAGGCCAGTCGAGTTGGTCAGATGGAGATGACTCAGAGCTGAAATCGTACGTCAGAGCCTTCTTCAGGGGTTTTGGGACAAAAATCATACAACGGGCCCCTGGGGGTTAGACCCTGGACTGAAATTGGAGGACATTGTTTGAGGGAGATCTCTGCCCTGATGTTGCTCTCTGCAGCCTGCGGTTTGGAGCGTGCGGTGCCTTCCCGTTGAGTTTGTAGCCCCTGTGAGATGGATGTCATGCTGGAGGTGAGGCACGCCCTGTCATGTTACTCATGATGGGGCTTTGAGCAACCTGGTCTAGTGGAAGGTGTCCCTGCCCATGGCCAGAGGGAACTAGTTGATTTCTAAGGTCCCTTCCAACCCAAACCACTGTATGGCTCTGTGAGCAACAGGGAAATGTGAGCATTTAATTTTGGCTTCTTGGGATATGCCAGAGGTAGCTCTTGGTCATCCTCTGGAGTCGTTCTTGTGGCTTCAACTTGTAAGTCTTTGGGCACTTCATGGATGCTGTTTCACATCACATGCTTGCCTGCCTTTGAGTCTATGACTGGCTTGAGGCTTCTCAGTACTCCACCACCACCAACTGCTCTGTGGGGCTCATGGACAACTTGTGCTGCCTGCTCCAGGTGTAGGATAAGATGAGAACTGCCTTTTAGGTCCAGGCAATGTCTCATGTGTCACCCTGGTGGTGTTGGTGACTTCAGACAGTGTGTGGCACTAGTAGAAATATCTCATTAACTCTGGGGGGGTTCCTGTGCCTTGGAATAACAAGGTGGTGGGTGACACAGTTAACAGATGTATAGGCAATTGGTAAACAAGGAAAAAAAACCCTTAAGATGGTTAAATAATTTATTTGGTGATTAATTACTTTTTCCCCTGTCATTTGAGGGATTAATAGAGGAAGAATGGCTCATTGATGAGAGCACTGGTAGTCTCCTTTTGGAGAAGGAGTTTGTATTGCTCCCTGCCATGGCCATCTTGTATAAATGTGGGCAAATCCTTGCATCTCTTCATGCTCCTTGAGTTTTGAGGCTAATTTTAATAAAATCATTTACTTCTGTATCACATGGGGGGCAAAAAAAAATAGTGTTACACTCAAAGCAGAATACTGTTTGTATTAATAGTGAGTATATGGCAGGAGTAGTGCTAGCTATGGTGAAAATGTTCAGCTTAAACAGGTGTTTTGAATAAAAATAATAGTACTTAATATGCTTCAGACATCAGTTGCTAGTGTGCATGATGCTCCTGTGCAGGTGGCGTGGGGAGAGGCAGCATCATTTTTCCCTTTCCACTAGAGAAAGTGATCACAAGCTGCCTGGTGCTATCACCAGAGGCTGTAATAAGCATTAATAGCTCTAATTTATAACCAGACATGATGAGCTCAACACGTGAGGTTTTTTGTTTTAACCAGAATGATTATCCTTTGGAATGGGCTCTTCACCTTCTCCTTTTCTCCATGTCTCCTAGTCAAGCCTGGGACTGCCTTCTCATGCGTGTTGTTCATCCCTAGCTCTGGGCTTGGTGTGGGTGCTGTGGGATGCTGACCTGCATGGAAATTAGGAGGCAGCCCAAGACAGGCAGGTGTATCCCTGGCTGAGGAGTGTACCCCTGTAAGGCCCCAGACCTTTCTGACTACCAGGGCTCTCTGCATCCTCCCAACCCAGCTGTACGCCGCAGGGTACCGTGGGGTTCTGGCTCTGCTGGGGCGTGCAGGCAGCCACGGCTCAAGTGCCATTCAGAACTGCAAGGAGAGCTAAGCCCTTAAGGACAAGATTCTAGCAGTTTCTACTCACTCAGTTGCACAGGTTGGGTAAAACTCTTACCTCCTGCACCCTTTAATCTTAACCCATCTGTGTTTTGGTGTGTTTTTTTGTTTCATTTTAGGCCCTGGAATGATGAGCACTTCCACTGACTTGGCAAACCTCTCTGAACCCTGACGTTTCGCTGCCATCTCCACCCATGCCTGTCCCTCGCCTGCTCCCTCGCTGGGTGTCAGTTCTCCAGCCTACGTGCTGAGAAGAAAAGTTAAAAAGGTAAAAGTCTGTAATCTGATTCCACAGTGACCTGTCTAATCCTGTTCCCTGGTACGGTGAGAGCTGAAATGCTTGTGCTGGAAAACAATGACTTGGGGAGACGAGAGAAGGAAGATGAGAATCTGCAGGGATTTATCTTTATTTTGCCTTTCCCCTCCATCTTCTGTCGTCTTCTGAGTGAAAGCTGTCAGCTGGCAGAGCTGGGATGGCAAGGGAGAGCTTGGAGCTGGCAGCAGTGTGTTGCATTCCTCTCTATAGGAGGGTAAGGGGTCTGGTTTTGGGCACCCTAGACAAATCTGTGTAGTAATGGCTGTACCAAAGAGTCCTTGGAGGTCAGGGGCTCAAATGTGATGAGCAAAGCACTGCAGCTCCACAAAGAGCTGCTGACTGCATTGTGCTCCTACCTGTGGAGCTCCCAACAACCCCAAAATGTTTCCAGATTGGGCTGAAAATGAGGGGGTTTTGCAGTTGGGCTGCAGGGGGGAGTGGCTGAGCTTTCCAGGCTTCTCTGACCCTGTCTGCTCCACACATGGGAGTCCCAGGATGCAACCCTTGTAAGACCAAGGCTGGTCTGATGGTATTCCCTTCATGTTGACCTTGGGTTGGACTGGGGAGCTGAGCCCAAGCTGCCAGATCCAAGGTAAGGGCTGTGGCCATGGGGCTTCTCTGTTGTTGGTTGTGCTGTGCACATATGTTTGCACAAAATCCTTCAGGGATATTTCTGGCTGTATGGGATTTTTTCCACCTTGCTTGCTGTTGAGAAGAAGCTTCCCTGGACCGAGCCTTTACACAGGTTCCCCTGAACCTACCTGCCTCTGTGAAAGGCTATTTTGGAAAAGCAGTGCCTCTTGCAATGAGAACTAGGCTTCTTCCAATGGGCTCTGCTGAAGGCACAACGCGTTGTGTGAGGTCTGGATTGCAGAGGTGGTGCTTTGAGCTTGCTGTTGTATCAGAGAGGTGTTCTCATAAGCTGCTCTGTCCTCTCTCTTTGAGAGCTTCCTCCTGTTTGGCCTCTGGTTTTCCCTTTCCCAAAAACTCTCTGAATCAAACATTTCCAGGGCAATTTCCAGCTGGGAGTCTGAGTCTGATGATGCTTAAACTTCATTTTTTTTCCTTAAGTCTTTTGGCTGGGTGGCATTATTTCCACCCTAATATTTCCAATCCATCTGATGCTGCCAACGCAGTCGATGCAAGTGCTGTAGTGTTGTAGGAAGGGGAAGGCTTGGAGAGGGATGGAATTAGTCCAGGCTTAACTGCAGCAGTGCTGGCCACATGTGTTGAGGTGATGCAGGGCATTATCCTGCGGAAGGTGCCCCTCTTATGTTTTGGAGGGGTGGTTTGGGGCTGGAAGGCTTGGGCTGGAGCGTGGCTGGCTTGTCTCTGAGCTGCATCCAGCTTCTCATGGGATTCATGCAGCCAGGGCTCTGTAATGGAAAATCTGCCACACCCTAAATGCTATCGTATTACTCACGGACGCAAGGCTGGTAATTAACTGAGTTAAGAACCAGATCTGTTGCATGTCAATTATCGCCTAACGAGTTGGCATATCTGGGAGATGCATCAGAGGCCGGATATGCTGGTTTCCCACCTAAGGTAAGAGAGGTCACCTGCCTTGCCACCAGCGGGGATTCCGTGGATCTGGCCCTGTTTAAATATCCTCCTGTACCAGAAACACATTTGTAACCTCGCAGCTGGGTGGTGATAGGATGAAGTGCTCCACTGGTTATGAGATGCAAAAAAATACCTGGTAGCTTCATCACTGCTTTTTCTGTCTCTGTGGAGCCTCCTCATGACAGCTGATTGCTTCTGACATCAGAAGCGTTCTCTGGCTTCACCCCTCCACCCTGATCTAGGACAGTGCTGTGCAAGCACCACTCTGGGATCCCAAAACACGTGAACGTGGTGTGTCTGCAGACTTAATTGTTCAAAAAGCAAAGGGAATTAAACATTTGGGATTCCAAAGGGAACGTTGCTTTGACTTGGTGTGTAGTAGGGAAACTTTGATTTCTTGAAGTTTGGGTTTTTTCTAGGTACCCACATGCAGAGAAGCCCCCAGGAACATGTGGGGTGTGTGTTATGCCACGCCTGCAACAGCTCACCTGAGTTTGCTCAGACTGGTGCAAACTAGGCAGAGAAGGGACATCTCCTTAACTAACCTGACTCTGAGACCTCCGCATGGCAGAAACCCTGAGCGCTTGGGCAGAGGCTTAGAACCATGATGGGGATGGGTTGCTTTTGGTCATTGAAGACCATGATAGCTGGAGGGAGCATTGCAGGCTAGAGCAGCTTCTCCACCAGCTCTTGGCGAAGCCCAGGGCTTCCTGAGCTGCTTGATGGAAAGTGTGTGATGAGACGAGCGCATGGTCTGGACTCACATCCCACCTTCTGAATAAATAGTGGGCTGCTGTGCTTAAGTGTTGGCTGGTGATGGGGTGTAACTGCAGGAGTCTTGTCCATCATAGAAGTGGCTTTAGCTTGTGGATATCATTTGCACTGGGATGCACTGGAAAAGGGCAGGCACTGAGCCTAGAGGGAATCAGAAGTTCAGCTGGCTGCTGGCCTCACCTTTCTGCCCAGGAAGTCTGTAGTTGGCCAGATAATCCCCCGATTGCACAGACCTGGCAAGGAGATGTGGAGGTGGGACAGATCAACACTTAAGCCAGCCCAGCCTCTGCTCTGGTGTCTCTTAAGCTGCTTTTCTATTTCACAACATCATGTTGAGCTTCCCTGGTGCCGATCCGAGGCTCAAGGGCCAACTGGGAAAGAAAAGTCCCTCTGCTTCCTTTGAAGTTGGTAATTGGTTTCCAGTTTGGGGCATGTTTTTAATGAGTGCCAGGGTGGATTTCCCACGTGGAGAGTGGATCCCACACCTTCATTTCCTGCTTGTTAACAGGAGAGCACAAAGCCTTTTCCTGAAAGTCATGAGAGGTTTCCTCTTGCCTGCAGCAGGGAAGGGACCGATACCCTCAGGCCCTGTGGTTTCTCCTGTTTCACCCTTTCAAACAAGCCTGGAAAGCTCTCTGGGAGCAGAGCAATCCAGGAGCGCTCCTCCCTGCTGCCCATCCATCCTGCCTGTCCCCATCCTGTATTTGGGACTCTTTTTTTCCTCCAAGCCGCTCTCATTCCCATAAGCCAAACTTAAAAGAAAGAGCTCTCTGTCTCTGGCAGGGGCTCGGTTCTCCTCCCTGGTGGGATGTTGGCCGGGCAATGCCCTCAGAGAGGCAGCTCACATCCTGGCGCTGTGCCCTGGCCCCTCTGTGTGACGGGGCTCTGTCAGCAGGAGCTGGTTCTGCATCTGGCTCTTCTCCCTCACCTGCTCTGCCCAGGTCCCCAGGACTTACCCTAGGTGTTGCCCACAAGGAAATGCCCAAAGTCCCAGATATTCTGGATTTTTGTGGTGTAATTCTAAAATAGTTCCATTTTTCTGCTTGAAAACAGCTGGAACCTGCTGCTGAGCACTGAGTTGCGTTGATGCTGGTTCCTGATGTGTTACCCCTGAAGCACAGAGTGCACAACACTATCCTCTGGGGTGCTTTGGGTCTGAGTACTGTGTTTTCTCGGGGTGCAGTAGCGACTGATTCTGCAGGAAGAGGCGGTGAGTGGTCGGGATGTGGTGGTTTAGTTGGGCTCCCCTGTGCCAGCACGAAGCCCAGAGCTTTCCCATCTCTTGATCAGCTGTCAGCTGCCTTTGCCACATGCCATGGAGGGGGAATTGCCATTCCCATCAGAGATACACGGAGGGACACTGCCCCATTTCCCTGAATCCTGTCCCTAATTAAATTCCAATCCTAGACCCATCAGATCCCTCCAAAGACAACGCTTTTCTCCCCTTGTACCTTCCACCCAAGGTACCTTCTTTTCTGCTCTCCACATGTTTGATCTGCTGTGTGGCTGCTTTGCCTCAGTCGTCTTTTTGTGTTTTGTCAGCCAATAAATCATGTTTTGCTTCCTTCAAATGTGTGGGGGAGAGCCCAACAAGACTGATGACAGGGAAGGGTGGCTGATATTTCCCTGTCACAGAACGGGCTTCACGCAGCACCAACACAGCTTCTTTCTCTCAGGAAGAGGCAGGACAGTAAATCACAGAGCTGGTTCTCATCCCAGCACAACCTGTGAGGCTGTGGTGTTGGGAGGGAGATCACATCCGCCTTCGGAGAGGGATGCTGGAGGAGAGGGAGGTGCTTCTGGTGCAGGAGTATCCCTCCCCACTACCCCCAAACCATGCCATCCTCTGCTGCCTGCTCCCTGCCTGTAGCCAGACAGCACTTTGGGAGACCCACAATTAGGTGCTGCGAGGGATGGGGTTGCCAAGTGTCATTTGGGGAGGGGGTATGCTGCTGTGTGGGATGTTGGCAGGTGCTGATGGTGGGGTGGGGAGGGTCTGAAAGGGTTGGACAATGATTTTTAAGCAAAAACCCCACAAAAAAGGGAAATACTGAATATCATTGAAGGCTTTTTTTATGCTTGTTCGTGTCTGTCTTGATGCTGAGTCTGTGCTCAGCTGGGGTGTCCTGCCACGCAGGTAGCACTCAGACCAGTTATATTCCAGTCCCCTCCCAGCAGGCAAGTGTAGGCAGTTCCCAGCTGCCCATCCCCTTCCTCGCAGGGGCTCTGGAGGTCCCTGCCTGGGAGGAAAGAATAAATCCCCGTGAAGCTGGTGTTGCTCTTGCTGTCGTCCGGCTGGACGCGGGACAGTAGGCGCTTCCCATCCCCCTGGCCCTGCCGCCCGCTCCCCCTTCTCCCCCCCCCGCAGCCCTGCCTTGCCCTTTTGTGGAGATTTATAGAGCCGAGTGGGCTGAGAACAAATGAGCAGACATTAAGGCGATGTGTTCTGCATACTAATGACAAGATACTGCTTCTGCACCTCGGGGCAATACTGGGTCAGGCCAGTTTAGCTGTAAACTTTTATTTATGTGCTTATTACATTGCAGCTGCACTTTGCCAGCCCTGGCTGAGGGTTTAGGGATGTGTCCGGCAGTAAATTTTGTTTGTTTATTTGAAATAAGATATCCCCCCCCCCCCCC
>VZTU01034295.1:51519-68873 GCA_013400835.1 Zapornia atra
ATTTCTGCCAGGATATTTATTCATTGCACCTGCTGGCTGCTGGCTCCCTGCTGCCTGCCAGCCTTTCGCTGCGGTTTGGAAGGTCCAACCTTGGGGCAGGGGACAGAGTAAACTCTTGAGTCTCTTCCCCTCTCCCCATCCCCCTGTGTTTTCCAAAATCTGAAGCGGTGGGGTGGGTAAAGGAGCCCATTGCTATGGCTCTGTGCGATGGAAGGGCCCTTGTGTGGAGAGGGGATGTCTCCAAGAATGGATGGTGTGATTGGGGGAAGGGGAATGGGGCTTGGGTCTGGGTTGTTGGCATGGGGTTTGAGCTGTCCAGCTTGTCCTGTTCTACCCAGCCACTTCACAGGACCAGGGATGCATCCTAGCCCTCAACACATCCTTGGTGGAGACCTCCAGGTGCCCCAGCCGGTCATGGCTGCAGATGAGCCAGGCACGGTGGGAGGATGGATCCATCATGTTTGTCATTGCTTGTGGGAATGAGTTTGTGTCTGTGGGAAGTAACCATGTACAGGGTCACCTCCTCCTTCCACATGGGAAGAATTGAGGCAGAGAGCTCTTAATCGACGAAGCCAATGTCATGAGCAAAGTCAGGTTCGGAGCCAAGAATAGCATTTACTACCACTTAAATCCTGACTCTGTGCTTTTAATGTCCCAAATTCACAACTGTCTCGGTTTCCCTTCAGGTTTTTTGACGCTTGCTGCGTCATTTTGTGCTGGAATTCCATCTTTTTTCCAAGAAAACAGTTTTTATAGACCCCACCAGCCAAACCAGCACCTCCCGCCGCCTGCAGCGTGAGAACTTGTGTGCTCGTAGAGGAAGTCTTACCCAGTTGAGATGAGTTTAGCAACCAAGTCTGCAGCCTCCAATCTGTTCCTGTGTGCCTGAAGCCTTGTTCACTAGGAAAGAAAAACTTCTGTGGGACAAGCACGGGGATGGGGGGGTGGGTGATGCTGTGGGTCAGTGCAGAGGGGTCTAATGACCCCTGTGTTGAAGGGGCAATGGTGCAACAGAATGAGATGTTCTACCCTTGCAGTCTTGCTGTAGGTGAGGTTTGCTATATGTGGGCATAAGTTTGCTCTATGTTTGGAAAATACCCTATTTCCAAAGGAAAATCAGCCTGCAGCAGCTGGCCTGCTGGTCCATGCCAACCCTGGCAGTGCTTGGGGCATGGTGTGTCTGGCCATCCCTGGGGTTGATGAACTGGTGAGGGTGGGCTTGGGGTATGGGTCTGGAGGCAAATGTCCACGGCTACCATGTTCAGCAGCTGAGGGGGGAGCTGGGGAGGTTGTTTCTCCAGCCATCAGCCTGGGGGGATGCAGGGAAGCATCACTGTCTAGAATTGCCTCCTCCAGTGGCCTCGATGTGTTGCCTCAAAGTGGGCACCACGGAGCGCAGGGCTGAGGAGATGCTCAACCATGGTTGAGGTGCCCAACTGGAGGGTGAGCAGGGATGGAGAGTCAGGCCCTGGTGCAGCAGGCAAGGTGCCCACCGCCTCTGGACCAGGGCTGCAGCGGTCCTCAGCGGGATGTAGAAGTGAAGTGCTGCAGGGCTGCGGCGGGAGGAGAAGTGTGTGAGGGGGTGGGGAGGGTGGNGGAGAAGTGGGGGGGGGGGTGGGGAGGGTGGCGGGGGTACGGAGGAGGCTGCTGCTTGTGTGAATGTGCCCCTGCTCATTGTTCTGAGGCTTTATTCTCCGGGCCTCGATGGGACTGATTTAGAAATCCTAATCAGGGAGCAGTCTCCGCGCCTCCCGAGTGTGACACAACTCGAGCTGCTCCGGGGCGCCTTTGTTCCCTAATGACAGCTGACTTCATGCAGCAGTGGGAACAGTTTGAGCATAACTCCACACCGCCGGGGCTGGCAGCTGCAGCCTTAACTCTTTCTTGCCCACCTGCACAGCACAGTGGGATGGTGATGGGGGACGGGGGGGGCTGGGAGGAAACATAGCCCAAATCCATGTAGCCTGTGCAAGGATGCTCAGCCCCACCTCTGGCACCTCTCCTGAGAGCTCCTGCGGCTCCAGAGGAAATAAAGCTGCAGATGTACAATTTTATTGGTGGGGGTGAGGAGCAAAGCCCTTTTCCGGGTGCTGTCGCTGTTGCTGTGGCTATTCCGAGTGGCTGCTGCGGGTGTTAATTGGGAAACAACTCCAGCCCATCCCGGGGCAATGTCTTCTGCTGCCTTGGAGGAGGGAGGCTGAATTTCAGACACTGTGTTGCCCACTTTTGTTGGTGCTTTGAGCGTTAGACAGCCCCCGCAGCCCTAGGTGAGCACAAAGCGCTTCCACGCTGGCTGCGGGGCATTGACATCACTTGCATTGAAAGTAAAAGGCATTGAGTCGCTCCAAGATGTTCCCGGAAGAGAATTCTGGCTCTGCCAGCAAAGAGCTGGAGAGCGAGCGTCATTCTCACTCTCTTGGCCTTGGTTTCTTCCCTGGCAAAGCTTGTGACACAGCGTCCGGGACAGAGCCGTGCTGCTTCGCATTGGAAATGGGCTTGGTGATGCTGGCTGGGCTAGCCCCAGCGATGGTGAAGCCTTCCCCCCCGCCCCTGCGACCCTGTTTGTTGTCAAACCACTGCTCTGACCTGGGAAAAAATACTTCTGGAATATTACCCTTAGTAAGGAGGGGATTGACCCAGGAGAGGCAGAGCTGGCTTGGCCTGACGGGCTGCGGTCCTCTCCTGTACCGTGGCTGGATGAGCCCACGGCAGCTCCAGTGGGTGCAGCTAGCAGATGGGTCTGTGCTGGTTTCCCAGCACCTGTGTCCCCTCTGCTGTCCCCGAGCCGTGGCCGCCCATGCTTGGCCAGGGTCTCCCTGGCGACAGGGCCACGGGATGCTGTGCAGTCCATTTGTCACCAATTGTCACTGTTTTGTTCTGCCTTGTATGCACACTCGATTGTGTCACGGGGGAGGCGAGGAGGAGCAATCAGGCCTTGTCTAATGGGCTGCCGTCTCCCGCTGCGGGGAAAAGCAGAGGGTCTGCCTGTGGAGGGAAGGGGAAAGGGAAAGGCAGGCACTGTGCCTGCCGGGAGCATCCCAGGTACCGGCATCCCAGGCACGGCTGCGGGGCAGGCAGAGGTTGATGCCTTGGAAGCTACATCTACATCCATCTATTCAGCGTTATTATATTTCACTGAATTAAGATCTTTGCATCGATGGGATGAGAGTTGAGGTCGCAGATGAATGTGGCCATTTGCAGTGTGGCTGTATCCCTGTGATCAGGGTGTCAGGCCTCCTTTTCTTTGTAGTCTTGGCAGGGCATTCCAATGCACCCCCCCATCATTTTCCAGTTACACTTGCTCCCTGCTGTGCCTGTGGGATGGGTTTTACTTTTACTGGGACTCTCCTCACCTCAAAGGGAGGTGGGTATCTTGCAAGAGAAGCCCACCCCAGGGTACCAGTAAGACTCCGGATGCCCTGGGATGGGGGTCTGGCCTCCCAGGCAAGACTGCAGTAGGCTTCAGGCTGGAGCTGGATTAACACCTTGTTCAGACCCAGCTTCTGAGCAATTCTTATTTCCCACAAGTGTGTTGCTGAAAGGGACCTGGTGTATTTTGGAGTTTGGGATTCCTCTGAAAGCGTCTGTCAGGCTTTGCCTCAAGTTGTGACCTTGTACCAATCTATGTGTGTATATATATAGATTATATATATGTATATTTTTCCCCCCTGCCCCATCATCCTCAGCTCTCCCAGAATGGCATGATTCATCTTCCCCTGCTTCTTGGCTTTGTTAGCCTCCTTTATTAATTTTTTAGCCTCCCAACTTCAGGAGGCACTTCAGGACTAGCTCAAAGTGGAGCCTTAGCCAGCTCTGAGCCTCAGCACCCACATTCAGGCTGGTTTTTTTTTTTTTTTTGGAAACCTTTAATTTGGACCAGGCTGGCCAAAACGTTTACGGGAATTTAGGGAAGCTGTTCAGCTCAGGAGGTTGGGAAAAGTTGAGCAGTCAACCCCAAACCAGGCAAGCTGAGACTGTTCCAGTTTGGCTTCCAGACCTGGAGCTCGGCATGAATATACCGCGGAGGGAAGGGGAAAGAGGGTGTCCTTGGCAAAGCGTCAGTCCAGGCAACTGACACCGCTGAGCTTTCCCAGCACACGGTGTTTGGCAGGTTTCGTTCCTTACTCCCTGGTGTTCATCGACCCACATCTCCAAACCAGCCTGTGGGGCAGCTCACTTGGCTGTGCAGGTTAAGGAAGACTCGGGGGATGATGCTGCGGTGGTACCACAGATCCCTGGGTTGCTTTTATGGTGGGTTGTTTAGGGTTGGTTTTCGTTTTGGGGGGTGTTGTGCCTGTTGCCCACCCAGACGTTGCCATCTCTGAGCCTGGCAGGAAGCTGCTGCTTGAATGGGCCCTTCGTGGTGGTTGGATCCAGCTGAAACGTGGCCAGGAGAGCAGGTTCTGGCCTGGAAAATCAATGCTAGTGCCATTGATGGAGGAGATAGGCAGGGAAGAGTGGGAGGCGATGGTAAGGTTGGCTGAAGGAATGTGGGGGGGAGGTTTGTGGGATTTTCAGTGACTCTTCCAACCTGGTGAAGACCAGGCAGTGTTTGGGGAGAGCACCATGGGGTAGCCCCTCACCCATGGAACTGGGTGCTTGCCTCTGCTCTGTACTTTCCATGGTGGAAGGGGAAAAGAGCACGTAACTGCTCTGCCCTGGGGGGAGTTTTATCTCCCTTTCGGTCTGGGGTGGGTGCACAAACCAGGCTCCATCACTCCTTGGTATCTGAGTCATCCCTGAAAGTAGAAAGTTGAGCTGCAAGGTGTCACTTGTCATTAAGTGCATCAGTATCTCTGGTGTATCTGACAAGGAACCAGGCAGCTGAGTTGCAGAGCGCTTGTTTTATTTATCTCATACTTTAGGGTGTCTTCTGGTTGCTTGGGAGTGGAGGACCCTTTCCTCCCCAAGGCTTTCACAAAATCCCGAGGTTGGAAAAGACCTTTGAGATCATTGAGTCCAACTGTTCCTGTCCTGTGCTGACCCAGATCCCTGAGCACCTCATCTCCCCGTTAAACACACCCAGGGTTGGTGGCTCAGCCCCCTCCCTGGGCAGCTTTGTCCTGGGGCACACTGCAAATGTGACTTGGGGCCTTTTTCTTTAATGTTTTGGACACTTTGGGGTCCCTGTGGATGGGAGGCACATCCCTGCACAGGTTTGGTCCCTCACTGCGCCCTGGGGCTGGTTTGGGTGATCTTGGTGTGGAGGGTGGCTGCGGGGGTGGCTGCAGGACTGTGGGGGTGCTGCAGTGGAAGGGAAGATGGATTTGGCTGCGATTAAGTTCAAAAGGGAGGAAATAGGATTTATATGGGCTGGGCTTTTTAATTTTAATAAAGGGAAACAATGCTGATGGTGAGCAGTGCCAGCCTGGCAACCCAGGCTGATCTGGCAACCCAGGCTGCTCCTTCTAGCAGGCAGCTCTCCTTTCCCAGCCCTGTTTTCCTCCAGGTGCAGTACTGGGAAACACATTTTTTTACCAGAGCCAAGCTACTCCCATCCCACTGCTGCCAACCCCGGTCTGGGCTGCCTGGGCTCATCACTGCTTTTCAGGATCTCACAAAGCCCTGGGTGATATCTGCCCTGTTGCTGTGATGCCTCTCTGGCCCTTTGGGCTTTCTGCTTCTGCCAAAGATGCCTGTTTCCCAAATTCCTCCTCAGCCCCTGGGCGGATCCGTTCTTGCAATACCTTGTCTGCGAGAGGAAGCGTCGGAGATGATGCAAATGGGTTTTGTCAAAATATTTTTGGAGGGAGTAAAAATAGCTCTTGGACCAAAAAATCTGTTTCTGTTCCCAGGAAGGAGTGCTTGTTGCAACTGTTCCATACAGGTGCTGTCAGAGCAGGGCTGGAAACTGGAACTGCTTGGATATGCCTGGCTTTTCAGATGAAGATCAGTTGGTTTCCCACAATGGGAGGAAAAGTGGGGGGAAGAAGGGGCTGGTTTCTCTCTGGTAACGTGGGGAGCAGCTGAGTGTCTGCCTCAGCTTCTGGCCAACATCCTCCCTCACTCCCAGGGCAGCAAACTTCCCAAACTTTGCAAAGATAATGGAAAAACATCCGTAACTGTCCTGACCCTGTGGGTGGAGGTGATAGGGTGCAGGTGGTACATGCATGCAGGGTGCTGGTGCCAGCTGAGCAGCAGTTGCCCAGCTCCAGGCAGAGGATGCTTTTCTTGTGCCACAAACCTGGGCACTGGCAGTGTCTCCTTGTGTGCAGCCCTGGAGCTGTTGATAAAAACACATTTTTGTGGTCATCTTAGCCATTTTCACTTTGTTTGTCCCAGTGTTTTGTCTTCCCCCCATCCTTTGAGAGTTGGGTCACTTTTATTCTGGCCCAGCAGTGTGGTCCCATGGGCAGACTCCACATCCCTCCCCTTGCTGCAGGCAGAGAGGCAGCAGCTCCCAGCCCAGCTCACTGGGCATACAGGGTGGTTGTGTTCCCCTGGGACAGACAGCAGGACGTTGTCCCCTCAGGGACATCAGGAGCCTTCCCAGCAGGGTCACCTGCATTTCCATCTTTGTTACCACTCTTTGAGGGCCATTCCTGGCGTACTGCTCTGTATGGATGTCCTGGCAGACTGTGGGCAAATGCTGTGGCTCCAAGGAGCTGTGTCCATCTGAGGCTGCCTGATCCCAACTGCACCACAAGCATGTTTAATATTCACCCCTCCCCCACACACACCTCTTGCTTTTTATTGCACCTGGGAATTTCACTGTTCATCCTTAGCAGGCTCACAGAAAGGGTTCTCAGTGTGGACTGATTCAGGGGAAGCTGACGCCCTGTGTGACCGTTGTTCCAGCTCTGGGGATGGGCACTCATCTGGTAGGGGCAAACAGGCTGTGATGCCTCTTGTGGAGAGCTGTGCAAGCAGCTTCCAGCACACACACAGCTCCCAGGAGAAATGATGGGCAATGGCTGGCTCGATCAGGGGTCTGAGGATGACTTTTTCTGCCACAAATCTATTACCCTAAAATATATTTATCTCTGGGGTGGAATGCAGATGGTTTTTGGTCATTGCAGAGAGCCTTTGGGTACAAAGTGAAGGAGGAGGTAATATTTGGGTTTGGGGATCTCACAACAGATTGATGCTTAAGTTACCCTAGTTACAAGAGCTAATATTTCCATTGATGCCATGGGAGGTTGCAGCTGGGGTGGAGGAAAGCTGTGTGGGGCTTCGCTGCTGGAGGAGATGGATTTGTATTCCCAGCTGTAGGAACGCAAGCCTGGCTGATGGGTTTGTGTGCAAGTGGGAGCCCAGCTCCAGAGCACGTGGATGCTGCTGGGAAAGCCTCTGTGCACGTGGCCTTCGGGGATGACGGCAAAGAGGGGGTCCTGAAGGACGTGGGCTGCCAGCTCTGTGCAGCTGCTCTCCCGAGAGCCAGCTCCAGGAATCACAGAATCACAGGGGTTGGAAGGGACCTCAAGAGATCATGGGGTCCAACCCCTCTGCCAAAGCAGCTCCCCAGCTCATATTACACAGATAGGCATCCAGATGAGACTTGAATATCTCCAGAGAAGGAGACTCCACACCTCCCTGGGCAGCCTGTCCCAGGCTCTGTCACCCTCACTGGGAAAAAGTTCTTCCCCATGTTGGTGTGGAACTTCCTATGCTCCAGCTTACAGCCATTGCCCCTTGTCCTGTCCCCACAGACACTGAAAAGGGGCTGCTCATTCCCCCTGCATCCCATGTCTAAGATATTTATAAACACTAATTAGGTCCCCCCTAAGTCTTCTTTTCTCCAGGCTGAACAGTCCCAGCTCACTCAGCCTGTCCTCATAGAGGAGATGCTCCAGGCCCCTAATCATCTTCGTAGCCCTTCTCTGGACTCTCCAGGAGATCCCTGTCTTTTTTATACCAGGGAGCCCAGAACTGGACACAATGCTCCAGGTGAGGCCTGACCAGGGCAGAGTAGAGGGGGAGGATCACCTCCTTCGACCTGCTGGACACACTCTTCCTGATGCATCCCAGGATCCCATTGTCTCTCTCAGCCACCAGTGCACACTGCTGGCTCATGGCCAACCTGTCGTCAACCTTTGCTTTGGCTGCGTGGAAGTGGTGGTGATACAATGCTCTGGGAGGAAGGAAGGGAGAGAGGAGAGAGGTCCTGTGTGCTTCCAGACATGATAACGTGCCTTGTTCACGTGGAGATGGCGCTTTTGGGCTGCCCTCCTGCTGGGCTGTGGCTCTGGGTGTGTGTCTGCAGGACCAGGGACCTTGGGGATGAAAAGGCTCACAGGTTGTTTTGGTTGACCTGATTGGAATTTTTCAGCCAAAGTTGGATCCTTTGTGTCCCAAAAGTGAAGGACTCACTTTTTATGGAGAAAAGAGGATTTGAATCTTCTAATTTCCAGCTTTGGAAACAGTTCCTCCTCCATCCTTCCCCCCTGCCCTGTGGTTGCCCTTTCGCTTCTTCCCTCCATCTTTTCTTTCTGTTGCTTCATTAAAGGAGAAAGTGAATAAAAAGGAGGAAAATAACCCCAAGAACTGAAAAAGAAATTCAAGAAGCTGAAATGATTGGAAAATGTCCATTTGCTGTCTTACTGAAAATGAGAAATCCTCCTTCACTTGAAGAGCTTGGCAGAGTTTGGTTTCTTGCTGGAGCATCGCTCACCTGCTGCAGCTCCTGGTTTTGCTCAGTGGTCTTGGGTACCTGGCAGGGCTAAGTTGTCCCTTTTTAAAGGGTGGCTGGAGGTAAAATTTAGAAGAGAAAATAAATCTGTTTTGTAAGTGGCTGCCTCTGCCACTTCAGCTCCTCTGGGGACAAAAGCATGCAGTGAGGAGAAACCCATGGGTTTCTCAGTGCCCTCTTCCCCACGGATGATTCAGGGAAAGGGGGTGCAGCCAGGCTGCAGCAGCACAGCCCTGGGGTAAGTCTGGGCTGGAGCCAGTACACCACAAAAGTCTTAAATCTGGGGAACGAGCCCAGTTTGTCATCTCAATTTCCAATCTCTTGACTCCTCATCATCCTTCCCTTGGAGACACCTCAGGCTTAGGCAGCTGCTGATTGCTCCAGCCTCTCTCCTTGTTCGGTGCCTGACTCCAGGAGCAAGAAAGGAGCAGAAATGGTAAACTGAAAAGGGAAAGTTTTTACTCCTCAGGTTTTTTTAGTGGTATTTTTATGTCCAGCTCCCTGTACAAGCAAAGAAACCGGTGGCCCATCTGTTTCTAGCACCATTAAAGGCATCTGACTGCAGGGGCCCCCAAAAATAAAATAAAAATAGGACCCTTTGGTCTGAAAATGTCAAACGCTCTTTCATCTTGGACGACCCCCAGCCGGGCCCATATCCTCCCAAAGCTGAGAAGCAGGAGTGGGTTCCCACCAGTGTTCATCCCAGCAAGGGCATCTGCCCCCTTCCCCCTCCCCGTTTTATTTTTGCAGAAGGAGGAAGTTAGGCTCTTGGGGTTCATGCTGGCTGGTGACCTCTGAGTGCTGCTCCCTTGGACCTCTTCTCCAGCTCCTTCCCTCTGACTTGAGAGACATCTCTGGCCCTCAGGAGCGAAGAGGTTAAAGCCTCTTTAACAAGTGTGCAGAGGAGGGAAGCGTGTTGGACATGCTTTAGGGACCAGACGTTGAGAGAGCTGTGCCAGCAGGATACAATTAATGACAGGGAAGAGAAGATTGCTACAATATGGGGTCGCTTGCTCCTTCTCCATCTCTTCCTTGCCCCTCGATGCTGTAGCCTGCATTGCATCCTGCTGGGAGCCTGTGTAGACTTGCAGAGACTCAGCTCCTCCAGGATGTCCTGTAAAAAACTGATGTGGTGTGTGATGTCTGCCTGCTTGGCACCAGTGCACCTATGTGAAGAGAGCTGGGGTGTAATTTCAGGCTTTGGGAACTTCCACTAATTAAAAAGACCATTTTAAAGGTTGCTTGAGATATCCACATAAACACACGTGGCCTCTTGGACATGAAAGCTCTTTTTATTTATCAGCCTTGGAGAAAGTGTAAGCCCTGCTGTGTTGGGAAAGGGGAGGGTTGTCATTTAGCAGAAAAGGCTCCTGATTTATTTCCTTCATAAAATCTTTGAAGTTGTGGGTACCTTCCTCCCCCCCCACCCCCATCGTGTGGGGGTTGATGTTGACACGAGGTATTCTGGTGTGTTCAGAGCAGGGGGCTGAATTGCTGTGTGGTGTCTGTGTGACTGCACTGGCTTCTGGGAATGAGATGGGGCCAGATGTGCAAACCTGCCCTGGTCCCAGGGATGAGCAGGGGCTCTATGGGATGACTTGCAGACAGGATCCCTGCCAGGTGAGGCAGCTCCAGCCTTGCTTGGCAGAGGATCTACAGAGGAGCAGAGGGAGGAAGGTGTTGGACATGAACCTGTTAGTGGCAGCACTTACAAGTGTGTTTCCAGTGTCTTTGTGTCTCTTCCCTGGGCAACCTCGTGTGGTTGGTGGCCCTGCCTGTGGCAGGGGGGTTGGAACTCTATGATCCTTGGGGTCCCTTCCAACCCAGACCAGTCTGTGATTCTGTGATCTGCAGAGGATGCAAGTCTCCCCCCTGAAACGTGGTTTATTGACTGAGGTGACAACGATGAGATTACTGTGCTGTGATCTCTTGCAGAGGAGCAGGGATGCTCGCTCTCATGCCATCCTCTCTTGCCACGATAGAAAACTATGAATCCAGAGACCCATTTCTCATTCTTTTCCGAGCCAAAAAGGTGTTGATCTGTTGGGTGAAATGGGTTCTGGGGCCAGTGCTGGCTTGGTGGTAGGGCTGTGGGGCATGAAGACCCATGAAGATGGGTATGTAGGCAGCCATGTTTCTCTAACCTAGCTAAAAGAAGCAGGAAGGGCGTGGGGGTTGCTCTGTGTGTAAGGAAATGGGTTATAATCAAGATTTTCCACCAATATTTGAAGCAGAATATTTGAAGGACTGATGAAGTTCAAGGAGTTTTTGCTTGCCCCTTTATACAACTCGAGTGTGCAGTTCCCTGCTCCTGGGTCCCTCCCAGATCTCAAATGAATCAAACCAGCTCTTGGAATCTGGGGCTGGTTTCAGCCAAGGAATCGTGCAGGGGGCACATGACTCCAAGGGCTGGTGCTGCTGTTCCTGTGCTGTTGTTCCTGTGCTGTTGGGCTCCTTACCTCATTCCTTGGGTTGGCTGGAACATCTTCCTGTACTGCTGAATGGATGGCTCTGGGAAGCATGACTGCGGCTGGGGAGGAGCAGGCAGCAGCTCCTCCTGGATGCTTGTTGTCATCAGAAACAGCCTTTTGAGCCAGGGAAGTGTGTTCTCCTGCTTTGGGGCATTTGGACCTTGGAAATGTAGGTCCAGCTGAGCCATGGCCACCCATTATGGTACCGGTGTCTTCTTCAGCTGCTCTGTGCTGCATCTCCCAGCCTGGTTGTGGACGGTCCTTCCTCCTCCTTGCCTGGCTGCTGCTCTCCCATGGTGTTGGGTGGCTCCTCTCCCTTCATGTGGGGCTGGCATGCTGAGGGCCTGATCTTGGTAAGAATCCCTTGGTGCTACTGGGGAAGGCTAAATAAGTGGAAAAACCCCTTGGTCTCCCTGGAGATGTGTTTAGGGTATTTCTTTTTTAAATTTTATTATTTTTTCTGGCTGAGCAGGCCCACACAACAGCTGTTGAGCAATCTCTCATCCTCTACAAACAAATAAGGAGCAAGTCTGGTGGCCAAATGTTGCAGGCACGTTGTAATGACTGTTAGCAAATTGTGTTTGCAGCGTGGGGCTGCTTAACAAAACAGCTGCTGAGTTTGCCTCTCCATCCCCTGCGTAGCATCCGTTGGGCGCTGGGGCTGCTGAGCAGGGAGAGGAGGACTGTTGTGGAGCAGGCTGGAGTCCCTGTAGGATGATTCTTGTGGTGCAAAGACATCACATAGTGTTCTTTAAGTTTGGGGTTTGTATCCCATGTGCCAGAGGCTGCTGTTCTCCCACCTCATCTTCACACAGCTTGGGGGTTTCTACATCTGGCTGGAAGAGGGACACGGTGAGTGGCAGTGAAGTGTCCACATCCTGCCCCAGTCCTGGTGCTGGAGATGGCAGAGGGGAGGACATATATAGTGTCTTGTCTCCTTGTCTGCTTGGGCATGGGTCTGAGTTGCAGCTACTGACCCACCTCAAGTGCTTCCCGGGTAGACAAAGATTGAGCACTGCTATGAAACAATAATGCTGTTTGCTGGTTCACTCAAAAAAACCCCAAAACAACAAAAAAACCCTGACCCCCCAAAAATATACCCACCCTGAAAACTGAGCCTGGGTCTGGTAAGGATTCTTAGTGTAACACCTGACATCTGGATTGGGATGGAAAATCTTTCCCAAGATAAGTCTGCTACATATGGTTATGAAAAAGTCTGTAGCCATTTGCCTCTGACTGTTCTCATTATTGTTGTTATTTACTGGCATTCTTTCAGCCTGGCTAATGGAAAAAAGCTGAGCTGATCTGGCTGTTGGGATTTCTAGCCCACTGTGCTGCTTCAGCCCAGTGTAACACCGAGATGCTTCGTGGGCTTGCAGATCTGTGGGATCAGTTTCTGCTGCTTAGATCTGCTGGGAGCATTTTTCAGTTGTGAAAACTGTAAAATCATGGTGGTTACAAACATTGTGGCTTTTCAATTAAAAAAAAAGGTATATTTTTTAAAAAAGTGGGAAATAAATGGAAGAAGGGACCTGTGTGTCCCAGCAATGCTTCTTCCAGCATCTCGCCACCTTCAGCTGCTCCCTGTTCCCCTTGGGGTGAGCAGAGGGTTCTCTGTGGCCCCCATGTAGCTTTTGGGATGGTGTTTGGTTTGGTGCTTGCAAAGGGATAGATTAAAAGGGCGGCTGGATTCACCTTTGCCTAGGGGCTGGTTACTGGTGGCTGTGGAAGTGGCACGTGAAGGAGTTTGGGATCAAACTGAGCTGGGATCCAGAAATCCGGCTTCCAGTCCTGCTCAGTGGCTGGGGTAAATCCCTTAAGCTCTCTAAGCCCATGTTCTCTGCCCCTCAGACTTTCTCACCCCCTTTATCCATTTTTCTTATTTAGACTGGGAAAGTTCTAAGTGGGAACCTGTTTGTTGGTTCCCATTTGTGCCTCCTGGGAGCGGAGAGGCTGGATTTCAGCCTGCTCCCACTGAACGTGCTGCTCCTTAGCAGCGCCCATCATCTTCAGCACAGCCCACTGCAAAACACCCACAGATCCCATCAATTTGGGTCTGTCAAGCTGTTCCCTCTGTGGGGATGTAGGAGCTTGTGGCACTGGCCTTCCCTGGCACTGTGGCCACATTGGGGACTCAACATCTTAACTCTGCACTGGGCATGGCTGGGAAATGGTTGTATTTTCTTGGTGCTTTCCTGCACCATGGGCAGGACCTGACCTGAAGATTGATGAAAAAGTGCTATGGTGGCTGAGCAGGATTTTTATGTTCTGGATGCAGGTTCTTGATGCGAGTTCAGGCTAAAACTTTAGAGGAGCTGATCAACAAACTCCTCTCCAGCGCTGGGGACACGTGGAAACAGTGTATGTCTGTGGGAGAGGATCTTTTTAATGGCATTAATACTGATTACTTGCCTCAAAGCCTTAAGCTGAGATGGGACCCAGTAGGGAAGACACATCGATAACATGGGGAAGGCGCCCAGCTGTCCTTGCATGTGTGGTACAGGGTGATGAGGATAGCCATCTCCTGGCCTGCTCCAGAGACTCTGGGGACATCTGTAAACACCACTAAGGTGATTCAGTGCCACTAAAAGAGTCTCCAGCCCTGTATCTGGCAGGTGATGATCTGATGTTCAGGGAGTTCCTCTCCCTCAGCTCACAGGCTGGTCTTTCTGTGGTGCTGCCACACTTGGACAGCACTGAACCTCCCTGCCCCTCTAGAAAGATCAGTGTCCCAAGGAGCCAGCCCCAGTCTCCTGGTAGATATTCCTCTGGATAGCAGCTAATTTCCCTCATGATTGTGCTTCGCATGAGCCTCCCACATGATGCTAATTAGTGCTGAGCCAGTCTCTGTATAAGCAGCATTATAGGTAATGATGATTGCAGCCCCTCGCTCTCCCAGTGCAATTATTCAGCCTCCAGCAGCAATCCATTCCAGAGTGATTTGCAGCTGGGACCTTGTGCAGGAGCAAGCTGTCCCTTGTAAGAGTGGTGTGATTGTAGAAGCGTGGGCTGATATTGGGCATCACTTCTGGCAATGGGCTGGGAGCGACTCTGCTTTGCATCACCTATGAATAAGGGGGGGAGACAACGTTGCTGGTGGCACTGGGTGCTGAGGGCTTGCTGCAGGGGAGTGGCTCTTAGGTTCCAACCTGAGTGCTGGCTACCTGGAACGGGACATCCGCTGCTCAGAGGTGTTGGCTTGAGCTCAGGTTCGTCCACTCTGAGGTTTCCCTGCGAGTCTTGTGGCCTGTGCTCAAACAACTGATGCAGTCCTGTGTTGACACTGTCAAACAAGACACCTCCGGAGCCAAACACTCCTCTTACGCAACCAGCGCTCTCCCTGGTTCCGCCCAGATCGGGAGCAGCTCTGCCAAGCCGTGACCTAATTGCACCCAGGACCTGGCCATGGGGAAGGTAAAGTGTGTCTGTGGAGTCGAGCTGGGGCTGTTTAACGCTTTCAGTGCTGCTGCCAGCTGGGCAGGGGTCCCGCAGCGTGGAGACGTGATGCTCGCTGCCTGCCTTGCTCTGCAGGGTTGAGTTAAAGGTGCAACATGTCATCGCTGCAGCCTTGCAGTTAAGCACAGCATCACAGTGGCATTTATTTAGGGTTTTGTTACCTTGAGTTTAATACTGAATTTCTCTTGTGTTTGGGGTTGTTTTTTTCCTTCAAAATCCTCCTCAGGCTGTTGCTTGGGGTTTGTTTGTAAATGATGTTGAAGCCCAGCATTGTCCTGTTGATGGTTGTCCAACTTTGGGCAGGCTTTCAGCATGCTCTGATGAGAAGACCCTTAGCTCTGTGCCCATCATTTCTTGGCTGGTATGATGAATTTTTTTTTAAGCTCAACATGAGGCTTGCATAAGGCTCTTAAAATTAGTGTTGCCTTTCAAGCCAAAGGGCCGGAATAAGGTTTACAACCCATAAAAGCCTCTTATCAAAGTTGATTTCCTCCAATGTACCTTTCATCTTTTATAGTATTTGCTTTTCAAATCCTTGAACTTAAAAGGATTAAACAGGTTAAAAGGAAAAAAAAAAAAACCAAGGAGGGGGAAGGAGAAAACAAATAAGAAGGAAGATGGATTGAGTATGGATTATGAGAGGCCCGTATAAAATATGAATTAGGAGAAAGTCTAAACAAAGAGTTGTCATTTTCCGCACCACTGGAAGTTAAAATGTGCTGGAGGTTCAACTTTAGGGAATATTTAATTTCTCTGGGTTATTTTTTCACTTTCCACAATGAGGGGAGGAGAGCAGCTGACTGGGGGGATATGGGGATTGTGTGTTGCTCTACTCTTCCCTCCAACCTCTTTCTGTCCTGAGGTGGGATGACCATCTACCCAAGAAAGCTTCTTGTCCCGCTGCAAAGTCATTTCCAGGGCAATAAACCTCATGGGAAAACCAAAGAGCTGCTGAAATAAGAGTTGCAAAAGGGATCAGTGATCTCTTTGGCCAGGGAACTGGAAAAGCATCCGGGTGAACTGGAGTCCCTTCCAGGATGCTTCCCTGGCCACCACCCCCACCTACAGCCACAGTGGTCCTGTGAGGAGGGGTCTGCAGGAGCAGGTACAGGCAGCATTTGGCTCTGAGATTTGCATCCAGCCTCTGCCCTGCTGCCCTCTGCTCTGCCATTCCTCACCTGGCTTTGCAGGAGAACCTTGTCAGCCAAACCATCCGAACCTGGAGGGAAAGAGCTGCTGGCAGCTCCTCTTGCAACGCTCCTCCCCAAGGAGCGCGTTAAATCTGCTGCCCCCTCCAGAAGGTTGCAATCAGGGACTTGGCCATGCTGGTTACGGGTCACTGGCTGGGTCAGGCCTGGCTTGCTGGCTCTGCCTGCCTTGCTGTGGTGGGGTCTGGGGGCAGGCAAAGCAAACACACCAGGGAGCTCCAGCCAGGAGCGATGCTTGACCTCCCCGGCCCCGAGCATCCGTGGAGGTGGGGGGTTTCCCGCGGCCCGCTGGCGTGGCAAACCTTTTGGTGGCTGCCTGCGTGCGGTGAGTGGAGCACAAAGCCCCTGGAGATGGCCCAGCCAAGCGCTGCCACCTTCAAAGCAGATCCATCCCATCGTTTGGGTGCACTGTGGCTGAAGCAGTTTGCACGGTGCTGGTCTAGCACCGCATCCAATGTATGCACCCACCAGGCAGCTCCACCATGGCATCCACCAGTCAACCAGCCTTAGGCTTGTCACACTGTCCCCTCAGCTGAGCTCATCCTTTTTTTAGGGTGGGTGGGAGCAGGAGAGGACCCAGGGAGGGACATGGGGTGTTTGTACCACCCTTGGCTCCTTCACTGCCGTTTTTCCCCTCTGTTCTCCATCAGGGAGGGGTCATGCAGGGAGAGCTGACATGGGCACACGTGGGCCCACAGGACTGTTAATGAGTACCAGGTCCCTTAACGACCCACTGATGTTCGGGGTGGCCCTCTAATGTATTTTTGGTTGAAATCACTGGACTTGTGACCGCAGGGTGAGCCAGCCAGAGGCGTGGGGTGGTGGCATCCTCTGGGGATGACGCGGTCAGGAGGCAGCTCTGTCCTTCTCTTGCTGATTTCTTCTTGC
Source organism: Zapornia atra (assembly GCA_013400835.1). Taxonomy (NCBI): domain Eukaryota; kingdom Metazoa; phylum Chordata; class Aves; order Gruiformes; family Rallidae; genus Zapornia; species Zapornia atra. The sequence goes on from VZTU01034295.1 coordinate 68,172, forward strand.
TGGCTTCTGCAGCCGCCTTTGAAAGGGCTCTGCCTCGAGGGAGGGTGAATTCCCAGGGTTGAAACCCAAGAGCAGAGCTTGGAGGTTAACGGTTAAACTCAGGACACCTCAAAAATGTCCCGAATGAGTCAACCCACCGCAGGGATCCTGAGTCAGGGCGATGCCTGTGGTCTGAAGGGCCCTGACATCACAAGGAAAGCTGTGGGATGCTCAGGTAGAGCAAGCTCCTCACTGCCATAGTTGGGAGGCTTTCTGTGGCATAGATGCACAATATGCTTGCAACCCTGAGCAGGAATTAGTGTGAGGGAGGGTAAAGCATGGCAATACCCCCCTCCCCAAACCAGCAGCGATTTGAAAACAGATGCTGTCCTTCCATGCAGCCCCCCTTTCCCACAGCTTTTCCCTGGAATTTCTCTATCAAAAGCGTTCTTGTTACCAATAACGTTGGCAAAGCTCAGCAAGGGATGTGAAAGGATGCTGCGACCCGGGTGCCAGAACCCCTGTCAGCTGGTGGAGAGGCAGAGGAGCTGGTGTTTGGGGAGGAAGGCACTCGCAGGGCACTGCTGGGAGGAAGGATTAGAGCTGCCAGGCGTGTTAATCTCTGACCTTCCCAGAAGCGTCCCAAATTGTTTCAATACATTTCAATTACCCGACTGTGCTGCCCCAGAACCACTCTGAACTCAGCTGCTTCTTCACCCTTTG
>VZTU01034295.1:68914-83533 GCA_013400835.1 Zapornia atra
CACCCCCCTCCCTGCCCTGCTGCGAGCTGCAGTGCTCGCTGGAGGTATGGCAGCGCTCCAGGACAAATTACTCGATGCATCAGGAGCGGCTGCAGAAGCAGGATTTTTGGGTTAGGTTTGTACGTGTGGTGGGTCTGGAGGAGCCCCCCTTCCAGCCTCAGTGGCCATCAGCCCTCCCCGGGCTACGCGTTTGGGTCCCTGGCAGGGGAGAGGCTGCTTGCTGGGGGGTGTAGCTGGGTTTTGCAGCAGATGTGTACAAGGTACCTGGCAAAACTGTGCAGGAGTGGTGCAGGAGCTGCTTGATGCAAGGTTGCTGTCAGCTTTGCTTGACAAGGCACAGCAGCACAGGGAGTGAGGGCAGAGCTGGTTGTGGGCAGGGCAGGAGGGCTCCTGGCTCTGCTTTCCTGAGGGGGTCCCTGATGCTGGGTATTTCTTTGAGCCTGCTCATAATTTTACTGTTCTTCTCCCTTTATGAGCTGATCTTTTGCTCTGCCATATGGCGAGTGTGGGTCTTCTCAGTGGGGTGGGTGGATAGCCATGTTTTCCCCTGGCTCTGCTGAGGGGATTTGAAAAACTGCTTGTCCTTATTTCCCAAGGGTGTTTCTGGCCCTGGAGAAAATGTGGCTCCTCTGTCCTTGTGCCTTTTACGTGCACCCACCAGCTCACATCTGCTGCTCAGGGAACGGGGGAAGAAGAGGGTGGGTTTGGCTGAGCAGAGCTCAGCATCCAGCCTATCTTCTCCTTTGGGTTGTCCCAGGCCAGCTCACCCATCTTTCCCCCAGCCACTATTGCTCTGTGTGAACCCTCCCAAGGGACACCACCAGTACCCAGCCAGAGCAAGCCAGACCCATGGAGCCACAAGAAGATGTGGACCCAGGAGCAGAAAAAGCTTCCTGAGCCTTTATGGCTGCATGGGAGCTGTTGGGGAGAGCTGTGAGAGCCCATCAAAGCCATGTCACTGTGGTGGAGATGCTGACTGAGCCCAGTCATCCCTTGGGGCTGGAGGGAAATGGTTCTCCTGTGGCTCTGTGGCTGCCTGGGGTGGGGGCTTTAATTTATTTTAATGAACTAAAAAGTATTGCAGGGAGGTGGGAAGGCCATGGTTGGATGGGTGCAGGGGAGCCCATGGGTGACTGGGGCTTTTTCCTCGTGTGGGGGGGCTGCAAAGGGAGCCCAGCACCCAGCAAAGTAATTAAAATCTCAAGCCCGTGCACAGTCCGCTCTGCCTTGGCTAAAACCAGTGTGAGAAACTTCCTCACAGCATTTCTGCGTCGTCGGGGCTGAAGTGTTGTCATCCAGAGGCTGCTTTGCATGACAATGCCTTGGGCTCTAATTATGCACAAGGATGCTAATAGGCACAGAGCGGGCTGGATCTCCATGGGAAAAGTATCTGTTTGCAAGGGGAGGGGGGGAAGGAAAAGAAAATCCACCCAAACAAAATAAACCATGACAGTTTGGGAAGGGAGGAGGACTGGGGGCGAGGGGAGGGGATGGGGAAGCAGCAGAGGGGTTGAGGAAGGCGAGTAGGAAGCTAGTAAGGCTAACTTTTGGCTTTTTACTGGGGTCTTAGTGGTGAGACACATGCCTCTGGTGGGCCTCAGTGGCTCCTGCTGCCCTGGCTGTGGTCAGCCCCACGGTACTGGTATCTGTGATGCTCTCGTGCCAAATCGTGTGCCTCTGGCTTCCAAGTGTCACAAGAGGGTTGTGTTGTGCTGTGCTGTGGGTGGGGGAAACTGAGGCACAGATGAGCTCAGATTAGCCTGGGTGCCAGGTGTGCGTATGGGAAGGTTTGGGGCACCCAGTCTTGCTTTTCTTGCGTTCCTACTGCCTGGTGCTCCAGCGCTCACTTGCTCCCTGGGTTTCGTTGCTCTAGCACGGCTGGAAGGAGCAGTCGCTGTTTTACAGCTGAAGACAAGGCAGCTGGAAAGAGAGGTTTTTCACACAGCTGGCTTCAGCAGCTGATCTTCCCAAGGGCTCTTGGGTTCTTCTCCAGGATGCCCTCTTAGCTCTTCCCTCCTGCATCTGCCAAGAGCACGTTGCAAAGTGTGGGCTATGGGAATGACACATCATCAGCCTCTGTGTCCTCCCAAGTCCTTTTTGGGCATTGTTTTCCCCTTTCCTCTCCTACTTTGAGAAGGTTGAGGTGACTCTGGAGCGAGGAGTATTTGAAACTGGTCATGGATGGAGCTACCTGAGCTCTTGGGTTCCCAGGTCCATAAACTGTACGGATGTCAACCCATCTGAGGAGGGGAGTGGGACGTGGAAACCTCCCCCCCCCCCCCCCCGTTTTATACTAGGGTCTGTCACAGGCTTGTGGGAGATCAAACTGGGCCTCGAGGCCTTAGGTTTGGCATCTTCAGAACAGCAGAAAACATTCCTGGCTGCCTCTGAAGAGCTGCAGGAGGGATGGGGTGACCTCACACCTGACACCTGCTCTGGCTTCGGAGTGGGATACGTGACGGGCACGGGGAGGGCTGGAGGCCGCGGGGAGGGCCGGAGGCCGCTAAGCGTGCAGTGCTGTTATTAGCCCTCATTGAAATGCTCGGTGGCTCAGTGCAAACGGAGAGCATTAAAGAGCCAGGTGCAAGGGCGTAAAGGAGCTTAAACCTTCCCCTCGCTGTTGGTGTCCATGCAGTCATCTGGCTTTAATGATGCTGGTGTTACCCGCTCCCTCGGTGTGTCAAGCAGGGGATGTGGTTTTAATGCCCAGGGTTACTCCTGCGTCGTTCCTTTCTAACCTTCCCCTGTACTTTGCATGTCCTGGGTGAGGACAGTCCCCACCCAGCAGCTGCCACCAAAGAAAACACAGCTGACAGCACCTTGGCTGCTTTTTCCCTGGTCAGGTCGTGGGCTGAGTGACCTTCTGCTGAGGATGGCAGGGATGAACTGAGCTCACTCCCCTGGGGTAGGGCTGCTTGGGTGTTTCTGCCAGCAAAAGGGCTCAGTGTGCTAAAGCGAGAGCAAGTGTTGGATCTGGAGGTTTTCCCCCCAGTTTGATGTGTGGGTGCCCCCACCCTGTTTCAGGGGCTTGTCTTCTCTGTCCCAAGAAGCATGGTCTCCAAACGGTGCCACTTGTTCCCATGAGACATCTCACTGGGGAAGGGCTGGAGTGATTGGATGGCCCAGGTGCTGTGGGCAGGTAGCTCCCATGGGAGCAACACACATCTACCCATCCTCACCCAGTTGAGACCAGCAGGATCTGCTGGGCTGGGAGTGACTCTGAGCCCTGGAGTCTTGTGCCATTGAGGGGATGCTGGGCTGAGAGGAGCCACCTGCTTCCTTGAAATCACCCTCCTGCTATCTCAGTTCCACTGTGTAATCCTTCCTCCTCCCGAAAAAAAACCTGTGAGCACGCCAGCCCAATGCTAATGAGCTTGATTGCTCCCCCTTGTTTTACACTGCATCACGGAGAGGAAAGTCTGAGCCCGGTTTGGGGGAGGGAGGTAAATACCCAGGGTGGAAAAAACAATCATCCACCAATGAAAAACTCAGGGGTTTACCCTGAGAAAAGGGGGGGGAACCGACAGACTGACAGACCTGATGACAGACCCAGCTCCAAAGCACCCTGGCCCCCACATCGCGGAGAGATGCCTTATTGTTTGATCTGGCTGTGAGACAGATTAGCAGCCCCAGGTGGAAAGTCATAATCTGCATTTAAATGGGCCGGTTATAAAAGGTAGGGAGCCCAGGAGCCCGCAGCATTATGCTGTGTCTTTAGGACTCCGTAATCTCTCTTTATTTTCTCCACAGTCTGACCTGGGAGCACAGTTTCTAATTACCAGGTCACCCTGCTAATATTGTCATTTCCAGCCAGTGGGTGTGAAACCATAGCAACGCCACATTGGCTTCCAAGTTTCTAGAGGAATAAAATTTGCCTTTTAATCACAGAAAATGACTGGGTGTCTCCCCCACCTCCCCCCCAACTTACTCTTCCCTAGTGCAATTCTCTATCAGGGTTCTTTTTTTAAAAGATATTTCGGGTGGGACCTTTTTGAAGCATCACCTTGTGGCTGTGGAAGACCATCAGCCTTGGTCTGGGAAGTTGTTTGCTCCTGGTAGGCTGGTTTGGATGCCAGAGCTTCTCTAAATGTGTGTGCTGTTTGCCAAAGAAGCTCTGTACTTCCTTTTATCTTTAAAAAAAGAGGGAGGAGAGAGTTTGAGACACAACTGAGTTATGGGGACGTAACCCCTTAACATCACAACACAGGATTCCTGTGTGCACCTGAGCTCGGCTCAGGCGGGAGGTTACTGCAGGGATGGTGGCTTCAGCTCATGGATTTCACTTCCCAGTTTGGACTGGTTGCAAAAAGCCCCTGGAGAGTTGGGAGACATCAGGGTTGGTGTGGCGGGCACATCCCATGTCCAGTGGCATGATGGCATTTACATTATCATCCCCTGTGTGTCTCTGGTAGCCTGGGGCTTGACAGTCCCCATCTTCCTCTCCTTGTGAATGCCCAACCAAAGGTGTGTTGAGCCAGGTTTAGGCACTGACACGAGTCCAAAGAGCCTCAAAACTTGGGGGGCTGGTTTCCAGCTCCCAAGGGGCGGGCTGGCAGCCCCACGGGACACCCAGCAAAAGTATGTCCCAACATCAGGAGAAGGTCAGGTCAGGTCTGGGCTCTGCCCCTCGGGCTTTGCCCCTCGGGCTTTCCTCCTGGCTCCACACGACGCCTTTACTGGGTTTCAGAAGCAGTTTCTCACTCAAAGTGAGTCAGACGTGAACTGGAATCACATTGTAAGGTGATTTTCCAGCTGACAGGAGTAGGTTAATTGTAAACTGTCTACTGAAGCTTTAAAACTCCTGTCCAGCCTTATTATTAGCGGTTTAAAATTTATGGAGTGAGACTTTGCTTGGTGATAGTTGGTTTGTGCCCAGACAACGTGTGTAACTAATCCCCATGCTGGGGGAAGGAAAATGAAATGCAAAGCTTTTTTTTTTTTTTTTTCTCTTCTTTCTTTCTCTTTTCTCTTCTCCCCCCCCATCCCTTATCCTTCTGACACATCTCAGGGTGTGCTGGGCAGAAATGTGGTCCTACCCGTGCTGGGATGGAGGATCCCAGCGGAGTCATCACCTTGAGGTTAAATCCCTTCCAGTAGCGAGAAACTTGACTTTGTATTTGAAGGAAACTCCCTGCTGGGGACTGAAATGGTGCCCTGAAGTGCTGGGAAATGGGAGTGTGGAGCTGGGCTCTGTGGAGACAGTGGATCTGGGCTCTGTGGGGTGGAGATTCCAATGGGGTTAGGATGATGGAGATCCCAAAGGAAGGATGATGGAGGTGATGCCATATCCGGGGGGGTTGGAGCTGACCTGCTGCAAGGTAGGGGATGGAGCCAGGTTGTCACTGTCGCATCGTTTGTTCCTTCATGCCAGGTACCTCTGTGGCTCTGCCTCAGCATGGGTGTCTTCTGCACGTGGCTGTCTGGGGACGACCACACGTTATTCAGCCTGTGGGTTTCCTCAAGTCGGAGCTATGGCCTTGTTAAAATTTTACTTATTTCCAGGCTGAATAGCTGCATCTGTCTGGCTCGGGCAGCCCCTGGACCCAGCTACGCCTCTCCCTGTCGGGCTGAAGAGCTGTGTTATTGTGTCTCTGCTCCCGGAGCGCTGTGGTTACAGCGCTCGTAAGCTGCACAGACCGAGCTCTCAGACTTACTCCCTGTAAAACATTTTAGTCACTGAAAACCAAGAGCAGCTCCCAGGCAGGTAATTAATTAGAAACATGAATTTGGAGGCTTGTTTCCCCCCCCCCTCATATAGTTGCTGTTATTTCTTATTTTCAAGCAATTTTTACTGAGTCTTTTAGAAACGCGCCTGTGTTTTAATGTTTTAATGAAGAAAGGGCTCCCCTCCCCATCCCAGCTCCACTAACAACGTGTCTCAAAGCTCAAGCTGCTCACCACCGATGGGCCCGGCCTCTATATGCGTGTAGGTACACACACAGAAGCACACACACACATACACAGAATTAAACTGGGATTTCGCAGCCACAGGGTTGGCCCAGCAGCTCCGATCCAGCTCCCCGTGCGTGGGCCAAGCTCCTGTTGACTTCAATAGAGTCTTGCCTGGTTTACGAGCCTTCGGAGCACAGCCCTGAGCAGGGGCTGCTTGTATAATGGCTATTGCATGATTAGTATTTGTATTACAATAGCACTTCAGGACCCCAATTGCGGCTCAGCGCCCCATTAGAGTAGTCCTTGTGCAAACAGGTAGTAAAGAGGTGGGCTCTGACCCAAGGAACTAACAATCGAGGACTTTACGGCCCCCGAGGCACCTTGGGATCAGTGATTTGTGTTACAGTAGCACTTACGGCATGTCTGTGCCCGTACTGATGTGAGTGGCTGTCGGGGCCTGCGCCCCGTCGCTGGGAATTTGGGGATCAGTGGGATGGGTGGGCAGACACCCGCTCGGTAATGACCCATCCCTGTGAGGGAGGTGGCTTTGCCTTCCCCTCTGCAGAGGCAGCTTGTGGGGGGAGTGGGAGGGATCTGCCCCGGCCTTTTCCTCCCCCTCCTCCTTTCATTGTTGGCTTGGTCCTGGGTGTGATGGGTGCTGCATCCATCCACCTGCCCTGGCACTGTTGGAGCTGGTGCTGCAAAGCCCGGGCACATGGGTGCTGGAGCAGTGCTTGCGGGTGTGTGCAGCCCATGGGTGAAGGTCAGTGGCTGTGCTGGGGGCAGTGGAGGGGCAACAGCAGTGGCTTGGTGGACTGTTGTGCCACCTTGGGCTGCCTTCTGCATCCCTGAGAGCCTGAAAGGCAGGAGGTTCATGCTAGAGAGATGTTTAAGGCTTTCTTCAGTATCTTCTCTGATTCCTTGGACCCATTGGCATCTCAGAGCTCTCTTCACCTTTTCCAGATGCATTTATCTTTACAGCATCAAATCCAAGCATTTTAGTCAAGTTTTGTTGGTGTCAGCAGAAGGGGGGGCGGGTTTGTGGTTTTATGCCCCCTTCCTAAAACATCTCTCCTGGGGTGGCTGCAATCCCTTCCTGGGGGCTGGGAAGTCCCAGCTGCTGAGCGCAGTCCAGGAGGGAAGCAACGCTGAGATGGGGAAAACCCAGCTTGCTCTTTTCACTTTGACATCTAAATCTCCATCCCATTTAACCACCTGACTCCTGGAACCGGGCCCTAAAAAAAGGAAAAGAGAGAAACCCCAGCAAACCTCACTGGACCCTCAGCGAGCTCCGGGCTCTGCTGTGATATATTGCTGCTTCCCATCCCAAATGCTGCAGCTGGGCAGGAGCCGCAGCCGATCCCAGGATCCCAGCACACAGCTGGCTGCGATCTCGCCCTCCTCTCTTGGAGAAAGCCCCGGCTTTAAATGCGATGTCAACATGAACAGCTGGCTGAGGAAATGCAAATTGAAGCTCCATTTCTGAGCAGCTGACACCGCTGCAGGCGGCCGGCGCGCAGAGCAGAGCTGTGTGTGGCTGCAGCCGCCTGGGCGTAGAGCCCGGCACGACGGGGCATCACAGGGACCCGGGCAGAGAGAAGGGGGGGAGCTGCTGGCCCCCCCCCCAGGGCTGCTTTGAAACATTCACCCACACTTTTAATTTTTAAAATACATACAGTTTTAAAAATTTATGTATATACTTTTAAGTACATAATTTTAGTTTTAATATACAATTTAAATTGTTAATAATTTAANCTTATTTTTTTCTGAACTGCTTAAAAAAAGCCAGCTCATCGCCAACTTAAAGTACAGGGCTGCAGAAAGGGAAAGCAGTCAACCTCACAGCTCCTCCACCATCCCAACCCTGTGTCTTTCTGGGGGAGCTGGGGAGGATTCGCCGTTGCCCCCCACCCTGCCCTGCCCCCCGGCACTCCCCGACCCGCTGCGCAGCATTGCAGCAGCCCTGGTGCACATCTGTCCCTGTGGCTGCTCTTATCTGCTGCGGCTCAAACCTGCCCTGCAGCATTTTAAGAGTTCTCTTGAATTAATTTTTTGCTTCCCCCACCCCTCCTGCTCTGCTTTCTAGCACAAAGTGCCCTGAAGCTTTGCAGCTTTTCCAGCATTTTTCTCCCTGGGTGTTGCCCTTGGTCTCCCCCCTCCATTCCCACCTCCGGAATGGGGCAATGGGTGGGTGGGCAGGAAGCACAGAGCTGCCTGGGGACCCGTGTCCAGCTTGGCTTTCCCAAATGGTAGCCAAGAGCATTAAAGCCCACACCATAGGTAAACAGTGCAGAAATTATAGGTCCAGGGTTGGGTTGTGAGCTCTGGTTTCTCCTGAGGAGGGAGATCCCTGGGGTTCTTTTGGCTGGAAGGTGGAGCAGACTCATGGAGAGCTGAGCACAGCTGTGTTGGGACAGAAATGCCACTGCAGACCCCTCCCCCCTCCAAAGCAGCTGGGGCTGTGGGGCAGCTCACTGCAGCGCTGCCTGCTCGGTCAGGATCATCCCACCTCTGCCCTGCTCCCACCCTCTGGTTCTCCCCATGCAAACCTTGGGGGGGATGCAGAGGGTTCCTTCCAGGCTGGACCCCCGGGGAAGGCAGGCAAAGGCTATCTTGGTTTTGGGAAGTTTTCCAGCTTGTTGCTGGGGGGACGTTAACTGGTGTATTGAACGGCGACCGCTCTCGGCAGTGCCGTGCCGGCACCGGGCCCGCCAAACCCTCACCAGGGCTCCCCAGGTGCTTCCTCACCCTAAGGCCGGTACCTGCGTTTGTTCTTCTTTCCAAAGGAGCAGCAAAGCCAAAACTTGGGGCGGGCAAAGTCCAACCAGGGCAGGGGAAACCCGCTGCGTGCTGCGGAAACACGGCCGGGACCAAAGCGTTCCCACCAGCCGCGGTGCCTGATTGCACAGGTAAATAGTGACACTGACCCTAACTAATGCACAAAGTAAATGAATCCCTTTCAGTTAATTGGCTTAAGTGTTACTTGTAGGGAGAGTAAATATTTTACAAGGGGCGCCGAGGCTTCGCATCGCTGTTCCGAGCGCTTTGTGCCGCTTGCTTCCCTGCCCTGAGGTGCTTGGGGTGAGCCTGGCTGGTTTGGGGAGCAGGGCTCTGCTGGCTGGGGTCTGAGGTGGGGAAGGGTCACGGGGGGAATAAACTGTTGGCAATGAAATGCTTTATCAGAGGAGTCCCTGGGGGGTGTCCCTATGGGACACCCCTGAGGTGTCTCGCACTGTGGGGCTGCCACGTGCAAACTGTAGAGCCCTGGGTGGAGTTGTGACACTTTTGCTCAAGTTTTCATATGTAACTGTGCCCTCGGAGTGGACTGGAGGGGAGGGGACCCACCCAGGCTCGTGCCGTCACCAGCAACCTCTGTACTGGTGCCAGCAGTGGGTGCATGCTGGAAACCAGTGTTGGCAGAGGATTTGCAAAGCTCAGTGCAGCTGTGGCCCAGGGAGACATGGTGATCGATGCTGGAGGTTGAGGGCAGGGGTGAGGTGACAAAGCTGTGGGCTGGATTGCCTGGAGCTGTGGAGCTGTGTGGTTAGGGACCACGGAGTGGGGAGCAGTGATTTATCTGGGAGGGTCTGATGGGGAAGGCAATGCCTGGCTGGGCTTCGGGGGGTCTTTCTGCACTGCTGTGTGTTGGGGGCTGGGGGTAGAGCAGGGACATGGCTCTTTGGGGACAGTACTTAATTATTAGGGAGATTTGAGTTCTCCTGGGAAAATTTCAGTTAGTTTTAGGAGAATGATGCAAAAACTCACACCCCCTTGGCAGCTCCTCCTCCTCCACCCCAGCTCACCCTCAGAATCCTCCCAAACCAGGCATGGTTTGGGGACAACTGGAGCTCATTTGTCACCTTTGGAGAGTCTAGTTTGCTCCATCTCCAAAGCCTGGTGCTTCCCCTGTATCCTGCCAAGGTTCCCCTCCCTTCTGCTTCGAGCTATCCATGCTGATAAAAAGAGGGGGGCAACCCCAGCGCCCCATCAGTGAACCCAAAACCATCACAGGGCCTGGCTTTGGTTAAAGGCTGTTACTAAATCAGAGGCTGGCAGGGGGAAAGGGGGGGGTGTTTAACTTTTAATACAATGTGTATTTATTGCAAACAATAATATACAAAAAAACCCAAAAAAAGGTAAGTTTCACAGAGAGAAGGATCCTGCAAACAAACCAAACCAACTTACCTACAGACAAAATATGATTTAAATGACAGGTCTTTTAAGTTACAGAAATACTTTAAAAAAGATCTGCTTTTATACAGAAATAGAAAGATGCCATATTATAAGAGTGCTTTAAGATTTTATTTTTTTTTTATCTTCTACTGAATCCCTAAACAAAAAAAAATGTTAACAAATATATCTTTTTTTTTTAAATAAAAAAAAAAGTCTGCTGTCTTTTTTAAAAAGCAATCCTTAACTGTTCAGCCACAGCTTCACCAAAGTCAGTGTCCCCACCTCAAGCCAGTTTTGGGGGTGGATATCCCCCACCCACCCTGCCATGGCATGGCTGGGGTGTTGGGTCTCGTCCTTGCACGAGCATCCCAGTAGAGCTGAGGCAGAAAACAAGGCAAATGATTCAGTGATACGCTACATTTGCAATCTTTAGTTCGTACAATTATTATTATTATTTTTTTTTCCAGTTTATCCTTAAGACAAAAGAAAAAAAAAATTTAAAAAAACAAAAGGAAGAGCACAAGTTTGTACAAACCCAGGACACAGATTCCAAAAAGAATAATAATAATAATAATAAAAAAAAAAGAATTAAAGAGTGAAATAAAGGACTGGTTACAGTTTAGACCATAATTTAACAGGCACGGCTACCTTCTGACAAATGCAATTGCTTCTGAAAGGACTTGGAACAGAAGGGAGATGAAAGAGAAATGAAAACAAATTGTGATTAAAAACTCCTCACAAAATAAATAATTTTAAAGTATCTGTGATGTCCCACAAGCAGAGAGGGAGCCCCTGGGTGGGTTTTGCATTAGGCCAGGGGTAGCTGGAGTGAGGGGGTTAAGCTCAGCTCCCACCCCAAACCCCAGGGTTGGGCAGAGCTGGGGACAAGTGATTATCACAGGGCTGCTTTTAAGGCTTCTCAGCAGCACTTTTTGCTGCTTGGGGGTTGGGGTTATTTTTGTTTGTTTGTTTGTTTTTTTCTTTCTTAAGGCTCAAGGTTATTAAAAAATAAAGTTAAAAATCTTCTCCTGGCTGGTTTTTGCTCTTAGTTAGAAAAATAAAAGCCTCTCCCATGCTCATCCCTGCACAACCTCAGCTGGCATCTCCCACGCTGCCGAGCTGACCCATCGCTAAGCCTGGCGCTGGCCACGCAGCAAGAGCTTTGTTCTGAGTTAAAAGCACGCTGGTTTGCTCTTTTGTTTTTATTTTTAGAGAGAAAAAAAGACACTTATCTATACAAAAATACCTCTGGCTGCAAGAAAACCTAGGGCTGCTCCACTAAGTGTCGTGGTTTTTTTTTTTTAGCTGTTGGAAAAATAAGACCATTTTTAAAAACAAATCTCTAAAAAATATGTATAAATCCCCTCAAATTGGTAACGAATCATACACAGTACATACTAAAAAATATTTAAAATAGAGAATATTCCTCACAGAGGACTCTTGAGTTTTCTCTTCCCCCCCCTCCCTCCCCCAATTTTTTTTTTCTTCTTTTTAATTACTGCTAAAAAAAAACCCCAAAAAAAACCCATTACAAAAGTCCGGAGAACAAGACAGCTGAGCTGGTTGGTTAGAAATCTCATCACACCGTGCTCTGGAAGCAGAGTTAAAAAGTCCAGTCCTTGGAAAAAAGTCTGTACCGAGTTGTGCTGGTTCTTGGAGCAGTCTGGCCACTTCCTGGAGGATGCTGTAGTGCAGAAGGCTTGAGGAGCTCTCTCCTCCCCACCAGCTTGAACTTTAATGTCTGTTTTAATTATTATTTTAAGTTTTAAAGAAGGGGAAAAAAAAGTCTGAGGAAGTTCCTTGTTCTTCTTGTTGCCTCTTCCGTGCCTTTTTTTTGCTGTTGATTTTATTGATTTTTAATTAAATTTTCAATTCATTTTTTAAGTTTTAAATGGCTTTAGGGTCTGGTGAGCTGTGTGTAGACGGGCTGTTCCCAGTGCTGCGGGCTGTGAGTCTGGGGGATGGAGGGGACCCCAGAAGTGTCTGCAATGGGGGTGTACATGGGGCGCTGCGTGGCGTTCATGTAGGTGAAGGTGGAGTAGAGGCTGCTGCTCTGGCCGGCGGCGTGGCTATAGTAGGAGCTGGAGTTCTGGTGGTCGGTGTAGTCGTACTGGGAGCGGGTGATGGTGGGGTATGAGGAGCTGTAGTGCTGGAGGTTGAAGGAGCTGTAGTTGATCTGCTGCGGGGAATGCTGCTGCTGCTCACTGTAGTGGCTGGGGCTGAGCTGCTCCGTCTTGATGTGTGTCCTCTGCTGCGCCTGGCCCTGCTCACCGCTCAGCGCCGGCAGCCCGTGCTGCGGCTGGGGCTGGGGCTGCGGCGGGGGCTGCGGCTGCTGCTTGGACATCCAGACGTGGCCGGCCCCTCCGGCTTGTGAGCCCGACGTGCTGCTGATGCCGTAGCTGCCGGTATAGGTGACCTGGCCTGGCTGCCCGTGGGTGGCCGGGACCCCCGGGTGGCCGTTTGGGGGGAGGTACTGATCGAACTCATTGACGTCAAAGGTCTCGATGTTGGAGATGACGTCGCTGCTGAGCTCGCCGATGTCCACGTCTCGGAAGTCGATGTGGGGCGGCTGCCGGCCGCCTTCTTGCAGAGGGCGGCCCTCTCGCTTCAGGTCCTGCTTGCCTGGCTGCGCGTCCGTCTTGGGGGTGGTGGGGGGCGTGGGGGGGCCCTGCGATTGCCCTGTGGACGGAAGGAAATGGTACAGGCATGAATGGGGTGTCGCTCCTGTTGACAGCCGGGCACCCCGACACCAGCAGCTCCCCAAGGCAGGAGGTGCTGCCAGAGGCGATAACGCCATTAATAGTTAACCCGCGGCGCGGCCGGATAACAGCGCTGCTGCGGAAAGCAGTTGCGTAGGGTAACACAAACATCTCCAGGTGCAAGGAACAGAGACACAAACCCTATCACCACCCATCTATCACACCGGGTAACATAAGCCAGCCTTCAGACAGGAGCAGCGTCATCTTTTGGTTGGGGTTTGGGGTTGTTTTTTGGTTTCAAAGTACAGGCAGAAGGGGTGGAAGGGGCTGCTGGGGCGAGTTTTTGTGTGTCTGGGCTACGGGCAAGGCTCGCGGGCAGCTTTAGCCCCTCTGCCAGGGCAGCTGCCCCTTTCTTGCTACATCTCTGGGTGTCTTTCTCCCCAACACCCCTCCCCTCCCCGCCGTACCCATTCTCAGTTTCAGCCTGGTTTAGGATGCAGCTGTTCTTAGGTAGCCCCCCTTCCCCATAACGCCTCGTGGGGCTGCAAGTACCTACCCGAGTGCTCCCCGGGGGAGTGCACCTCACTGATGCTGGAGGATGACTGCGGGGAGTCCGCCTGCAGCGCCTTGAAGATGGCGTTAGGGGAGATGTGGGTTTGCTCGGAGCCTTCCTCCTGCTCCGACTGCCCGTTCTTCACTGACTTCCTCCGCCGCGGCTGGTACTTGTAGTCGGGATGGTCCTTCTTGTGCTGCACCCGCAGCCGCTCGGCCTCCTCCACGAAGGGACGCTTCTCGCTCTCGTTCAGCAGCCTAAGGCAGGGGAACACGGGGTGAGGGGTCAGCTGCAGCTCATGATGCGGGGGGGATCTGCTAATTAATTAAAGCTTAATACCAGCCCAAACCTCTCCCCTGGATCCCCCCAAATAGCAACGCCAAGCCCCCCACAAGGTTGAACCCCCAGTCTAGGGCACATGTGGGTTGTCACCCCCTCTCTTGCCCCCCACGGGTTGCTTCGGTGGCCAAACAAGAGGTGCAAGAGTAGGGGCAGGGTCTAGCCCTTGTCCCCCCCAGCTGCCCCTGCAAGGGCACACATCGTGGCTGTGGGGAGTTGCAGGTGACGGTCCCCTTGCTGCTTGCTAGGGCCAGGTTTGCTCGCAGCTTTCTCCTCCTGCCCCAAGAGCAAACTTAGGATTCCCTACCCCCCTCCCCGCAGTCACAGAGGAAGAGGGGGCCAGGTGACTCACTTTCCTTGTGTTTTTCTCCCCTCCCTGCCTTATTTTGGAAGTCGGAGGGCACCCAGCCATGTGCCACTCATCGCACCCACCCACCCGGGGCTTGGCAGAGCATCGCCAGTGCTCGCCCTGCGCCCAGCTTAAGCAGCGTACCCCCCTCCTCCCTGCTCCTGCCTCCCCTCGCCCCGCATCACTTCTCCTCCCGGGCCAAGCTGATGCAATCCAGAAAACCATCATTTCCTCTGGCCGAGAGCACAAACAAACAAACGCCGAGGCAGGCCCCGCTGGGTGGGGGGGCTCTGGCAGCCCCCCGCCCGGCCACCCCCTGCCCGGCGGGGCCGGCTGCCACCGGGGCATTGCTCAGGGAGAAGAAACCGCTTGTGTGAGACTAGAAACCGGCCTCGGGGAACGCCTTTCCCCACTTCCCCCCCTACTATTCTGGCTTCTCCTACACCAAACAAGTTTTCCAACACATGCAAAAGTTTTCAGCGAGTTTTCCAGGCTCGAAACCATCCTCTCCCTCCTTTTCCACCTCCTCTGGCTGCTGGTACAAGGCTACAGCCGGCTTTGCAGGCTGCACCGTGCCCCTTCCAGCACACACACGCCCCCGCGCCCCCTCCCCC
>VZTU01034312.1:0-80305 GCA_013400835.1 Zapornia atra
GGGGGGAAGAGTGCCTGGGGGTTGTTGTGAAGGCAACGCTTCTGAACGAAAATTGACAACTCCTTCACTGAGTTTACTTTCTGGACTTAATTCCAGAGCAGCCCAGTTGTTGCTCAGCGTTGTCTCTCTTTTTCAGTAGGGTGTTAATCCAATAATAATAATAATTTAAAAAAAAAAAAAAAGGAGCTGGCTAAGTCAAGATACAATCTAATTTTCTGTTTTTAATACTCTGGCTATCAGTCCCCAGTGACTGCCGAGCACTCTTCAAAGAAAACAAAGAGCATTGATTCCATTTGTTCCCATGAGCTGCAGCTTCTTAATAATATCAGGTGAAGATTTATTTTCCGAGCATCAAACCAAATCAAGCAGGGCAAACCCTTTAATTCAGAGGGTGCCTCTCCCCCGTTTGCATCCTCCTGGCTTATTCCAGAGCGACACTGGGCAACTATTTTTGCAGGGGAGCTGAAGCAGTTAGGTGTTGCGCCACAGACTTTGCGGGGAATCAGCACGCCTGCCTGATTGACTGACAATAAATACATTTATCCCAGCAATTCTTTATTTCCCTGAGAGTCTGTGATATTTAGCCAGCATGCCAAGAAGCTAATAGATACTATAGATCCTTTCTTCCTGGGTTTTGGGGTGTTTTGGGTTTTTTTTCCCCAAACAGCCATTCAAGTGCAAAATCTAATTGTTAAGGCTATGAAAATAGATCCATAAACTTAACAGAGCTGGAGTCCTCATTAGAACTACCCTGCTTGTTTTCTATACGATGCTGGAGTCTCACGCTCTCCGCTGTTATTAGGCACTTGGCCGTGACCGGTTTGATGTAATAATTAGGAACTGACTTGTTATAACTGAAAAGACAGCTCTGATGTCAGTGGGACTTATAAACACTGTGTCACGCAGGTTTATTATTTTTTACTACATTTACTCATAATGTAAAAATAGCAGCCTGTCTATTCTTTCTTTGGGAGTTTATTCGGGTCCAACGCAGCTATAATAGGCTCTTCTTTGAGAGCTGGCGATGAAGCATGAGAGAGGGCTTCTTCTCCTTGCTGAACTCATTCATCTCAATCAGCAATCTTGTAACCAAAAAGGGGGGAGGAAAGGGAGATGGTAGGACAGCGATGGTGAAGCCCCCGAACATGGATCGATGCATTTGTTAACCTGGAGTTTCTGAGCTTTAGTATCTGTGCTTTATGAGAAGGCAAATCCTAAGCGTGCTGTTGAAGCAGCCATCCCTAAATTCTGGGAGAAAAGTTGGGGAATCAAATAGAAAGGGAATTATCCAGAGCTAAATTTGTGTTCTGGATATGTGCCTCCCGCCTTCTCTTATGAGATCTTCCTCCTGGGTCTAGTGCTGAGTGAGGGTTAGACTTTTTCCTTCTTTTTTTTCTTTCCCACCTAGTTCTTTGTCATTTTGTTTTGTAATTACTTAAGATTTTTATAGCTCTACTGGAAAGATGACAAAATTGCAGAAATGTTGCTCTAACATGAAATGAATACTGGGAAGGTCATTGCTCTTTGTATTAGGTGAACCTTAAATGTTATTAGGACTTTAAATTGTTTTTTATTAAATGTTATTGTTCAGATAAATCATATGTGGGGATGCTGGACAATGTATCTGTCTCCCCAGCTGTCTTATTTATTGGCTTATCTTTTTAAGACTATCAATTTGTCTGTCTGTCCCTGCTCTGTGTCTGCATATTCTCTGGCTTTTAATGACCTATAGCTGCTTCTTGATATTATTTGAAGACCCATTAGAGCTCTTGCTGTCCAGCTGCTGCTACAAACCAGATACCTTAGGCGGGGCAGCGCTCTTCCCCATCTCCCAAACAGCAGACAAGTCATAAGCATCTTACTATGGATTTCTTTTTATTAAAGTTGTATATCTCCCTCTTACAAAACCCTGGCTTGTGCCTCGGGAAGCCCAGCTGAGGGCTGTATCTCCTGGGGGGCCCTTGTGCCTACAAGTCTCGTTGCTTCAACTGCCTCCCCTCTTGCCTTGCTCCCATCTAATTTGTCTCTCAATTTGCTGTAGGTGCCGTCTGCTAATAAACTCTCCCTTTGCCCTGACCATGAAAGAGAGAGGAGACCGCGGGTAGCAGCATGGCTTGCAGCTAAAGGCTTTGGGAACTTGATGCTCAGTTGCCAAAAGGCAGAGCCAGACAGAAATCCTCGCCTGCAAGTGCCTCACCAACTGCTGCAAGACACAGGGGGAGAAGCAGCAAGGCCAGTGCTGCCCCTGTCAACCCACAGACCATCACCACCCCCCCCAGCATCCTGCTGGGACCGCTGCGGATGTGGCCACCCGACGCGTTACTGTTGACACAACCATCCTTTGGGAGGAAAGAATTTCAGCTCCAAAGAGTCTCCCTTGTCAGAGTTGTACTGATGAGCAGATGCTGTATGTATTTTATGTATTAATGCCCAAAAGCCGCAATAATTATTCAAAACCACAGTTAAGGCACTTTCCAAAGCGACGCGTTTGCAGCAGACAAGAAGGTTGAGGAAAACCTGACCCAGCACCATCTCACGGCCTCTCCAATTTACTCCTATCAAATTTCATCAGCGACTCAGAACTTGATCTTTCTATTGATTGACTGGAGTCACCTCTAGATATTTTCATGCTGATTTGGAAGCCCTTTCATACAATAAAAGGAAGGGAAAAATGAGGTTAAGGAAGACTTTTGACCACTGATCAGCAACTCCGGCCAAAACTTTCCCAATCAAGTGATTTGCAAAGTTGGCCTCTGCTCCCAGAGAAACTTTCCACAGCTGAACACAGCACACAGAGTGGGATCACTCCTGTTATCATTTAGATCTCCTTCGACTGGATCACTTTTAGATGAGGAGTTTCCATGCTGATCCTGAGAGCAACCCCTAGCCCAGTAGCTGCCTTCCTCGGGACTCTCGGCACTGCCCTCGCCCAGGGACCCTGCACCTGGTCGCAGCTGCCATGCTCTACCTGGTTGCTCTCCTCTTGCACTGTGTCCCCTTGGCCATGGGACAGTATGACATTTGCAAGTCCTGGGTGACCACGGATGATGGCCCATCATGGGAGTTTTATGCTTGTCAACCCAAGGCCATGCGGATGAAGGATTACGTGACTGTACGGGTGGATCCAGCAGGAATCACCTGTGGGGACCCCCCGGAGAGATTCTGCACCCATGTAAGTGTTTTTCCCTCCTTGTTTGATGTGTTATAACAGACTCTGCGTGCAGGTGGCCAGAGGCAGCATCCTGCTGAGGTGCCACCGTAAGGACCTTTCGGTTCAGGGTGACAAGGGTGGGGGGCTGCCCTGAGCTCTCAGACTGCTCTTTGTCAAATGGGGAGAAGGTGTCCTGGCTCCCTGGGGCTGTGCCAATGGGACGTCAGCCCTAGAGCAGTGTTGGTGCTGGTATGTTGGGGGGGTGGGCACAAGGAGGAGCCGGGGATGGCTGAGCACATCCCTCTGCTCGCTAAAACCCGTGTGGGGGGGTGTTCACCAATCCCATCCCAAAAAGGCTGTGCCGGCACTGGAGTTTTATCAGAGGGTAGTGCATCATCTCAGCATGAGTAAGTGCGAGGGGCGGGATGGCAGAGGCCAGCGTGGCTCCACACACCAGCAGCTCAGGCGATCGGTCCGAGAGCCACGAGGGTCACTCCAGTCCCAGAAAAGGCAGCTCTCCCTCTCTTCCAGCCTCCACACAAAAAGACTCTCTGGACAAAAGCTTGCCCTTGTAGTTAAAATCTTTAACTTATTTTCTCTTTAATATTAATCATTGCATTTCATTCCCTGCACCACAAAGCTCAGCAGGAGCATTTGATTTATAATTCACAAGGCTTTACGTGGTTAAAAAGAGTTCGGGGGTCAAAGCAAAGAGCAAAACAGTGTGGCTGCAACATCCCCTCCCCGTGTCCTCCAGGACCGGTCCAGGCACTCGTGTAGGGCACAGTGACCAACCCACTCCATGGTGACAGGGTTTCTGCTGGGGTGAGCACTGGGCAAGGACTGTAGTAGCCTGTAACCTGTAATGAGAAGGGGACTTTTCCTCCCTCTACATCAGTGGAAGAGGGGACAGGAGTCCCAGTTTCCTTTGCCATTGTTACCCAGACTCAGGTACCCCTGTGCCTCAGTTCCCCACCCAGAAAACACACACGTCTAGGAAATACCCTGTGCCCAGCCAGCCCGGGATAGCTCTCAAAAATCCAAGAGAAAAATGCTGCTTTGATAACCAGAGATGACAAATATTGATGACCACCAGAACATGCCACTGCTATTTATCTACCCAGTTCTCCCCAGCCAAAGGGGTCTCATTAGTACCAGGAAAGGTATTTTCACTAATTCCCAATAAGAAGCAGCTTTCCCTTTTAAAAGTTCTTTTAAAGAGAAAGATTACACCAAAGGTTGCAAATAAAACAATTAACTATTGATGGGCCAGTCTGGGTTTCCATTTATCTGACTGGCTGTGGAAGGATTAAAAGGTGAACAACAGATCTAAGCTCCCTGCTGCTTTTCCCAAACACTCTCTGCCTAAGGAGGCTCCAGACTTCGGCTCCACTGACCTCGGAGGAAACAAAAGACACAAACTGCAATCAGCTCTCTACATCTCTTGGTTCAGTCAATACTGAGCTAAAAAACTCCTTCTATTCTGGGCACCAGCAGCCTCTCCTCGTAGCGTACGCCTGCCATGTGCTGTAATGCTTGCAAACACCGTGTACAGCCGTGAATGGGAGTTACACAAATGCACAACATGGATTTGCCTTCCTGTCCCTGCATCACCCTGGGGCGCACGCCTGGCCGGGCTCCCATCTCCCAGACAGAAGCCAGGAATGTCCCTGAGCGGTTCCCTGATAAAGAACCACTCTAAGAACAGGAGTGGTATCTGGCAAGTTATTTTTTCTTTAGATTTTTTATGAAATCCCATGGTATTTGTGGCCTTTGCTCCCTCATCATGCACCAGCCCCATTCTATCCAGGATATTGCAGGGGTTTAGAAGCAGAGTAGGTGGGTAAGGAGCCCACCCAGCACTCAACACACAGGGCAGGAGTTGGCTGTAGGAGAGATCCAAACTCTGGCCCAGCCTCAGGACCTGAACGGTGCGTGCTGGGAGGCCATTGAGGCACCTTTCCATGGCCTCTGTCACAGAGTGACACTGCTGAGCACCCCTGTTTGGTCTGTAGAAAGGGGAACCAGCCAGAACCAGCCTCTCCGTCACCAGTCCTGGGTGGTGACTTGACACCAATTGACGTGCAGAGAGGTGTGAGGAGTTTCGCTACCCTGGCACAAAGGAAGCACCACACAAAAATCAACGGTGCTGCCCATGGATCATCCCAACCCCCGAGCCCCAGCCCCTGCTGTGAGGGGGGCGTTAGCAGCTGGCATGACCCCCATGCGGCTCCGTGCCAGATCCCCTTTGGATGCCTTTTGGTGTCCTCTTACCCTTTCTATTCAGGCTTTAATTATTTCTATGTAACAGGTAGGTTCTCACAGGAGCCCAGCTTTCCAGCAGAGAAGTTCTTATGGTGACTATATTGCTTTCTTAGGTGTCTTTCAAAACAGCAGGGCACTGTCCATGCAGTTAAACTAATGTTGCTTAGAATTAAGCCCAACGGGACACCAGCACAGCTCAAACCACTGAAATCAAAATTAAAGACACACCCCCCCACACCCACACCCCCCTCCACACTTAAGCAGACAGATGAGAGGGAGCTGGGCAGCATCCCTGCACAGGGCATCACTGCAGGCAGGCAGGGGATGAGAGTTCTGGGGGAAGTCAGGACCTCATGAGACAGCGAGTGTGTCCTCTGAGGCTGTACCGGTACCGGGGAGGTATCACCAGAGCCCTCAGGATCACATGCTATGGTTTTAACAACGTCTGAGCAGCACTCAGAGAGAGTTCTGCAGAAAGGGGTGTCTGGGGGATTGCAGGAGTTACTGGGAGGATTGTCTGTTCTGTTCTAAACAATTCGAGTCACATCTGGCTGCTCCTTTCCGGTTGGGAAGCGTTTTGCTGCTTATTAAAGTTGGGGTTTTTTTGCTTTTTCCCCAGTTTCTGAGCCTGCTGCTATTCATGCCGGTGCCTTTCTGTACTTTACCTCCTGGCAGGGCAGGGGGGTAGTAGGAGCAGAGAGACAGCTGGATAAATAAATAAAAGTGTGCCTGAATGCTAATAGGGAACAGATATTTTAATCAGGGGTGTCAAGGAAAGGGTCACAATCCCACCCAGGGCGCATCCTGGACCGGCTAACGGCAGATTTCCAATGAGAGGGGTTTGCAGAGCAGGCACAGCTGGGGAACAGCAAAGCTCTGCACGGGGCAGAGGAGGGATGCAGTGCTACTTTGCCATCCTGCCCTCCCGGTGAGGAGGGGGAGGATGGCAGAGCTGGCAGGGTGCTCCCAGGTGCTGAGATGCTGAAGCACGGAGCAGGGATCTTTAGGAGTTTCACATGGAAGCAGCAGCGTTTCACACACAGGATAAAAACCTGTGTGGGTTTTGCAGGCAGTTCACATGCAGGGTGGGCGGTGGGGAGCAGGCACCAACCACCCCAGCCCCAATCCCTGCTCCAAGTAGGTTTTTAGCTCAAGGGGCTTCCAAATCATCCTCGCAGAAGCGAGGAGAGGCATCCGTAGCAGACTGCCCACAGGTGAATGGCTTCACTGCTCCTGGATACCCCAGGGAGAGCTCCTACACCCAGCCAGCAGCTCCCCGCTCATGGGGGAGCCCTTCCCCCCCTCTCCCAGAGGTGTTGGGGCCATATTTCTCCTTCAGACACCGCTCTTTGATGCCGGGCCGAGCTCTTAGCCCGTATTGATGGGTCAGGGGTATTTTTATTTGGCGTCAGCATTGTTTCATCAGCTAATAGAGCTTGTTGATTTTTGGCACGGGTACATGAAAGGAAAAGGCTTTACTTATTTATTCATTACACATTCAGCCAAATTTCATGCTTAGTTTAATTCTTAGCTAAACTTTTCTGAATGACACGTGGTTACAAGGCTTGTACTTAAGAACTATTTTTCTTAGTAGACCAGGCACTAAAACTGGAAAAAGCAGACAAACTTTGGGGTACAGAAACTCTTTTTCCCTACATTCTTAGCCCTTCCCAGCCATATCTCCATACCCCTGTTTAGGAGCAAGCAAAGAACTGTGGGTTTGGGGATGGTTAAAACTAAAGTCAAAGTTTCTGAGGTAAGAAGGCAAGTGGAGATGCGTTTCAGAGATGCTCCTCCAAAAATGTTTTTAAAGATTCAGGATGGTCTGGTGGTTAAAGGATGGATTCATCCCTTCTGGCACCCTAAGCAGACAAAACCCAGAGCCCTTCCCGACAATCCCATGGGATGTGCCCATGCTGTCCCGGTAGGAGAACCGGGAGGGCAGAGCGTGATGGGTCCTTGGCTCAGAGGGTCTTTGGGCTGAGTGGAGCCCGCAGACAAGCCAAATGAAAAACCCTTTCTGAGAAAAGTGGATATTCTCTCTCCTCCTCAAATAAATCATTTCTTCCCACCATTGATTGCAACTCCCTCATTAACCTTAGCAGAGAGCTGGGAGTCAGAGCTCCCCTCTGCCCTTCCTTATGGGGTCTCTACAGCACTGGGGACAATTATTTTGCCTTTATGCCAAAATTCAGCAGCACAAGAAATCCACTCACTGCTGCCAGATTGCCCATGACATCTCGGTCAGGGTTATGGGATGGAAAGCCATATCTTTTCATATCTGTAACACACCAACAGCCCCTGTGCACCCCTTGAACCCACAGGTACATTAAATTAACTCCTGGAAAATCCTCCCTTTTCCTTTGAGGAGAGCCTGGAAACGGCAAGCACTGCCATTCCCATCTGGCTGAAGGTTTCCTAATCCACCCCTTGCACCCATGGCAGCCCCAAGGTTGGGCCCTTTCAGTTCTGTTCCCACCCTTAATGAGTTCTCAGCAGTGGGGCTACTGCAGAGAACAATGTGATGTTTGAAGTACGAGATCAGCAGCTCCTTGCCCTTGGGACCAGACCCTTGGATGGTGTGTTATTAGCAGCTCAGCAAATTACACCCTGCTGCTCTCCCAGCACACAGGCTACTCCAGAGCGTGGCAGGATCTCAGCGTTACAAAAGCAGAGGCTTCACAGAGAACACATAGAACAGAATTCAGCTTTAGAGAGTGCTGAGCAAACGGGATTTCCCCTCACAGTCCATAGCAATTTCCTTAAATGCCTAGTTTGGGCTTCATCTCCTTGTAAAGTGGGATGCTGCTCCCCTAACAAGGATCATCTCCTCTTGCCGATGGAAAAGGCACGGCGAGACAAATCAAGCTGTCAAGTAGATTTAATTGGTGCAGCGAGCAGAAAGTTTACCCCTGTCTTGAAAGAGATGGGGAAAAATAAACTGCTTTTAAGAAAAGCTTTGCTCTTCAAAGGGTCTAGAAGGGAAAAGCTGGAGAGAGCTGACTCCAAAGACTTGCTGGGGTGTGTGGCCAGAGCCAGGAGAGCAGCTCTTACCCTCACTCATACACCAGCTCCCAGCATTACGGTTTTCCATAAGCAACTTTTGCAGCTGAAGGGATTCAGGGAAGTCCTTTCTATTTCTTTCTTTTTTAATCCATCTTGTGTTCTACAGCATAGGTAAGGTCTCCTGTTAGGCTTTAAAAGCAATTCTCCCTACAGATAAGCCAGCCTGAGGGTGAAGGAGTGCTCTCCTACCACACTCTGGTTTCCCCAAGTCCAGTTTTACCATTACTTGTCCCAGCTGCAGCTTCAGACCCCAAACAACCGTTTCCTGTCGGGGTTTTGAGGCGTGGGGCTGACCCAGCCCGTTACCCCACCCAAGTGGCAGCCACATCCCCGCTGGTGCCACCGCAGCAGCACTACAGCCTGCAGAGCGGTCACTGACCCGCCTGGAAGTCACCTCTGCAGAGTCACCCAGACCTCCTTCCGCACGCTCGGCTGCAGCATGGCATGCCCGGCGCTGCACGCAGCGCTGCTGGGCTGGCTGCAGCCGTTACATGCAGCAAACTGCACAAAGGGGGGCTGCAAAACCACACACAGCACTGGATGGGCATCTTCCCCCAACCCCATGGTTACACTCTGGGGAGCACAGCCACCAGCAAATAACCCTGATGTCCTCAGTGGGGACCATCCGAGCTCTGCAGCTGGCTTGTGCCATTGCCTTGGAGAAACCAAATCAGAAGCATGTCCACACAGTGCCAAAACCCCATCCAGGAGTCAATCAGCACAGTCACTTCCTTCTGGTTGCAGAAGCAACCAGACCCCTGCATCCCACCCCCAGGGAGGAGGACAGGGCGGTGAGGAGCCAGCAGTCACTCTGCGCACATCTCACACCATCCCTGCCCAGCCAGGTACAGCAACACAGCAACAGCCAGGGGGTCCTGAGGTTAACGAATTCCTCCTCTGACCTAGATGGTGGGCTCCATCAAGCGTGAGCAACAGCAGCTCAGCAATGGTTGGCTAGCAGAGCCCGAATTTCTGACTTGATGGAGTTATTAGGCACGTGAGCTGCCACTGACCTGCTTAGTGGGAGATCTCCATTGAGATGGTGTTAGCACCACTGCTGCTGCTGCCCTCTCCAAGGTCTCCATCTCCTGAGGCACCCAGCCTGCAGTGCTGAGTACGCCCCAGGCGTTACTCGGGTGGTTCAATGTAGGACACAGGTTCCTGCGCTGGAAAACACCAAAGGGGCTTTTTCATCTATGGACTGTGAAGCACTACTTGGTAACCATCCTGGAGATGTCTGTCACCCCTGAGATAGACATTTACTGGAGAAGGCAGTGCCTGCAAAGCACTGGCTAACCACTAACAGCAGTTTGGACTTTAAGCCTTTGCCCCACGCAGATGTGCTATCCTGTGCCATGCAGTGCCCTAACCCCGCCTGCAGCCTCAGACACGTCCCCCAAGCTTCCTGCAAGTCCCCCCCCCCATCTTACTGGCAGCATCACCAGGCCCCACAGAGGGTGCACGTTGCAGCACTGACCCAGCACCTGCTCTGCTGCCCAAACCTGCCCGTGCTCCAGCACTGGGCACCAGCACCTCCACACATCTGCTCCGCACTGCAAACAAGCAGGCTCAGGGGAGCCTGAGGCTCCGTTGGTCAGTTATCCCTGAGCAGGGTCCAGCACTGAGGGGGAGCTGGCTGGAGCTCCATGGGCACAGGCACACAGCAAGGCAGAGCCCCCAGGTTGGGTCACATCCCGGCTGCCCTCCCTCCCGCTCACATCTCTGCCGGAGCCAGGAACAGAGCAGGCTCCCCCTCTGCCCCACCATGAGCAGTGCTGGGTGGCTCCAGCCCCCTCATGCTGCAGCCCAGGGCTGACCCCCGCTTTGCTGCACACGGCAGTGTGGGCAATGGGTCTGTGCTCTCCCAGCGCTGAGCTCTGCACGGATGCTGCCACCACTGTGTTCAGTCCTGTCCTTGTCACCTCCACAGCCCTTTTGCGGGAACATCCTGAAGGAACAGCTAGCACAGGCTCCAATGGTTTTCACAGCCAGCCTTTCCCCAGCTGCTCCAGCTCCACAGCGCTGCCATTAAGGGGTGTGGGGAGCTCTCTAAAGGAAACGGTCGCAGCCCTGCCCCTGGGGACAGCCCCTGCCAGCAGCTAGGACACTTTAGCCACCAACAAGCACCCCTTGAAACGCTGCCCCTAAAAAAAGACCACATAAAGCAGCCAGACACTGCAGGCAGGCAGAGTACTTGATGCAGCAAGACTCAGGAGCCTGGAACGGGGTGGGGAGGCGGGGGGAGGGGGGTGCAGGGGCACCTACCACCCAGCCACCCTCCTCCTGCATAGGCTCTGGGGGAGATACGCAGCTCCCTTCAAGCAGAGCCTCCGCTCCCTCCCCTTTCCCACCCTCGGCCTCCACATCCTGCCCTCCCCCATTCAAACTATCAGGGCCTCTCTTACAGAATAAAATATTAATAGTGGCGTAGCGAGCCTCTCTGCAAAGGCTGCACGTATCGAGCTTACAAGGCGCACAAGCTTTTAGAGAGCAGGACACTTTTCCTACTTCCTAAGCATTTTCTTAGTCCTGAATCAATAATGCACCGGGAGCCCGGCACACGGGTCGTAGCTGCTGTGTTCCTGCTGGTAAGGCCTACGGACACGGGGATGGCTCTACAGCGAGCTGCAAGGGCTTAATCATCTGGCAGAGGAGAGATGGGGCAGGATCCAAGCACCTTAATTTGTAGACAAGCTTTGGGGAAGTGCCCTGGGAAGAGCAAAGCTTGCAACTCCTGGGGACAGAAAGTCCCAGTTCGGAGGCGAGCTAAAGAGCAGTCAATGGGATTAAGCGCCTGTGCCTTTGAACGCGTGCCCATGGTCGCTGGCTCAGGGGTGTCTGGTTCTCCAGCCTCTGTTCTCAGGCTCTAGGTCACCCCGTAATCTGCAGGCTTGCAAAAGGAGCAGTGGCAGGGGCGCAGCGCCGGCAGCGAGGTGGGTGCAGAGGTGAGCCCAGGGCGCCAGGAGGGATGGGGTTAGAGCAGCTCACCGGGGGATTAGCAGTTCACAAAGAAAGAGCTGCTCAAAAATTATTCCACGGGAGGCCAGGCTGTGGGTGATGCGTGTGTGTGTGTGTGTGTGTGTGTGTGTGTGCCCAGCGCAGGCGAGATTATCTGCTTAGGAGTGGAATTTTCCGGGCAGCGTTAACCCTTGTGTCGCCCACAGACCGGCTGCACGGGAGTTTTTCAGGACAAGGTGCCAGGAGTGGATCCAGCAGCAGGCACTGAGCTGCTGCCTGGCCCTCCTGGTGCTTTGGGAATGGAAGTGCTGCCTCGAGGTCACCCTGCCAATGGTGACATCCCTTCTGGCAGAGGTCACCTGTGGATGGGTCTGGTTTTTGGGGGTTAAAACATGTCACATCACCAGATTTTCTGGCTGTGTCTGGCTTAGCCAGAGTGGGCACAAAGGGATTTGTGTCTGTGCACAAGCAGTGCTGGCTGCATTGCAAGGGTGGAAAGGTGACTTGGGTTGGTCTCCTTGTGCGTGACTAGCAGTATATCCCTCCAGATCCTCCCTTTGCAGAGAGGATACTCTCCACCTGGGTGTCAGCATGGGTTGTACCACCTACAGTGCAGAGATCCATTCAGACCCTTTTCATGAAGGCACCAAGCCTTTGGGCAGAGTTTCTGGGACAGCATGAGGCAAGAGCAGAGATTTCCTCCACCCTCATGGTTTGCCTTGACCCTCACATCAACACTGGGTGAAGGAGCCACCGCTCTGCCCAGCTGCAGGTGCCTAGTGGGGGGCAACCTTCAGAAAGCTGGAGCCCCCAACACGCCTGGTGTGGCCTGGACCTGCTCCAGAAAACCCTCCATGCCTCAGTTTCTCCACCTGCAGGTAGGACATTGCACTGCCACCGCACAACCCTGTCTGCCACTGGGAGGTTTCCCCATGGCTGGTGGAGAGAAGGACACACTGCTGAGCCGGGATGAAATACGAAGGAGATGCTTCTCGAATTCAGAAGCAGGCTGGAGGGGGGAAGGGGAAGAGCAGCCGCGAGTTCAGGCTGAATCTCTTCTCTGGCAGAGAGACGGGCCCAAGGGAGCCCAAGAGCCTTGAACAAGCGGCACGCTGTTCAGTGAATGAGTATCTGCTTCAGGCCAAAGGGAAGAGGCAAAAAGCAAAGGAAAATGTCTCGCTGCGCGTGTCCCGGCGTGTGCTCGCTGAGAGCCGCGCTGCGAAGCCGGCGGTGCTGCTTTCTGCTGACTCACCCCCTCCTGAATCCCACACGCAGGCAAACCGTGTCCCAACGCCCGTGCCGAGGGGTCACCTTGCACTCCAGCAACCTCCGATCCGGGAGGAAGGGGAAGGAAGCGGAGGAGCAATCAATCCCCCAAACCACGGCCGGGGGGGAAACGGAGGGAGTGACATTCAGCTGAGCCAGAATTAGCAGCAGATCTGTGGAGGGACCCCATTTCCACCCTATTAATAATTCATTCCAGCTCTGCCTTTACCTGCTCATAAACAGCAAACAGCTTGTTAGCGAGGATGGTTTTCTTCCCTTTTGCTGTCTCTGCCCTAATAAGAGCCCCTTGCAGATGGCGGGGGGGAGGGATGCGGCAAGGGAAGGGCACACCAGCAAGAAAACCAGATCCCCCAAGCATTCCATCCCATCAAGAGTCCCTGCTCTGGACCTCGCTCCCTCCCAGCCGGAGCTCCCCTTTCCCTGTGGAGGTGAAGCTGTGAAATAACCCCTCAGCGATCCAAGGATGCCTCGCCAGAACCTGCCTACACACACAGGCCATTTAAAAACATCTCTATGGAGGGTTACCACAAAGGAGGCGGGGTGTGTGGATAAGGGGGGTGCTGGGAGCATTCTCAAGCACCCCAGTGGCTCCTGGGTGGCAGGCACACAGGCAGCCCCTGGAAAAAACAGATCTTCTACTACACCTAGGAAATGAGAGCTTCTGGGTTGTCTAAAATATATATAACTTCACCAAAGTGGTACTGAAAAAAAAAAAAGGAGGAAACACACAACCTCAAAGAAAACTTTGAGGATTTCATGTCCACAAGGCACAGCTTGCATTCCGAGCACACCCAGCGTCTCCTCAGTCCAACACCATGGTGCTGGTCCCACCAGAGACCCTCCCCAGGCACCAACAGGCATCCCAAACCCATGGCTCCAAAGATGCTTGCAGGGCTCAAGTCACAGCTGTGCTGTGGGGAAAGCACAGAGGGACGGTGTAATTAGTGCAGGAGGAGCTGAACCCAGCCAGGCAGCTCCCCATGTCCCCTGGCATCCCCCCCACATCAAGCAAGGAGGGCATGGACCTTCCCCCAGGGCTCCTGGGAAGGGTCAGCACAGGGCTGTTTGGCTCAAGAGGGGCCTCGTATTTCTCCTCAGCTCTCTCTTGTGCTCCCAGCCATCTCTGCTGGTGAGTTATGCCACTTGCCAGCTGTTGGAAATAATCGCTGTAAATTAATTACGGTTGTTTCACCCCTCTGATCCCTCCCAGCCCATGAATAGAGTGAAAATTAATTGTCAGAGTGTATTTCCAGTTGTCTGGGAGTCCCATCCTGGCCACTGGCAGGTTATGGTTTATGCCCTGAAGCATGAGATTTAATTACCCACAAATGTTATTTTTGATCATAAAATCACCTTGTCTTTTCATAAATCCAGGCAGAGCAGTTGGCCCCTCAGGTCAGGAGCAGTGAGGGTGAAAACACCCCGTGATGATGGTAGGACAAGCTGCCTTTTCTCCTAGGTAAAGGCAGTTCTGTTTGGGAAGGAGCATCGTGTCCTGGAGCAGCTACTGGAAGAACATCCAAGGGAAGTTCTCAAAACACTCACTGCTCAGCACAGCCCTTGTCAAGGATAGACAGAAAAATCTGTCTAAATCTAGGAAATTTAAACTCAGTGTCAGTGGGGATAACAGCAGTTGTCACCAGAGCAGGGTCAGGCATGGCATCTTCCCTCCCCAGTGGGTTATTCCCCAGTGCTGAGGTATGCTGACAGGCATCGGAGCAAACCCACAGCCTGGCTGGGACAGGGACAGAGGACCCTGTGAAGTGCCAGCTGAGCCAGGGAAGCGGGAGCAAGGGATGGAGGCGAAGCAAAGCCCTGTGGCTCAATCCCAGAGTGGATCAGGGGAACTCGGCTCAACGTAAAGAAAGAAGAAAGCAAGTGCACAGAGATGATGATGTCAGCTGCATCCTGCAGCATCCTGAGCAAAGAGATCTGACGTGGTGCTGGATGGGGAGAAGCCAAAGGCACAAAATAAAATTAAGGGGGGATGTGTGCTGGAGCACTCAGAGGAGAGGTGGGGACAGAGCGGGCTGGCCTCTGCTCCCCTCTGCAGTTTGGAGACTCCCCCCATATCTCACATGACCATCATCCCTCCCCGTGGCAGCACCGGTCCATGGTAGGGGTGTTGGCAGGGCAGGAGGGATCAGGTGCACGCCAGGGTTTTGCCAATGTGGTTGTTTTGCAGGATCTGGAGGAAATTTGATACTGATTTAAGGACTTTGCTGCTGTGTGAGGCAACACGGGGACTCTGTGAGTCTCATCAGCTAACCTTTAAGCAGAAAATCCAAGGCAGTGTTGTAGGTGCCCTACAAGAAGCAGAAGGGTCTTGGGATGAGTCCAAGAGCACTTTAAGCATCATGGCTGGACAAGGCGGGTGCTAAGGAGGGGATTGTACCCCCTGGATGGAGGTGGAGGTTCAGACTCAGGTTTCCTTAGCTCCATGTGTTCACAATAAGGAGGGATGGAGGTTTCTACGCCCTCACCTGCCCCACTAAAATCACTCCAGCAACAACTTGCCTCTCAGACCAGCAAAATGCTGCTTCTGCACAGGGATGTTTTTCCTCCGAATTACTTGTGCCACTCAGAAAAACTGGGGGAAAGCCTGCAGAAAAGGGGGGCAGCACCATGCAGACCCTCCTCACCCACAGCCCCTCCACCTCCCGCAGCGGTGGCCGGTGCCAACTGCTGCTGCAGCCCCACCAAGGGCCAGAAGGGACAACCTTCAGCCAGCACCTCCTGTCTGTGCCAGCAGCCTGATTGTGAAGCAGATCTCTCATTTCAGAGCCTGCAAAGCTCCTCCTCGTGTTGAGGGAGCCAGATCCATCTCTTCAGGCTCTTTAAGCTATGGAGGGGGATGACCATAAGGGGCCCATTCCCAAGCATGGTCAGGGCTTGCAGGAAAGCCTGAAGACACCCAAGTTCTGAGAGCTCTCTCGTTGGGTTTGAGACACAGTTCTTGGGGAAAAAAATACCACTACAGAAGAAAAGACCCAAGAGAAACCCACACAACAGCACAGAGCTCTGTGCCAAATACACGTTTAACTTTTCCCCCCTTTGATACAAATATTCATATAAAACCCCAAGGATTTCTCCCCCCACCTAAAAAAATACAAAGTTTGGTTTTCCCAAACCAGTGCAAGTTGATGAGACCTTGTCATTACTCTTATTAAGAGACTGATTGTAATTAAAACCAAAGTGGACCCAAGGTGACCTAGGTTTTAGCAGAGGCCTTGGCTTAAACAACACGATTCCATCAAGCAGAAGAGACCCCTGAAAGCAAAGCAACACTATGGGGTTCCCTGGGCCAGGACATCATTCAATCACACTGGGTTATGAGCTGTGATGAGCATCCTTGGCCAAGCAGGACAAACTTTCACTTCATCTACTTATTTTTTCCATGCTCAAACCTTGGTTGGTTTTTTTTCCCCCATTTAATATTATTTTTTTATTATTATTATTTTTCTTCATTGTGCAGCTAGTGGTGGCAATTGCTTTCCAGCTTCCCTTTGGCATGGAAATCTCCTAAAAGCTGCAGTTTTATTTCTGTGCAGCTTTCACCATTCACAGCAGATGTCTAGTTTGTTTAAAATATTCAACAGCTTAATGATTAATCAAGTAATTTCACCTACAAAAATATATAATTTTATGCTATGAGGCTTAAAAATGGCATTATCTGCCAGGGAAAAAAAGCAAAACAACTCTGCACGTTCATTAAGGCCCTAGAAACCAGCTGGGCTTTGTAAAAATGGGGCCTTTTATTGTGGCTGTTTTCCCCCCTCCCTGCTCCCTCCCTCCCCAACAAGGTGGGGAGCAGCTTTGCTGCAGCATCCTGGATTCCTGTCATCATGCCTTGTCAGAGTGGTATCTTGTTTCTTAAGAAATCCTCCTCAAGTCCCCTCTGTCACCTTCACAAAGTCCCTTTTGCAGCGTTTCTGCCCAGCACCAAGAGGTGGTAAAACCCAAGGGCTGGGTCTGCAGGCACTGGGCCACGATTCCAGCTTGAGAAGCGGGCGCACGTGAACCTCATGAGGTTCAACAAAGCCAAGTGCAAGGTCCTGCACCTGGGTCAAGGCAGCCCCTGGTATCAGTGGAGGCTGGGAGATGAAGGGATTGAGAGCAGAGAAGGACATACCATCAGGGTACTGGAAGATGAAAAACTGGACATGACCCAGCAACGTGCCCTCACAGCCCAGAAAGCCAACTGTGTCTTGGGCTGCACTAAAGGCAGTGTGACCAGCAGGTCAAGGGAGGGGATTCTCCCCCTCTACTCCGCTCTGCTGAGATTCCACCTGGGGTACTGTGGGGTGCCCAGGACAAGGAGGACATGGAGCTGTTGGAGCAGGTCCAGAGGAAGCCGCAAAGGGACACAAGAGGAGGCTCAGGGGGCTGGAGCACCTCTGCTATGGAGAGAGCCTGAGAGAGTTGGGCTTGTTCACCCTGGAGCAGAGAAGGCTCCAGGAAGACCTTATTGCAGCCTTTCAGTACTTAAAGGGGGCTTATAAGAAAGATGGGGATAGACTTTTTAGTAGAGCCTGTAGCAAAAGGACAAGGGGTAATGGTTTTAAACTAAAGAGAGTAGATCCAGGCTAGGTGTTGGGAAGAAATTCTTTACTATGAGAACACTGGCATAGGATGTCTGAAGAGGATGTAGATGCCCCAACCCTGAAAATCTTCAAGGTCAGGTTGGATGAGGTTCTGAGCAACATGATCTAGTTGAAGGTGTCCCTGCTCACTGCAGGAGGAGTGGATTAGATGACCTTTAAAGATCCCTTCCAACTCAAGCCATCCTGTGATTTCCCCATGGAGGCACAATCTCGCTATGGTGCCATTCGCTAGGAAAACTTCTCTGCAACAAGGCTTGTGCAGTTTGCCCCTGAGGATTTGCCCCTTTGGGCTGAGCTGGGGCTAAGTGAGGTTGTGGTGCTCTTTGCTGCACCCTCAAGAAATGAGCAACCAGAAGAGCATGCTGGAGTGCTGGAAACCTGCAACGCCTGGTTGCCGTGAGGACACTCACAACTGATTTAATAGCATGAGACTCAAAGTGAACTGGTTTATTTTAAGCTCACTGAGACCAAGTTTGCCTGGCTAATGCATTCTGACTTTTAGATTGAAGACCTAAATATCTTGAGACTTTGGACAGATTCTTTGGAGGACACACAGCTTGGAGGAAGAAACCAGATTCAAAAATAATACCTGGAATTGTTTCAACAGTGCTATAAGTGATCTTACGAGGACCAACAGAGCAGCCAAAGGACAGCCATCTGCTTCCGCTCCCCCCCTGCCCTCCTGACTGACTTCAAACCACCCCACCAGCACAAAATGCATTGAGCATCCCGTGGAGGAAGGACAATTCAATAAACCTAAAACCAAAAAGGAACACTTCATTTTAGCAGAGGAAGTCGTAGTGACGTGACTCACTTGGTGGCTTTTGAGGCTCTCCCCCATCCTCCAGCACTATCACTTAGAGGTTATTTTCGTGTTGCCTTGTTACAACCATGCAGCCCTTGAGCCATGTGCTGCTCAGGAGCATCAGGGTGGTTAAAGACGTCTTTGGGCTTGCTTACCTGCTGAGCTGAGTTTGTTTACAGGATGAGATGTACAGGAGCCATCAGGGACTGTACACCTCCCTGCCCTCATCTCTGGGACGAGCATATGGGAGACAGGCAGTTTTGGCTCCACTTCTTCCTGCTCTTGACCCGCCAGGTCCCCTGCCAGGGACATGCCTGACCAGCCCTGTCCATCCAGACAGGATGCTGTGAGGGGGATTAGGCTTGTCAGTTGCTTCCCTCGCTGCTCCTGGGAAACTAGTCCCACCTCCCACCCTTTAGCAGTCTGGGTAATGCTTTGCTATTGTGGTTTGGTCACAGAGCCCTTCCCTCATGTAACTTGACCACTGCTTAAGGAAACCTCCAAAAAAAAAAAGTTGTGACAGGAGCATCATCTACAGCCCTGAAGGTGAAGCTGGCCACTATGGCCACACTGGAGACAGCTCTAGCAGCAAATACTCAGTGGAGTTCACCTTGCACCAGCCCAAGGGCCTTGGCACCCCCATGGCTGCTGCATGTAAGGGAAGGAAGCCCCACTGCAGGACAGCTCCGTGCACACTGACTCCTCATACAGAGCTGGTCTGAGCAGCAAGGCAGGTCTATCAGGGAGCTTTGTGCTGTTGCCTCCAGCCAGTTCCCCACCAGAGCCCACTGAGATGCTACACTGCTGCACCCTCCTTCAGACAAGAGGTGAAAAGGGACTCCGGGATGGTCTTTTGAGGACCGTCCTATTAAGCTGTCTGTATGACCACACTGGCAGTAGGACCATACTGCGACACAATATGTTGCCTCAGCACAGGAAACAGGCTCAGAGCCCCCCGCACTTCAGCTGGTGGGGATTTTTAATTCCTTTTCCATCAGCCACCGCTGTAGAGCCGCACTGAGAGGCAGTTACATCCCCCAGCAGGAAGCTGTGTCTCATTAGCAGAGGTAAACAATTCCTCTGAACGTGACGAGTCAGGAGAGCATATTAAATATGTCAATATCTTCTTTTATTTTTTTTAATTCCCACTCCAGAACAGCATGTTACAGTGGCAGAGGACACCCCCAGGGTCGCTCAGACCCCCGCTGCACCCTGGCTGGCATCTTCCCTTGCTTGGGGCACCTCTCTGTCTTTGGGAGGGGAGAGGGGAGCTCCTAGGCAGGTGCCCTCACCCCTTGACTTGACCCCTCTGCTCATTTCCCTTGCTCAGTTGACACAGCTTCAAGCAAGTGAAATATCATAAAGCTGTGGCCATTTGCTTTTAAAACATCCATCAAAGCATCCGTCCAGTAGCCTCCCTGCTCCGGGGATGGGCACCGCACCGGAGCTCAGCAGCTCCGGCTGCAGCCCTTCCTCCCAGCACACACAGAGATGGCAAAACCCACACGCAGCTCAACTTAAAGGCTGTAAGAGGAGGAGCAGATCCCAGCACGGCACTTCTGGCACATCTGAGAGCAAGACAATGTTGAAAGCAGTATGAGTTTTGCCCCATTTTATCAGCCAGCCCCGTGCACACACACGCGACGCCACATGTTGTATTTACGGGCGTCCCTGCTTGTCCCCAAGGCTGCTCCTGCTGCATCCCCTGCAAAGGAGCCTGGGGCTCGCGTAAGGATCAGCCACTCGCTATTGTGTCGTATCCCTGCTGCTGGCAGAGCAGCCTCCTGCCTTATTTACAGCGTGCTACTCACACGCCGCTCAGAAGACAGCATTATTTATGTCCTCCTGAGCTTTCCTAGGCTCCGTGGCGCTGTGGCCTCCCCTCGCACTGCGAACAGTCGCTTGTATTCAGTGTGTGTCGCGAGCTGCGCAGAGGCACCAAAGGCCCATTTTACAGGCACAGAGAGAAGAAGCTCCAAGTGCTTCCCAGGACCTTTGGTTGCCTGACTGGAGGTTGCACAGCCCAGGTTTTCCAAAGCAGCTCACGTCACACATTGTTTTCCACGTTCAAAGCATGGCTGCACCTCACACCCATCTGTGCAAGACAGACCCCCCCTCTCTGCTTTGCCCGGGGCACCCCAACAGCAGGCCACAAGCACTTAGGATCCAACAGCAGTCAAAGCAAGATCCGTACTGGATCAGTCCCCACAGACACAGGAGCAGCCTCTTCCCATGCTTCCCCACACTTGCAGTGGGGCTGTCCCAGAAGCCCAGACAGACACCAGCCCTGCCCTCATTTCTGTGAGACACAGGGTACCAGCATCAGCCCCCTGTGCCCCAGCACAGCACTGGTGCTGCAGGAGGTCCCTGGGGCCAGGAGCATGCTGGGCCACTCATACAGCACCCTTCCATGAGCTCCCAACCACACACAAAGCATTCGTGGAATGAACTACAGAACTCATCTTAGTCCTACCTTGCAAGCAGGCTGCGCTCAGAAGGGCCAGACCTCTCACCCCAGCAAGCTTCTCTCCTCCAGCCATCAGCTCTGAGCAGCTCCAGCTGCTTTATCACCTCCTCCCCTACCAGGTGGCTCAGCCTCCCTGACAAGGGTCCCACCATCTGTCCTACCAAACCCTCTCCCTCCCTCGTCCTCTGGATTTTGAGCCCAAGAGGGAAGTAAGGCAACAGCAAAGAGATGTGTCATATGCAAGAGTGGGGTGTGTTGCAGAGGTTTTTTGCAGACAGAGCCCACTGTAACACAGCCCCACATCATCCCTGGGGTAGGTCTGACCCACAGGCTCCCAGAGGTGAGGGCTGTGGGGCAAGAGAGACTGCAGCTTGTAATGACAGCCTGTAACACGTGTGAAGATGAGCAATAAACCCACTGACATGGCTAATCCTGATGCCCACCTCTAAAACTCAATATTTGGTGTGTGTCCTTGAGGATGCCAAATTGTCCTTGGTGCAGTTCAGCATCTGTGGATGCATGAGTAGGTCCCTGCAAAGCGTGCAGGCTTGGTCGTGCGCTGTCACCTGTGGGCAAAGTGGGACAGCCAGTCCCCTTTGTTCCCATTGCCCAGGCCTGCTGTGGCATAGCACCGACATTATCACCTGGCTGGGATGAGCCATCCTTCCCATCACGGTGCCTGTGGGTGGGTGAGGATGGTTGCACCTCCTGCCTGCAGCTGGGAAGGGCAGTGTGGTGTGGGAAACGTTTCCCTTCTCCAGCTGTGCTCAGAGGCACTGGGGGCACAGTGTGTCCCAGTCCTTTTGGCATCGGGGGCCACCCGAAAGCATGGATGTGTTTCAGGGATGTCAGCCATTCTGTTCTTGCAAGGGAGTAGGGCTGAACGGAGCTTCCCGAGGGCTCGTAGCTCGGCCAAGCTGGAGCAAAGTTTCTCAGAGACGGTCTCAGGGAAAGTGAAAGTGCTTTCTGTGAAAACTGCCCCCATGCCAAACTGAAAAGTGTTTTCCCAAAGGGCCTTTCAAAGGAAACAGCTCAGCCATTCTTCTAGAAAAGCCAAAGCCACGTGTATCTGTCTTACAGTCATGCTCAGAAACCACATCATCCACAGCCAGACCCCCAGCACACTCCAGTGCAGCCCAGTAGTTACTATTTGACACAAGCAGCTAAAACCAGGGCCTAGTAACACCACGAGCTCAGCCCCGTGCCCGCGGTGCCCACGCGATGCCC
Organism: Zapornia atra; assembly: GCA_013400835.1. Lineage (NCBI taxonomy): Eukaryota > Metazoa > Chordata > Aves > Gruiformes > Rallidae > Zapornia > Zapornia atra. The sequence goes on from VZTU01034312.1 coordinate 21,831, forward strand.
AGGCATTGCCACCTTCTCTTGTGACCGTTGTTGTTGTTCCAGGAGAACCCGTACCTGTGCAGTGATGAGTGTGATGCCTCCAACCCGGACCTGGCCCACCCACCCAGACTTATGTTCGACAGCGAGGATGAAGGCCTGGCCACGTACTGGCAGAGCGTGACGTGGCGCCGGTATCCGGAGCCGCTGCTGGCCAACATCACGCTGTCCTGGAACAAGAGCATTGAGTTGACAGACGACATCGTGATAACCTTTGAGTACGGCCGGCCCACCATCATGATGCTGGAGAAGTCACTGGACAACGGGAGGACTTGGCACCCATACCAATATTACGCAGATGACTGCATGGAGGCCTTCAGCATGCCAGCACGGAGGGTCCGGGACCTCTCCACCACCAGTGCCAACAGGGTCCTCTGCACAGAGGAGTATTCCCGCTGGGCGGGCTCCAAGAAAGAGAAGACCGTCCGGTTCGAGGTGAGGGACCGCTTTGCCATCTTTGCTGGACCTGACCTCAAGAACATGGACAACCTGTACACCCGTCTGGAGAGCGCCAAAGGGCTCAAGGACTTCTTCACCGTGACTGACCTGCGGATGAGGCTGCTGAGACCGGCCCTGGGGGGCACCTACGTGCAGAGGGAGAACTTGTACAAGTACTTCTATGCTGTCTCCAACATTGAAGTCACCGGCAGGTAACGGCTGCTGTATTTCTTTGGGTGTCTCTTCTCAGAGAGATGAGAAGAGGGTTACTGCTAGAAAACTAAGCCATCAGCGTTTCTGTCGACCGATAAGATTATCAGTGTTTCTCCCTTTAATACCCTCTCTCCCCAGGCAGGGCAGCATCAGTAATAAAGCAGATGTGTCCTTGCAGGGTACGGCTGGGGCACCTCCAGGCTGCTGCAGGACTGTCTGAGAGAAGGGCTATGTCCTCCCGGAGCTGGCGTGGGGTCATGGCTTGCTGGGATGGACACCCAGGCTCTGAGCCCCCTCTGAGATACTCAGTCCCCAGCTGTGCACATGCAGGCAGGCTCTGCCTGAAACTCTCAGCAGCAATGCTAGTGGATCTGGGGGGGCAGAAGGAAGGAGGCTCACCCCACTACACTCCGGCTCAGCGCCAGTAAGCAGGATGGGTCATCCCGAGTCAGTCCCGGCTCCAGCAGATAAAGTTTGGGGTGAGGGTAACCCCCCCGACGGATCTGGGGCAGGGGAAGGCAGGAGGGGGTTTGTTTCTCCTGGTTTTGTTTTTCATTTCTCTGTACGATGCCATATGTTACGTTATGACATCAACCGAAAAAGCAAAGTAAGGTGGAAAAATGCCGAGATGGCTAATTTCCCATCCAGCTTATGGATTCAGCTTGTGTGAGACTTACAGGCAAGGGGGGGGAAAATCTCCCCATCACCCACCCCTCGCTAACAAGCATCACCACAGCGACAGAGGAGCTGCTTGTATCGGTTCCAAACTGCTTGCTTCTGAGACTTGTGAGCAAAAAATGTTTTGCAGGTGCCACTGAGGCTGGCTTTGAACTGACTCCAAGGGGAAGGAAGCTGCAGTGAGCGATGGGAGAGAGCCCTTTCCTCCCACGGGGGAGGCAGGAGGCAGCAGTGAGGGCAGCAGCAGGCAGAAGGGCTTGGTGTCTCTCATGGTGTGTTGCCTGTGTGGGATGAGCAGCCATGGCTCTCAGCTTGGCTGGTGGTGTGTCGGGGTGCTCACTGCTGGGATTGCTCAGGAGGAGCCCGGGGGAGCTCAGGACAAGGGGTGGGAGAGCTCTGCCACACACGTCCACAAGCACCCGAGTCTTGGTGCAATGTGCTTCTGTAGAGATACGTGCTGAGAGATGCATTACGCCTGCCCTGGTATGGCCAGGCGTACTGTACATCTGTAGTCCTCTGAACAGCTTGTGATGGGGTGAAACAGCAAAGCAAAGAGAGCAGAAGGGAGGGGAAGCAGGCAAAGGTGAGCAAAAAGCTCAGAGAAAAGGCCAGTGTGTGTCCTCCTGCTGCCCCCTGGACACAGCCAGTCCTGCCCCCCGCTCCGTCTGCTATGGCTCCGTGCTACCCAGGCAGCCGAGCTGCCCTTGGGGATGCTTGGTGTGACCAGCAGCCATGGCAGAGCTCAGCTCCCAGCCAGAGCCCACACGGACCAGGCAGGGTTGGAGCTGGTGTATCAATTTATCCGGGCTGGTTTGGCTCAGGGCTGGAACAGAGACAGTTTGCAGCTCAGAGAGGAGCATATTAGGGTTAAATGTTTGATGCCCTTGTGCAATGACCTTTGGTGGTTTCCAGGCATGGAGATGACTGTGCAGGTGGCCAAGGACTTGTTAGTGCACCTACAGCACTGGCAGGATACTCGAGGCTCTAAGACATATGCTGAACACTCTTGGTGTCCCATGAACCTTCCTCCCCAGAGCCCATCACCCTTCCTGCCTGCCTCGGGCAGGATATGTTGTTACTTCAGTACCGTTAACTTCTGGCTTCTCTCCACAAACCAGCACCGTGATGGCTGGCAGCTGTCTTCTCCCCCCCACACCCAGTGCCCCACCAGCTTTTGAGCTCACTGGACAAATTTAATACCATTTAATAGCAGCAGAGATTGTTTCAACAGACAAAANCATCCGAGAGTCCACTGCCACCTGCATCCTGAGGACAGGCTGTGGGGGGAGGATCAGGCTCCAAACTCCCCATGGAAGCTGCAATGCTGCTTTTTTTTTCCTGGGGCCAGAATGAGACGGGTTGGGGTTTGCTGGCTGATTCCTGGCGGCCCCCCACAAGAGCTGGCGCGGTGCCGGTGTGGACGGCTGCCTGCGTGGACGGCTGCCCGCGGCTGCTGCAGAGCAGCGGCTCCTGCTCGCCTCCGCTTCCCTCTTGGCTCTGCTCCCCACGAGCTGCCTGACAGCGGCTCCTCGGATGCAGCAGGGCCTCTGGGAGGAGAGGGCTTTTCCTTGGCCAGGGACAAAGCAAACTCTGAAATCTGCTCTTTTCCCCCGGCCCAAACTCCAAGTCTGGAGCTACAGCAAGACCCAGCTTTGCACTGCTCTGGCTGTCCACAGCAGTCCCTGATTGCCGGGCTGGTCCCTAGAAGGAGGGAACACATCCTGGATGGATGGATGGATGGATGGATGGATGGATGGATGGATGGATGGATAAAAAGTCAGTGCCTGTCCTGGGCTGACTCTTGCAGCACTGATGTGTGCAGGGCAGGGCAGGATGACCAGCTGAGGAGCTGTGGATAAGTGGTGTATAAGGTGGAGAAGCTTCATGTGCATTAACTCTGCTCCTGTAATTATTTCAGTCCCAGCAAGCAGGGTTGTTTTTTTTTTTTGCTGGAAAGCAATCTAATTCCAGCTGTAAGCAAAGCCAGTTACAGTGCAGGGACTAAAACCAAATTAAATCTTGTATATGGCTCAACAAGGGGTGGGTTATTGAGAGGAAGAAAGGAGAAATCAATGTGAGCCTGACAGGAGCACTGTGCCGGGAAGCAGGGAGGTGGGGGTGGGAAGCAGGGTTGGAAATGGACTGTGCCTATTTGAGGACATGGGGACAGGAGGAAAGTGCCTAGATGAAAGGGATGGTAGTGTTAGGGATCCACTACAGAGGTCATGGAATAGGAGAGAGAGAAATGAAGCCTCAAAGGCAAAAGGCAACCAGAAAATCCCAGCTAGCAAACAGAGGAGCTGGTGACTTAGAGATGTGATCAGCCCCAGGAGGTTGGAGGTGCGGTGCCTGCTATGGTGTGTGGCATCGAAGGAGCAGTGCGTGGCATCGCCTGTGCCCCTGAGCAGCTCCAGGATGTTGGCAGGCAGCTGGCAGTGCCACTGGGCCCTGACATGTGGCAGCTCGATTCCAGTTGACGGTCAAGGGAAGAAAAAAGTCTTTGCCCTCGGAGCAGACCACGAGCCAGTTTCTCATGCCTCAGCCTTAGCGGGGGCATTCATAGAGGTTCCTCTGATACCCCTGGGCACCATGCTCCTGGATCCCTATCCAGGTGCACCCTTGTCCTTTGCCTCTCTGCTTTCCCACCAAGCAGAACCCCTCACCACAATCTCCCAGAGCTCTTGGGAGAAGCAGAAAGAGACAGAACTAAGGACGTGCAGATGGCGAAGGAGTTTGTTGCCTTCTCTCCTCTTGTAGTCCAGACAGACCAGGGCAGTTCAGGAGTTTGCCAGGATCTCCAGAGGGTCTGGTGAATCCTGCGGGTCACTGCTCCCTTCTTGCACATTGGTGCAATGGGCTGGTGCTTCAGGGCCTCCTCTGTCTGCTCCATCTGCACCTCCCCCTCCCACAGCCTCAGCCAGGTCCATTTCTCCGTTCATGGCTGTCAGTGGTTTTTTTTTACTCTCTTTTTTTTCTCAGTATCTTTTTCTTTCTTTTTTTTTNCCTTCCATCCTGTCCCTATTGATCTGCAGAGTAACTGGAGATGCAGAGGAGTCAGGACAGGAATAGACACAAGCAAGCCCTTGGCCTGTGTGCTTGTGTGTGCCAGGCAGGGTGGGGAGGGGAAGCGGAAAGGTTTTTTTCCCTGCAGATCTCTATTCACCGCTTCGTTTTCTCCTTGGTGCAGCAGTGAGCTCAGTCATCTCCTCAGGAATGGGTGAATGAGCTTTTCTTGGCTGCCAGGACTGACGGCCGGCACAATGAAAGCCGATGGTTCTCCTTCCATTACACACCATGTCTCTTTGGAGTAATTCTTTCCCCTTCATAACGTCAGTCACCGCAGTGCTCAGCGGGGCACGCTCCGTCACGGAGACATTAATAAGCCATAATTGAAGTTAATGTGCTATAGCCAGGACATGTGGATCCAGTTAGGAGAAATCAGATTGAGCAGAAGCGAATCAATTTTAGGCTGATTATTAAGATTTCTCTCCTTCGTCCTCCCCTGCCCCAGTGCACGGTCTGTCTGTCTGTCCCACCAGTGACCAGCAGTCCCCAGAGGAAGGTAGGAGGAGGGAGCGATGCTCATAACCAAGCAGCACCACGTAACAGTGCCTCATCTCGGGCTTTGCTCGGACCAAAGAGGTACCAAGCAGAAGATGAGGTTTCCAGTCTTGTAATTGCATTTCCTTTCTTCTCTTCACCAATTGCTTTATGGAGGGTTTCCTTGGCTTCTCTTTTGCTTATGCAAAAGAACTTGAAAGGAAAAGCCCTCTGTGCTGCCTTGCTTTGATCCCTGCCTTCCCCTTGTGAAGTTCTCAGTAGTTGTGTGCAGATGCTCTCCTGGAGGCTTCAGTTTGCTCCTGCCTTGGAGTGGAGAGGTGGCACTAGTGCAGCAGAATGAATTTGCCCAGTCTGTTATCCTAGCACCAACAACCAGGTTTAGGCAGTCCTGACCTGGAGGATCAAGGCCATCCCCCAAAGCACCTCCTCCAGTAAAATGAGCTGCTCTGTGGTACCCACATGCAAGGGATACATTGTTCAGTGTTCTTGGTGACTCTTGAGATGTGGGGATGCTCGATGCTGTATTGCTGCTAAAAACAAAGCAGTCCCTGCTCAGCCTGGGGGCTGCCTCCTGCTTCTGTCCTCCAGGCCAGCTCAATGACAGCAGCTAAGGGCACTTCTCCCTGCAGTTGTAGCTCAGCTCCAAGCAGGAGTGCCAGCACAAAGCGCTTCCCGTCTGCCCTCGGGCTGCTTTTCCCTGCTTGGACATTCTTCCTTCTGACTCTCTTGATGAAGCTGTTGGATAGCCTCCAGCTGTAGAGGCTTGCAGTCTTGACTTCTATGATGAAGCTGTCTCTAGAAGGGAGGAAAGAAGCAGGTTTGGTCACTGGAACAGTCCCTTGTTGAAGGTCTTGGATTTTGTGTAATGACCTGTACCCATGTGGAGCATCTTCCCTGAGGAGCAGGGTGGGACCTGCCAGCTGCACCACCTCTGCCTCACAGAAGGGGGACAGGCAGGGCCTTGGGGTAAATGATCTCTGAGAACGTTGGCTTCTCCAGCTGAGTTTGCTCAGCCCCGGTGCTGGAGCATCACCCCCAAAATAGCCATGGGCTCACCATCCACGAGAACTGGCCCAACACCCCTGCAGCCTGCCTCTGCCCTGCGCTCAGCAGCTTTGGGAAGACCATGACATGCACCTGGCCCTGCTCCTTCCCCCACAGCTCCTGGCAGCCAGACTTTGGGTCCCAGGAGGTAACAGCATCCTCGTGTCAAGGACGGCCAAGTCTGTGCTCGGCGTTCCTCGGCCCCTCCTCGCCTCCGTGCTGGGCAGCCCCGGAGAGCTGGACGGCTGAATTTCCCTGGCATTCCTCCAGGCTGGAATTAGCTCGAGTTCAAGCAAAAAATCTCACTCATGGTCATGTAGTTAAATTAAGTTAATGCATAGCAACTGTTTGCTTGGCTTTTCTCGAGTCTCATAAAGGTTTTTACTCCCACTGCAGCAAGATGGAGGGGGAACTCGCTGGGAGGGAGGGAGCTAGTGAGAAACCCAGAGAGCTCCTCCTTCCCCCCAGACACTCGTGACACTTTGTCAATAGCCGGAGACGGATGCCCAAGGTCCTATTACCTGCTCCTGGCTTTGGTTTGTCAAGGTTTTTATTTCCCCTCCGATTTTGTTGCCGAGTTGCGTCCGGCCCTGAGCGGATAATAGAATTTCATCGATAGACTGAGAAGGTGATGTATGTTAAAGCACTTAATATAAAGAGACTTCTACAGGAGCCCAAATTCAATTTGGCCAATGAACTCAATTGCAGGCATTATTGCATTCCAGGAGAAAGACCAAGAGCATTTATACACATTACTCTGCAAATATTTATGTTCACGTATCCGTGCGATGTCCTCTTCACCCTTCCTCCCTTCTGTTGCCCGACCCCCTAATGGGGAAGTTTGGTTTTGTGTTTGCTTTTTAAGACAGCTTTGAATGTAAATAACGTTCCACCAGTCAGCAGGATCTTGACAGCTGGTGAGTGTCAACTTATTTAAAATAAATAGCCTCTCGGATGGGAGCAGCCAGCGAGCGTGCTCTCTGCTTTGGCATCTTTGAAATCGTCTCCTCGTTGTAACCCAAACCTCGGGTCACTTCGAAGGGCAGGGAGGAGGGCTCCTCACTACACAAAACCAAAAGTGAAAACCAGCAAGGAAAACAAAAAAAAACCACCTCCACTCCTGACATGTCCCTCTGACCTAACCCAGAGGGTTTGTCAGTCTGGAAAATGCAGCGAGACACAGGAGCCTCTCTGCCTGGTTCAGCAGAAAGAAACAGCATGTTAGGATGGTTTTTCCTCCCCCTTCAGCCCCTGGACCACAGGCTGGGTTACGCTCCCAGCCCTGCTCCTGGGATGAATAAGCCACCATCATCACCTTCATCCCCTTTCAGCCTCACTCCATCCACCTGCAGTAGCAAACCTCTGCTGGAGTGATCCTGAGATAACTGCTCTCCACAAAGGGACGGTGCTTCCTCCGCGGCCCAGCCATTAGGAGCTATTTTTACCTGCTTCCACGCGCACAGATGGGCCAGAAACAATCCAAGCTCAGCGCCCGTTATGCTTTGCCCAAAAGATTTGCTCCCTGCTTTTGCTGAGCTGCCAAAACAGTTTCAAAGGAGCAGGTAAAAAGTGTGTAAGCCATGGCCAGGCAGCTGCTGGAGCGTGCTGCGAGCAACGGCTGGGGATGACAATAGAGAGATGGAGAAGAGTTATTCATGTTTCCCCGAGTGCCGAGATCAGTTGAAACATCGTTTTCCTCAGGGACAGAGAGGAAAGAGCTCCCTTCAAACACATCATCCCATGAGACTCATTAAAGGCTCATCAATTACAGTGAGAGCAAACAATTCAGTGGAAAGCTATCATAAGCTTCCCTTCGGATGGCAGTCATTAGCAGCTCTCCGCTGCGCGCTGCCGCTCCCAACGCCAGCTTTGGTGAGTGGGAAGGGAGCAGGGGGGCACCACTGCCAAGCCAGCATTGAGGGGAGAGGAGGAGCCCAATGGCCTTAGAGCCATCGGGAGGGGACCGGGTCTCCACAGCATCCCTGGGGTTGTGCAGCTGTGCAGCAGCATCCTCATGGTGAGCATGGGGTGGAGATGAGAACACAGACCAAACTGGAAAGGAACTTGGAAGGAGACTTGGAAAGGAGGTGCTGGCCCACTGTAGTAGACACTCTGTTGCTCCATGTCCTCAGCCAGCCTCATTTTTAAAAGATCATGTGGCAAGGCAAGATTGCACCATGGTGGGAGTTGGGTGAGAGGTGCACAGGGATAGAGCAGCTCTCTGGGTCTCCACATACTGAGAGGTTCCTCCAGCCCTACACAGCACAGCAGTAGGGCCATGGCATCAGGCCCGAGTAGGGTGCCAGCACCCCAAGGCCCATCTGGCTCAGCCCCCTGGGAAGGAACAGGGACGAAGAGATTCTCTTTGCCTTTCTCTGCATTACTTCTCTTCCCCACAAAGCAGGGTTGTGGCCAGAAAAGAGGTTGTAAAACATGTGAGGATCCTTGGAAGAAAAGCAAAGGGTGGGCGTGGCTTTAAAAAATTACTTCTAAAGTCATTATTAATGAAAGCTCAGGGACAGGGGCTGTTTCCTTACCCCCAGCATGGCTCCTGTAGGACTGTGGCACTGTGCCCCAGCTGCACCCCCTTCAAAGCCCGAGCATGGGCAGCTCATTCCCTCACACGCGGGCTTGGCTCTGGATGCCTCTCCAACCACTCACTGCTGTGACCTCCAGGATGCTGACTTGGAGAAATGCAGGATGGCAAACTGTTCTTTATGGCTGTAAAAAAAAAAAAAAAAAAAAGAAAGAAAAAAAGGACATTTTCCTGTAAACTTTCCTTGGCATTCCAAGCTCCGTGATGTTCCCTGGTGGAGGCATTGGCAGCATCAGCCCACACTGCACCACTCTGAGAGAAGGCAGCAGCTGAACGACCTGCACTAAAATAAACTCATAAATACCCCATCATACAAACTGTAACATCTTGGACCCTGCATTGCCCCAGCCACTCCATCCGAGGAATGGGGTGAGCCAGAATGTTTAATATGAAATGCAGTGAGCATCTGCTAACAGCCCACTGCAGGACGTGGATGTTCCCAGGCCATGGAGGGTGCCTGGGTGCTGCAGCTCCTGCCAGGAGCATGCTGGGGCTGCTCTTCTCCATGCTGTGCCTCCACAGCTGTAACCTATATCAGCTCAGAATGCTCACTGAGAAACGGCACCATCAAATTCTAGCCTTGACCCAGGAGCTAGAGAGGAGAAACACTCCCGGCTCCTCAAATCTCCTTCAGCGCCAAAGAGATCAGATTGCAACCAGCCTTTAGCTGGAGCATCCCCGGGGCTGGAGCGGGTCCATCGCTGCCTTCTGCAGGACACGGCGCAGGTGCCTGCCCCACCACTGCTGTTTAAGCCTCATCGCTAAGTAGCTCCTAACCTTTCCCTTCATCTTCTCTTTCCCGCGATGGCTGGCCGCCCAAGGCAGCTGAGCGGAGGCAGGCAGGACTCACAGCTCCCACCCAGGGGACTGGGCTAATGTCATTTACTCCAGTCTCCACCAGCTGGATCTTGGCTGAGGGAAGATGTTGTGCACAGACCGTCGGTGAACACGCGTCCTTGGGCTGCGGGCCCAGAGGAGGAGGCAGAGAAGCATGAAGAAGGGGTTAAAGCTGATCCACCAAGCACAAGCAGCAGGGAGGCCCGGATGCAGAAACCTTTGCACAAAGCAGGGTTGGCAGTCGGGGCTGGCTGAAGGCGCTCGCTCGGCTGTTGGCTATTAAATAATGCAGCCTGATTGATTGGGCTGAAAAGTGCTGTGTTGTGGGGTCAGCTTGCTGGGGTTATAGTTCTGCGCTTAGATTGATGATCCTCAAAGGTCGAATTCAGAAAGCAATTCCCTGGTAAAATTGATCCTTTGGATAACGAAACTTTTGCACAGTGGCAAAGGGTGGAACAGGGAGAAATGTAAGTGACCTGGGCACAGGCAGGCAGGGTGACCAGCTGCCTCTGCTTTTTGCCTTAATTAGCTTTCCTTGTTTACACCAATTAGGAGGTGGGGGTCTTCTCTGGGAAGAGCAGTGCCCCTTCAGCCCTATGTGCAATGACCCTGAGCACCCAGCCCATCCCCATCCCGCTGGCAGGGGGATGTGGGGGTGCTCTTGCTGGAGCAGGAGGCAGCCGGGGGTGCCCCAGGGAACATGCTCAGCTCCCAGCCCTTCTCAGCAGCAAGCAAGCAGGGTGTGCATACGAGCTGATGTGCCTGACTGCCTCCTGCATGTGTCTGTGCCTTGCTCACCCGGTAGCAAGAAGGTTGGACCTCAGAGCTAGCCAGAAGTTTTATAGCTGGACCCAAATTCACAATGAGCAGGCTTCACCCCCATGTTCAGCAGGGCTTGGAGCGAGGAGGGGCACCTCTAAATGGCTGCTTGACCCTCAGCAGAGGAGGCAGGAGCCAGGATGTGCTCCAGGCAGAGGAAGCTGCTGCAGGTCACGGCTGGGGACCAGTTGATGGTCACCCAGGGCTCCTGTCCTTGCCGCCAGGCTAGCAGGGTGAAGTACAGGAGCCAAGCGCTACCCTCCTTGCCATCCCAGACTTCAGAGAAAAAAAGGAACCTGCCAGGCTCTGCCTTCCTTGTACCCACCTCCCTGGGGCTCTTAAACTCCCCCTCAGCTGAATCTTAAGGCTTCATTCACCCTCAAGCTGGCTCCCATCTCCTGGCTCCTGCCTTGGGTAGGAGGCAGAGCTACAGCTCACAGAAGCTGTTGCTCTGATTCAGCTGGGCCCAGTGTGGCAGCGGTGAGGCTTTGACCTGCTTTAACCTGCTATCTCGCCTGCTCTCCTCCCGTCTGCTTGTTGTGAAGTGAGAGGAGGAGGCCGTGCTGTGTGGACACTGAATAATTCAGAGTCAGGCTTTGCAGCACCCCAGGGTTGGGTATCGCCTCTGCCAAAGGGCTGGGACAGTGCAGTTGAAATCCTTCCTCACCAGAGGCAGAGAGGACATGGAACAGCTGAAATACAGCATCCCTCAAGCGTAGGTACCAGCCAGAGCAGCTTCCTTCCCCTGGACACTTGGATTCATGGCTAGCTCCCAGAGTACTGATGCTCGGAGGCTGTTAGTGCTTTCAGCTGTGACGTGGCACCTCCAGCTCTCACTAGCACACAGATACAAGTAGAGCATGCTGAGTGTGTCTGTCTCTGCTCCACAGACCACGTTTTCTTCCTTCTTCCTTTTTAGAGACTGCGATATCCCCTCCTCTGCTTGGTCAAAGACACAGGGCAGGGTCCTAAAATGGGGAGAGAGACCGGGCATCCAGCTTATGCTTAACCTCTGAGTGGGGGTTGCTAGAATTAAGGACAGGGAGGGGGAGAAATAACAAAATCATACATGAGGTCATCTTATCCAGCCATGTGTGAGGAGGAGCACGGCAAAGGCAGCCTCACCAGGTCAGGCAGGGGGCTGGGGAGCATCTTTGGGGACTCCAAGTGAGAGGGGCAGTGACAGCAGGAGCTGGTGGGCATGTGCAACATCCACAGCCAGGAAGGCCCTGACTCCCAGCCTAATCCAGATTGTTTATCCCAGCACAGACAGAGGGTGAGAAGAAGCAGGCCATGTCCCCATCTTCTCCGCAAGCAGTTCCTCCTCTTGTTTAATTGCACGACACAGCTTTGCATCTCTCCTGCAATTAGCCCAGTAAAACAAAGCACTGCCCGTTTCTACCTGCTCACACAAGGCACAGCATTGCTGCTTCAATGGCTCTGCTTCTGAGGATGCAAATCATTGCACAAAGCAGTGAAAAAAAACAGTGAGCTGTGCTAGGGATCCACTGTCTGGAATGAAATGAGAGGTTTTGGTCCCCGAAGTCTCTGTCTGATGGCCCCAGCTCAAGCCTGGGAGTTGCTAGAGCCACGCATGAGTTATAGGCTGAGCCTCTGCGCAAGTCACCTCTGGAATCTGAACAACAGGAATTATTGTGCATGGAGATAATTATTCCCTGCATACTGCACTACAGCTCATTAAAAGTTTGTTAATGTTTGCAAATTGCTGAATGGTGGTTTTTGTTGTTGCCTCCTCTGATGAGGTGGGGACTAAAAGGCAGGTTCTGATGGTGACTTGTTCTCTGCCTTATTTTGGTCACAGCAGGCTGGGGCTGTGCACGTAGGGAAAAGGGTTTGTGTTGTGCTCCTGATTTTAGCACGCTGTGCAGGGGTTGAGGGGCTGAGTCCCATCAGCATGCTGAGTCCCACCACAAGCTACCCCACCTAAACCCTGTGGCTGTCCTCTGCCTCCAAGTAAGAGCCTCCAACTGACCTAATCACCCAGATTTCTGTAGCAGCCCAAAATGTGTGTGGCTCCATCTCGGAGTTTCAGCTGGAGATGTTGACTTACCATTAAATGGGCTGTGCTCCCACAGTCAGATGGTGGGAATAAAGTACCTCTTGTCTTGGAATAGTGACTGCAGATCCATCTTGGGTGAGGATGTGGACATCATAACCCCAGCACTAGATACCCTGGGAAAGTGGCTGTGTTCAGGGAGAAACTCCTACAGAAGGAACAGGAAAGGGGTAACGGGCCCAGCTCCACCTCTGCACTTCCATGCACACACAGGGCACTATGCCATGGGCAAGGAGCAGTAGCAGCAATACCTGACAGCTCTTCTCCTGTCTTCCAGGTGTAAATGCAACCTCCACGCTAACCTGTGCGCCTTCAAAGAGGGCAGCCTTCAGTGTGAGTGTGAGCACAACACCACAGGGCAGGACTGTGGCAAGTGCAAGAAGAACTTTCGCTCCAGGTCTTGGCGAGCAGGATCCTACCTGCCTCTCCCCAACGGGTCCCCTAATGCATGTAAGTAAACCCACAGCCGGCCAGCCCTGGCCGCACTCCCACCTTGGTCTGCATGCCCACAGATGAGAGTGGAGTCACATCTTGTCTTACTTCATCCCAAATCAGCGTGTAGCTCTGCAGGAAGCTTGGCTTTCAAAAGGGAAGCGGGTGTTTATCCATGTCTTGGGTACACAGAGAAATGAGAGTGGAACGGAGTGGACACAGAGGTGATTTGTGGGCTACTGGTAGATGAGTCCAAATGATGGTGGAGAATAGGAACAGTCACCTAGGGCCACAGTATAGGTCCATGGCTTTGCGGCAATGCAGGTGACTGTCCTTTGAAGAGGATGTTATTTAGCCACAGTAGAGCACTGGCTTTCAAGTAGTCCATGGGCTCAGTGCTGGCGCTGCTGAGCTGCAGGAGCACAGGTTGCTTTTTGGATTGCTTTCTGGAGCCCGCTCTGCATGCCGGCGTTTCAGGCAGGCGCCGCAAGCCGCGCTCCCTCTGCGCAGCTCCAGTCTCATCCAATTGCCTGCTGGAGCAAGGCACTGACAGCAGCAAAGGCGCGCAGGCGAGATGAAGGATGCCTACCCACCATTGTCTGAGCAGGGGAATTGGGGCAGGAAACATCACAGATGGGCCAGTTTCTCCTGGGTTTCTGTCCGGTCCACGTTAGCAGTCTTGTTTAAATGTCACAGAGCCACAGTAGCCACTCCAGCCTTTCAAGCAGCAGCTTTGAGCATTACCAAAGAGAATTTTATTTTCCCTCCCTCCCCCCAAATTTTTTGAAAGATTTATGTGCTTTAAGATGATCAAAGCTGAAATTCAGGCTCCGAAGGCCGTGACGGGAATGTTTTGTGTGTGCCAGGGCTGGTAGATGAGCAGGTTCTTTGAAAGGGAACGAGCTTGTCAGCTCCCACCAAGCGGCTGCATTGCTTCAAAGGAGCCTGGGAGAGTTTCTGGTGTTGACAGGCACAGACATGCTGTTCTCGCTCTTTCCCTCCCCTCCGTTCCTTGTGTCTCTTCCTATTTCTCTTTCTCCTCTGCTCTTGCTTCTCCCATTCATCTCTCTTCCCATCTGTCAGTCTCCTTCCTCCCCCCAACCCCGACTCCCTCTCTGTCACTCCATCCTCTCCCCATCGATATCCTCTTCCTCTGCATCAGAGACACGTCTCCAAAGCCATCTCAGTGGTCCTGCCTCTTCCATCACTAGTCCTGTACGTTAAGTTCATCCAAAGCTGAGATTTTGTGTGATTCATCCACTTGTTACAGTCAGGAGGACCGTGGCCCTTAGTTTCCTGGGTGCTGAAAGCCAGTAGCTAGTCCTTGGATGGCCTTCGACTGGTGGGCTTGAAGCTGGTGGCTTTGCAGCATCCTGTTGAGCGAGTGCTGCAGTGGGAAGGGTGTTCTGTCACTCACAGAGAACTGCCCCAGGTACAACAGGCTAGTTCAGACCCTACAGTTTGTACTCAGCAGAGTGAACCTCAGAAGATGTGCTTGTCCTTTGCTGGGCTTTAAAGGCAGGGCAAGGAAATGGCTAACAGAAAAAACATCAGCAAGGACCGTGGTGGGTTTTCTTCTCTAGGTGAAAAGCTTGAGGTGCCAAGACCCCAGACAGCACTGCCCTCTATCCTCTGTGGCTTGACAAACGCAGATTTTAAGATGTTACAGCAAGCTGATATGCCTGTGAGCAAGAACCCTGCTAATTAATTACTGCTCGGTCCCATGTCATGTATCTATTAGTTCTTCTGCTGGTATCAATGCTGATGGCATCCTGCATCCAGTGACCAGGCTTCTTCTTGTTTTTTCCAGGTGCAGCTGCAGGCTCAGCCTTTGGCAGTAAGTAAACACACGACTGAAATGGGCATTTAACACCCCAGTGCATGGTCTGTGCAGATGTCACTAGGAAAAAATATTGTTATTTTCTGTCCATTATCATTTTCCAGGCAATAACTCTTCCCTAATTGTGCCTCATTTTCTGTCCTGTCAAAGAGCCTATCATATTCTTCCTTTGACTTCAGTACCCTCATTTTGCCTCTTCCTTTGGCATGGTTTCCCCCCATGAGGTTCATTAGAGTGGCAGCCAGAAAGGAAATATATATACATTTAAAAAAAGAAAGACTCTTTAAAAACCACCAGCACTCGCTGTGAACTTTCCCCCCTCCCAATATTGCAGACTTCTGCTCTGAGAAGGAGCTGGGTTTGAGTTATTAGGCATAGCATCCAGTCTGGGTGACCTTGGGCTATCAATAAAAACATATATATAGAGAGTGTACATCTGTACAGACACGTGTATGTATATGAACATGTGTCTGTAGAGCATCGGCAGAGCTCAGTGGGGATTTCTATTGAAAGATTGATGGTATGATAGGACTCCTTATTTAACAAAGCTGGAGGTAGTTTGATATCAAAGAGCCTTGAGTTTTGGGTAAGCAGGAGCCTGGGTTTGAATTTTGTGGCAAGGAATTACCCTTCAGAAGAAACAAATCGGAGAGCTGAATCAATAATGAATTCTTTGGTTTGCAGGCAAGCAGAAAGAATTTGGAGGAGAAATAGTTTCAGAGCAATGCAAAAGCAGCCAAGAAAAATGTACCTAATTGGACAGTGGAGGACTGGTAACCAAACCATATTTAGATTTTTAAGCAGTTAAATTTAAATGTTTTAAAAATTCAGTAAAAATTAAAAGTCTCCCTTAAGTAATTTAGGGTTAAAAAAAAAAATTAAGTGTCCAAAGTATTATTTGCTTTTCTGGTCTGAACTCCTGTAATAACTCTTTTTTTCCCCTCCTTAACAGAGCTTGGCATCCTCAGTGCTACCTTTGTTTCGTTGGAGAGTATTTCCCATCACATTTCTCTGCTAGGGAGAACCTGGGGGGTGCTGGGAGCGATGCGCAGGAGGTGGACAGGAGGGATTTGTGTCCGAGGCCAGTTAAGGAGAGATTATTTAGCCTGCATAGGAGACTACAAGTGACCTAAATTAAGTATTTAAACTAGCTCAGGGCTATTATGAAATTAAGCATGATAATCTGCATGAAGCAGCGGGACAATCGGGGACAGGAGGGCAGCAGGTGTAAGTTAAGTAGGAATTTGTGTTCCGAGTGTTATTTCGGTTCGGGGTGTTGTGGGGAGCGCGGTGGGGTGGGCACCGCACCCGGGACGGATCCTGCTCAGCCCCACTGATGTTTAAGCCATCAATTAATTTGCCCTGCTTAACGAGGGGTGCTGGTGGAAATTAATCTATGGCAGGGGTTGGGTTTGATGGTGGGGGGCAGCAGAGGGGCCCGGTGCTGCTCACGGAGCTGGGGTAGGCAAGGCTCTGCCATCTGCCACGTAGACGTCAGGCAGTGGATGCCACATCTCACAGCAGGGTGGGCTGAGGGCTCCTGTGCACCTCCCACCTGCTCTTCACCCCACCTCTGCCCAGGCATGCTTGAGTTTCCCCTTTTTAGCTTAATTGGCAATTAGTTTATGATAGACTTGTAAGTATTTAAGCCAATATCTGCACCAAGAGAGTAAGCTGATACAGCCCCAGCCCCTGCGCGCACACACACTCGCTGCATCCGGCGTCATCAGGCTGCCATCGCCTTAATCCTCTCAGTGCCCCAGTTGTAACTGTGCTGAGAAATCGGTCACCAGTTCAGCCCCAGCAGCCACAGGAGCCTCGCAGGCATGGGGGCTGCCAAGGAAACCCTCTGTTCCCCCAACTCCCCACCCTCCCCCCAGTAAGTGCCTCCCACCTCTTCTCTTTGCTTGCTAGCCTACGAGCGACCGCAGCGCGTTACCACTGCAAAAACCACCACCGCAAAAACAACCACCACAACAACACCCGCCACAACTACAACCACCACCACCACCACAACCACCACCACCACCAGCACCCCCCTACCTGCCACCACCGCCACCCAGCCAGGTGGGTGCCACACTCCCTGCCTTGCTCAGAGGGCCAGGACTCTGCCACCCGGCTCCTCTTTCCCTCTGCCCATCCCAGCTCCTCCAGCGACAGTGGGGAATGCGTGGGGCTGCCATGTCAGTAGCCCTGGTTATCTGCTCTGTAGGATGCTAAAGACATGGATAAAAATCACCCTGGCTCTGTTCACATCTCCCAGTCCTGGTTTGCTTTTCTCTATTCAGTCCAAGGGCACTTTAACAAGTGTCACACAAGCTGGGAGCACGCGTTCAGGTCCCTATAAGCAGGGAACCAGCCACAATGGGTCCACCTCAAAGCCAAGAGACAACCACGCCGTGGGTTGACATCCCCCCTCACCAGCTGAGCTCACTCTGCTGTCACTCTGATATCATCAGGACAGCCCAAAATGAAGCCAGGACTGGATGCTGGGGAAGCAACGCTTTTCCCTGTTTTCTCTCAATTTTGTTTTTCTAAAAGGAAAAGGTTTTCCAAAATCCACCCCTTCTGCACACTGTCCTGTGCAGGGCCAGCCTGGCTGCCAGAGATGCTCCCTTGCAGCTCCCATCACAAGGCAGGGCAGGAGAGCAATGAAGACTTTACTGTCCCACCATAAAATGAAAACACATACCCAGCCTTGCCCAGCTGGAAGGAGAAGAGGCCTGTACCCCAACTTGCTGTATCCCCAGCCTCCACGGACAATCCTAGGATGTTATGCCCACTGTCCTTGCTGGGTGCTGCTCACAGAAGGCTGGGTGCTGCTCTGCCCCACCAGCCAGGCAGCTTCCCTAGGGAGGGCTGCTGCATTGGGAACAGATAAGAGACACCAGCTCTGTCCTTTGCTAGCTCTCCCAATCCTGCATCAAGACCCTGTTGCCAGACTCAGGGATACCGTAGCAGGCTGGTTGCTTCATCAAGGGCAGTTTTCCTAGGGCAGAGCCACACTTTAACATTCCCCAGGCAGTCTCTGGAGCAGTGACAAGGGAGTGTGCAGAGCCAGAACTCACACACGTGCCAGGAACACCCTTCCCTAATTTCTAAAACCACCCCGTGGAGGAAAACTTTTGTCCTTTTCCTGAGGGTTCCTCCTTCCCTCCCCCCAGTGAGCAGCTTTCACTTGTCTCTTGGAAATGAGCAGATAAAACTTAACAGCAGGACATTTATATTTTTTTTTTTAAAGCTTCTCATGGGGGAATTAGACACGCATTCCTCCCCTTGCCATGCTTTCTGGGCCTGATATTTCCCAGGAGGACGTTTTACACCCACAGTATGTTAGTAACAGTCTGTCTGGGGGAGCTGCCAGAAGCCAGTCAAAGGGATGAGGAAACTTGATTGCATGTTTATGCAAATATAGATATATTCGTGGAAGTACCTTGCTTGAGTAGCTAATCGGGAAGCAGAGGGCTTAGCTCCAACTTCCATGGACTCTGAGTGACCCTGGGTGAGCGAGTGCAAGTCTCTGGCCTGTTACAGCACTCCACACCCATGGTGTACATGGCTCACCCACCACCCCTTCCCAGAGCTCACATCACCCCCCTGGCCCCAGCAGTGATGGGATCGCCTCTGCTCCATGCACGTGGAGTCACTTGATTTTTATCCATGCTCACCTGTAGCAACAGTTTAGTTTGGGGGTTGGGGTTTTGGTGGGTTTTGCTTTTTGCCAGTGCTGTGTACGTGTGGGGGGTGTGCTTAGTGTCTACCCTGTGTATGATTCGCAGTGCTGTGGCTCGCTTGTGCCATACATCTGGGATGGGCAGGAAGGCATCTGTGTGGGGCTGGAGGGCAGGTAGTCTCTCCTGACAAGCTGCCTTGAGGGACCTGGGAGATGTCCTGAACCTCAGAGATGTTCCTTCTCCAAGACCTGCTTCCTGGGTGGGGAAAATGCTTTCATAATGCTTTTGTTAGATGGTAGCAAGGGACAAAAACACACATACCACAGTCCAGCCATTGCTTTCCTGGCTTGACAGGGGCAGGGCTGAGCCCTGAGCAATTCACCTCTGTCTATAGCCCTCCCCATCCATCTTTCTGCAGAGCCAGGTCTCACCCCAAAACAGCATGCCTGGGGATGGAGAGAATGTCTCGAGGGGCTTCTCCAAGTTAGAAGGTGGTCAGGGTCTCCCAGTAGCTCAGGGACCTGCTGGCTTACCTGGGCAGCATGCTGAGTTTGATGCCAAGGGTTCATCGTGTGCCTTCAATCAGCATTAAGGAACCGAGGTACAGCCTAACTCCCATCTGCTCTTGGCCAGAGATGTTCCTCCCCCTCCAGTCCTGAAAAACGTGGAGTACTTTTTTAAATGCCAAGGGGCTGTGAATCTAACTCACTTGGACCTTGGGGAAACACCTTGTTAAATAGAAGACCCTCCAAGCTCCTCGTAGGATGCCCACTTGCAATAGATCCAATAACTCAGAGTCCCAGAGCACGATACTCTGTCATTACCACCCTTCTGAATTTGAGAAGCATTAAACAAACCCCTCCTTGCTTTAAAGCCAGCTCAGACACACATTAAAAACCAAAAAAGAGTCCTGTCAGGGCCCTGCCCCATCCCCTTTCACCCTCTAATCTACACACTGTCTTTTGCCCTCTGAATTTTTGCTTCCACCACAAGCAAGCATCATCAGACCGACCTCTGAGCTCGCTCCCTCTGTGCCTGTGAGAGAGACACAGAAAAAACCAGGTATTTAAAGCCAGACCAATGTGTTTTTCCCTTCCTCGTGCCTCCGCACACTAGTGGGTAGCAGCAAGGCAGAAAGCGATGTAGCACGTAGGCTAGAGGAGTAGATTAGATTTGGGTTGTCTCCGGGTTGCATGGATCTGCTAGACATCTGCTTCCTTTGGCTGCTCGTGGTGTTTTCTGTGGTCAAGGTGGAGCTGTGGTCATGTTCGTAGGATGCTTTTGTGCCTGGTTGTCTGTCATGCGGTGAGAGGTGGGGGGAGAAGAATGAGTTTATAGGCAAGGTCTGTGGTCTGAAGGCAGCTGAGGCTGCCAAAAATGGGTGGAAGGAAGGGAAAACACAGAATTACCCTAAGGAGGATGAATTAACTGCTATTCTCATTTGCCTTCTGCAGTTCTGTTATTTCCAAACCTCCCTTGAAGCCTGTCAAATTCCTCCTCGCCATTTGCTGCGTTTTTCCCCATGTTCAAAACAAGCAAAAAAATACCCCCAAAAAAGGCAAGCTTTCCCCCCCACACACCCCGTTTGCATCCCCCAACCCCCATCAGCAACAGTTTCAGCAGTGCCAGTTCACTTCTGGCAGGGTAAAAACCCAACAACAATGGCTTTTAAAACAACAACAAACCACCAACCTGAGCCCTGCGCGATGGCTCAGAGCTCCAGGGGAAAGAGAGCACCAAAACCCTGCCTTTGTGTAGGTCCTGCAGGAATGGGACCCCATGTTTACGTTCCAAGGAGGACTCCTTCGTGGTCCTTCCCACCACTCCAGCACAGTTTTGGCTATGAAATACAACTTCTTGGTTCAACTTATTCTACTTCCCCAGTAACCCACCAAGACCGGTGGGGACTGATAAAAGCCCCCAAATTAAGAGCTGCCCAGTGGTTCCCATTGGTATGAACTGGGTCTGGGAGTGAAACCTGTCTCTCCCCCCTCCCAAAAACATAAAACTGCCCATTAACATCCCGGAGCTACAAGGGAAAGGTTCTCAGGATAATGAGCATTAATAATTTTCCTGGCTCTGTAACTGCGATTGAGTGGAGGTGTATGTGAATGACTAAAAAGCAAAATGCCTTCAGGGCTGTTTTTTATTGTGACTCTAATTAAACCCTTGCCAATTTGCACAGGGCTTTTTTCATATTCTCTTTAACACCATATTAATATCAATTGGTTTCCACTTTCCAGCTGAAAAGGACAATGTCTATCACCTTCTCTTAGAGCTTGTCATTAAAAAAAAATTAATCTTTTTTTTTTTTCCCCCCTTTTTTTTTCCTTTATTCTACATTGTTTATCATCCCCTTGACGAGGCTGGGAAATCACATTTCTCTCCTACTCGGGTTTGTCCTTTGAAACTTGGCAAGGATTGAGAGATATTTTTTTTTTAATTCTTTTTTTTCCCCTCCTCCTCCTTATGTTACACAACTGGAGCTTGAAATTAATAATATGGCTTTTAAAATCTTATTCCTCCATTTGTTTTCTAGCAAACCTGAAGACTGTTACCAATATTGAGGCGACAGGGAGGGGTACAGAGCCAGTGGGGGTGAAGGTTTGCAGGGAAATCAAACAAGGGATCTATAAATTTCTTGCTGGTTTAATTTCCCTGCCAGGGGCTTCCAAATTCATCAAGCTGGTATTTCTGAGGGAAGAGCGGAGCCTGAAGGAGGGCCCTGAAGTTTGGGTTAGAAACCAGGACTTTATGCCTCGGTCCTAAGGCAGCTGTGCTGTTTCAGTCCCATTACTTGGAGCAGAGAGGGGGCAGGGGTCAGTTGTGAGGTCCTTGTGCAAACCCACCAGCAAAGCGCCGTGTGTTCAGTGGGGCTGAGAACGGGCAGCTCAGCGCACTGTTGCCTTCCCACCCTTTGCATCATGAGGGCTGCCTTGTCCCTCCGGTGCCCGAGGACGTGCCAGCTGCCCAGTGCCAGCAGCGTGCCGCAGCAAGCAGGCGTGAAAGCCTGGGTGGCACAGGATTGGGTTGGTTTTCTCCTCCGAAGCTCTGCCTCCTCTCATCAGTGCTGCTCCCCGCTGGTTGCCAGCTCCCCCCCCCAGCACCCCCAGTAACACAGCTTTCCCCTCTGATTGCTGCAAGACTACACCAGCTTATCAGCAGCTGCCCCGTTCCAAGTGGGCTCTCCCTCAGCCAAGGCTGGTCCAGGAACAGAAGGTAGGAGCCACGTGGCTGAGCAAGTACCCACTCCCAACACTCAACAAGCCCTTTAGTTCCTAGTTCTGCATCTCCATATTTCCATGCATCTCTCTCCTCCTCCCGCCTGGGAAAAGCAGCTCGGGGTTTGTCTGTGCCCTACATGCAGCTGGAGATCTGGTGAGGCTGGATTGAGCCTCGGGGTTTAGTTGTGTACATGAAAGATGAGGATGGTAAGTGGAAGAAGAGATTGTTCACGGCTTGCTGCTGGGGTGAACAGAGAGGATCATGGAAACCCTGTCGTCTCCTGAGACTGCAGTCTGTTTGTAGAGCAGAGGAGATACTTTGTAAATAGATAAGCCTGTGTTGTTCGTAGCATAGATGCCTTCCTGTGTATCTCCTTGTGACTGCCTAAGGTGAGCTGCTCCTGGTGGGAGCCTTGGGAGGCTTCACACTGAGGCTGGAGCTTCTCCTCCTTGGGGTTCCCACCAGCCCACGCGCTGCTGCAGTTGCCGGTTGGTGCTCGGCTCCTGTTTCCCATCCGAGATGCCTGCAGCTCCCTCCAGCCATAGAAATTAGCATCCCTTCCAGTGCAGAACAGAACAACTGCTGAGACTGGGCCCAGGATACAACCCAGTGTTTGCATCCAGACTGGGGGCAGCAAGTGCTGACCTGGAGGCTCTCTGGAACCATTGTGCTCTGGGGCCTGTCTCTGGGCTCACTGGGAGACAAACTCAATTCAGTGCAGTAGCAAGAGGTGGGCCTGCGCCATGGGCACCAGTGCCTGGTGATGCTGCCAGTCTGTGCAGAACAAGGGGTGCTCCTGAGTCTTGGCAGTGGTCTGCAGGCTTAGCTTCTCTCCACGCATGGGCAGTGCAGTGACCACGTGCCAACACTCATGCACCATGCAGCAGCTCCCCGACCCTTCCCTTAGGATTACTTTTTCTGCCTCCCTTCACACTTAAAGGCTAATTTCCAGGAGAGTGTGTCTCCTGTTCCTGCTTCAACACATCCTCAAGCAGATATGGCTCCACCAACCCACCCTAAATACCTCCCTAGAGCTTCCAGTGTCCCTTTGCCACCTTTCTAAGCAAACAAGAGGGGGATCTGTGTTAAATCTGATGTTCTCTCTAACTGATGCCACCCTAAGCTGTTCAGCGCCCAGCAAACACAGCAGCACTTGGACCCAAGCCGAAGCCACCAGACCCTCCCAAGAACATTCGAGGTAAGGCCATACCCATCCCCAAAGATGGGCAGGACAGGTTTCTCCCCCATTGCCCATAGCCCAGGAAAACCTACCCACCCTCAGCACGTCCTACCATCGTACAATCTGCTCTCCTACTCAGAGGGTCCAGCTCAGCTCAGTTCTGCTCATCCAACACCATGGAGATCTTTTTGGGACGTATTTAGGGCTAGAATGGCTGCAGAGGTATCCCTGGGGACCAGGGAGCCCATAAGCACCTCAGCTGCTTTTGGTTGCTTGTCATGGGGTGAGCAGCACGCACCTTTCCTACCCCCCAGGATTAAGTGGACTGATACTTGTGCTGGCCCAACAGTGCCAAGCCTCAGTAGTGGACCACCCTGCCTCAAACACCCTCCTCACAGCCGTGGTGTCCTCCTCATGAGGGATAGGCACAACCATGGGAGATTCTCCACAGAGTTATGCCCCACCCCAAGCCACCTGCAGCACCCGTTGCAGAGATGTGGGGCTTTGGATCACCCTGGAAACCCACCGAGCTCCTTCCCATCTGGGCTGCCCCACTTCCCTTACAGCAGGGACAGCAAACCCCGTACCCTCACACTGTGCCAGGCTACTGCTGAGTGCCCATGAAGAGAGGTCACCATGTCCCCTGCTCAGCCACGGTGCCAGAGGATAGAGGAGCCTGTGGTGGCAGAGCAGGGCCTGGGGCACCATGGTGCTGAAGAGGCTGTGTTGATGCAGGAGGATCTGGACATCATGCCAGCCCACCATGGGACCAGGGGAAGCCATGGAGACCTGCAGAGGTCCCAGCACCACAGCAACCTCACTGATAGCATCAGAGGCAGGAGAGTGGTCCCTGATTGCTGGAAGTGGGGAGCGTGGCAATGTCCCATGGGGATGTGATTGGCACAACTGGGACGGAGCCGGCAATGCCCACCCAGCACCTTCCTGAGCTTGGCAGCACTGTGCAAAGGCTGGTGCACCACAAACACTGGTGGGTCCCATTTCTAAGCACCCCGTGGGGGCTCAGCACTGCTCAACCTTGCCCCTTGCTGCGGTTATCAAAGCACAAAGACCCCAAGCACCAAACACCATCAGCTCAATATGGAGGGAGTCACAGCCTTCACCTCCAGCACCCCAGTCATTTTGTGTGGGACACAGGTCTGGCTGTCACAACAGCCCCAAGGAAGCAACGTCTTACCCAGGGCAGCTCCTTACCCTGAGGGACTATCCCAGCCCCACCATGCAGCGCTGGCCCTGGGAGCTCTCTCCCCACCACAGCACTCAGATATGATTTCTCCTCTTGCGTAGCAGCTCCGAAGAGCAAAGCAGGGCGCACAGCACACTCTGCAGGCAAGCGGCATGGGAAGAAGCCAGGTATGTGCTGGCAGGGACAAGCTGGGCAGGACCCTGTAGCAAGCCCTGCTAGATGCCACCTCCATAGCGGTTGTGCTCTTAGCTGTGCTCCAAGCAGCTATTTCGGGTGCGGGTTGGCGTGGCCTCCATCAAATGGAAGCCGTGGCCAGGAGATTCATTTTATGCTCTTTAGCCTTTAGGTTGTTCGTTACCCTGAACAACCCGATTCACACTGTGTGATGGGGTGGGACGTGTGAGTAGCAGCTCGGCCTTGGGCCCCCCAGCTCTGCAGGGGTGGCCGCAGCACCACGCGTTGGGTTTTCCACGCACGGAGCGTCGAGGAGGGGAGAAGATGAGGAGAAGTTTAGCAGAAACGTGGCAGCTACCAGTGCCTCTGGTGCAGAAATAGGTGCTGGAGCTGCCAGCGCGGTGCTCTCGGCTCGGCATTGTTCTCGGAGCGGGGCTGAGCGCGGTCGGGGTAGGCTGTGGTGCTCAGCGGCAAGAAGAAAAGGCACGTCTCTGGTCTTTCCTAAGCGTCCTCAAAGAGCTCAAAACTCATCCGGCTCAAAGCAGACTCTGGCCCAGTGGCTCCCATTGAAACGTATAAAGGTAAGAGGAGGAAGCGCGGCGCTCCAGGGCTCCTAGTCTTTTGCCCAGGTGACAGGTGGGCAAAAGGTGGGGAGGGTTCGCCCATGCAAGTCATGGTTGGCTCTCTCTAGGAGGGCATCCCTAGGGTGAAGAGACACCTGGGAATTGCAGCAGCCAGTATTTGAGCTGAAATTCTTTGGGTATTGGTCAAAGTGGCAGAAGTTGTTTCACAGAGGGTCAAGATTACAGTGGACTCGCAGCTCCTCCTCAGGCAGCTGTGAACCTCGGGGAAATCTCTGCCCTGCTCCATCTTCCCTGATCATCATTTCATTGAGATGCCTCCTCCAGTCACATGTGCATGCCAACCTGCATCCTTCCCTCCCACCCTTCTACCATCCTGGAATGTTTGATGCTAGAGCTTGGACCAGAACCCCAGCTCCAAGCCTCCCTCCAAGGGCTGGGGAAGCTCAGACCCGGCCAACCCTGTCTCTGTTCACATTATCCCCTGCCCGTGCTGGCACCGACACCTCCTGACCCAGACAGCTGGGCCACGAGGCAGCTGGGGACCCTCCTGTCCTCCTGATTTATGCTTTTAAATTCCCAGAAAGGTCCAGCACCCTGAGTCTAACACCACAAGGTAGTCATCATCCTGACACAGCAATAAAACAAACACAAGCAGCAAGTAACCAGATTCATCTGGCCACAAATTGCACCAAGAGAGGTCAGCCCTGGGGACAGGACCAGTGCTTGGCAAGTGATGGGAGCATCTCCCACCCTGCCAGTAGCCTTCACAGGCATCCCTGTGCTGTGCCAGGAGCCCTGCTTCACACCCCACGTGTTTGCCCACCATGTTCTGAAGGACCCACACAAGCCATGTTTCCCTGTGCCCATTTTAAGGATTTAACCTGAGTCACCACACTGATTTGGGATGTACAACAGCAAGGAGCATGCCACAAGGGACACAGAGGGGACAAAGTGACAGAGGGGACACAGAGTCAGTAAGGATTTACCTGGACATGCAGCAACTTCAGCTCTGCTTCAGCCTTGTCCAGAGCCTTCCCACCACACTCAGCCCCATCAGAGCCAAACCCAGGCACCAAGCTGGGCCCTTATTAAGAAGACAGCTCCTTAATTAACACCTGACCCACTCCTCTCCACAGCCCACTGCCTGCTCCCATGATTATGCATTTCCTTAAACAAATTGTGTCCTGGGCCAGCTGGGAGCTGGCTCCTGCCTGTCCTCATCCCAGGGGGACAGACGGCCTTGCTCTCTGAGCGATGGCTTCCAGCCTGATCCCCCACGGTAGCCACGGTGCACACTCATCCTGCCCAGCCCAGCGCTGGCAGTGCCCACAGTATTCGACCCAAGCAGGACCCTCCTCCAAAGCTTCGTGGCTCCTCTCCTCTGCCCAGCGCGAGGGAGGATGCTCCTGGCCCAGCTCCCCATCCCTCTCCTCCTCTCCACAGACTGCGAGTGCTACGGCCACTCCAACCGCTGCAGCTACATCGACTTCCTGAACGTGGTGACCTGCGTGAGCTGCAAGCACAACACGAGGGGCCAGCACTGCCAGCACTGCCGCCTGGGCTTCTACCGCAACAGCTCGGCCGAGCTGGATGACGAGAATGTATGCATAGGTGAGGCACCGCTGCCTGCAGCGGCTCATGTGGGGCCTCGTTTGATGGGGTGGGCTTCAGTTCTGCTCCTCTCTGGAGGGCCATGTGTCAGCCTGCATGGTCCCTAAGGACAGCAGCCGTTCCGGTCTCTGCAGCCGGCCAAAGCGTCTCTTCCCTGCAAACAAAGCCTGAATGGTATCTTCCCCATGCGATTCAGATGCATTGGTCTATCAGGAGCTGCTCAGCTCCAAAGGGAGGGTGGGTGGCCTTTGCATCTATTTGGCTGTTTGTCCCAGCCCCTGGGTCTCCAACAGCCCTCCTGTAACGCACAGCCAGCCTTTCCCAAAGCCCCCAACACCTCCCGTGGGGCACTGGAGGACACGAAGGCCCCCGGACAGGGTGGGCACTAACAGCCCTGTCTTTGGCCAGAATGTAACTGCAACCAGATCGGCTCCATGCACGACCGCTGCAACGAGACCGGCTACTGTGAATGCAAAGAAGGTGCCACGGGACCCAAGTGCGATGACTGCCTGCCCAACTACTACTGGAGACAGGGCTGCTTCCGTGAGTACCAGAGCCAGAGGGACAAAGGGATGTGTGAGACAGGCCAGATACACCACCACCTGCTCGGGTGCTCAAGGGGTAGGTGCCCAGAGTGTAGGGTGAGCAGACTCCAACCATTCCTCCCAAACCCAAACTGACTTGATAGCTTTGCCCTGGGAGTTTACAGCCCCTGCTGTGTTTCTCAGGCCTTGGGGCTGCTCTGGCTCTGCAAAGATTGGATAATTTAACCCCTAGGAGCTAGAGAAGAAAGCCAAAAGCTTCTAGTTTCTGCTGCATCCAAGGAATTAACACCCACATCCTTCCCTCCCTCCCATCTCATAGCCAACGTCTGCGACGATGAGCTCCTGCTCTGCCAGAACGGTGGCACCTGCTACCAGAACCAGCGCTGCATCTGCCCCGTGGGCTTCAAGGGGGTCCTGTGCCAGCAATCCAGGTGTGAAGCCGACAAAAAGGACTGTGACAGTGCCCGCAGTGTGTGCAGCAGCCTCGGCACCGTCCTCCTCGGGGTGCTTGCCCTCCAGCTGCGCGGCTGGGTGGACCTCTGAAGCCACAGAGGAGGGAGCCCAGCCTCAGGAGGGACCTGAGGAGACCAAGGTAACAGGTGGCTCTCCCCACCATCTCCTCTGCCTTCACACTAAGGACTTGCACAACGTCTTTTGGTCCACTTTCCAAGCAAAGAGGTATGCAGAAAATCGGGGGCTGCCTCCTGCCCACCAATCCATCCCAGCAGCAGCTGGGGTGGGCACAGCGCAGAGCCGGCTGCCCAGCAGCAGCACAGGGACTGCACCAGCCAGGGCTGTGGTCCTGCAGCCTGGCAGGGACATGGGGCTCGTCCTTCCCTCCGCGCAGCGATTCTTCTTCCCTGCTCTGCACAGGGCGAGCTGGGGCCAGGGCTGTTGGGACCCTGGTGAAACAGTGCCGCGATCCAATGGGGTATTTTTTTTATTCTTACTTTATTTACTTTGGTATAGGCTGGGGTGTTCTTTTTATTTTTCCTCTTCTTAGTATCCAGTTTTGAAAGAGCCCATCCTGACAAACTCCAGAGCCCCATAACACAATGGGAAAGGGAAGGAGGGAGGGAAGGGGAGGGGGGAGGACTCTGGTCCATCCTTGCTGCATAGTCCCACATCCCACCATCGGCCTGGCCTGGCCATGCACATACTGTTGCCTACAACTCTAGTTGCTGCATTGATTTTGTATGTTCATTGCTGGGTTTTGTTTTCTTGCACTTATGGAGAGCGCAGGGGCCATCAGGCACATGGTACATGAGGGGTACAGTGTCTTATCCACACAGTCCGTATAGTGTACGGTCCAAATACTTCTTTTTTTTGGGGGGGGTAGAGACTTATTTTTATTTGGATTAAATGTTATAAAAGAACAATTTAAAGGGACGTTTTGCCATGAGCGTTTGATTCTGGTGTATCCTCCTCCAGTAAAGCAACTACCAATTGCTGCTTGATCACCACGTTTTCCTTTCTGTGTGCACAGTTAATTACAGGTAAAGACTTATTTTTTTGATTCATATTGTCCTCCTGTGTTTTCTGAGTCACTACCAAGGTGCACCACGCAGTGGGGGAGAGGGGAGGGGGAGAGAGGTTGCCTCATCACCCAGAGCTGTTAATTATTTCTCCTAATTACTTTGCTGAACTTAGGTTAGACTAGTAACTGTAGACAATGAACAAAGCCGGAGTGATAGATTAAACACTGGTCTTGTGTGGAAAGGCTGTTTCCAAATGAGCCAGGGATGCTTTTCAGGGGGGGACCTCAGCTGTCCAGCCCCACTGCAGCATCCCAGGGAGCCGGTACCATCAGGTACCTTTGTAGAAAAAGCTGTTTCTTTGGAGCACTGTTAAGCAGCCACAGCCTGGGGCTTCAGTATAGAGCTCACAGGGACTAGACTGACTCATTTAAGGCTTTTAACGTGCCGCTGTCAGAGGAAGCGTTTGCAGTCAGGGACATAAACGGAAGGCGGAGAAACCAGAGACAAGGAGTGATGTAACTCAATCAGAACAGGAATGTCATGAACACAAGAGCTTTAATTCCATCATGTCCAAAGATTTACCAACCCAGGAGCTGACTGAGTGGAAGCTGAGGAGGTGGGAAACATCCCCCACCTCCGGCCCGTTCAGTTCTGGGCTGATTCTCTTGACAAGGGAGCAGCCCTTTGTCACCAGACCACCTCTACTCAGCCTGTTTCTGCCTGTGCCAGCCCAGGAGCCCCACACAACCCAGCCTTGAGCCTCTGCTGGCATTTCATGGTCTGGTGTCCTTGCCTAACATTACCCATACCATGTACACAGCTAGTGCCACCAAAATGCGGGCACCTCCATGGAGAGGAGGGCACTGAACATGTAGCTCAAAAAAGGAGAAAAAAACAGAGGAGTGAAGGCACCAGGGGGATATTGTTACATCGAAGAGCAGCACAAAGAATTCCATGCACACTTTGAGCAGCATTTAACATCACAGAGGAAGGTCATGGCTTAGTTAATCCACCGTAAAATAAATAGGGGCTAAACTAACCCTGCTGAGATGTGATCTTTAAGAGAGTGGGCTGGCACAAGCCCTGCCTCTCTTTCTCTAAGGCAGCTGGTTGCTGTCTGCTGCTGCTGACACTTGCCCCTTCTTTGTACTTTCTGCCTGCTATATAGTTTCAATCCTCATATGTTACTGATCTTACAAGTAATAGCATAGAACGGGCTGTAACAAGATCAAGAGCTCTAATGGCACTTCTGGAAGGTGAAGCAACATTCTCCTTTCCCCACACTGGTGTTTTTCTCTAGAATATTAGATTAAGCAAGAGAAAATTTACTACTTCATAAAGCTGTGTCCCAGACAAACTCTGCACCCAGCAGGTTCCCTGCGAACACACACATCTGTCGCAAGGCGAGTGGGAACGTGTGAAGCAGCAGCACTGGATTCTCATGGAAAACACCCTCAGAAGGACACAGCTGAGCCCAGAACAGCCCAGGCACGAAGACTGCTGAAGGCGATGGGACACTGGACCAGAGCTTGTTTGGTTTGGAGGGCTTTCTCTTGGTTGGTTTGCTGGTTTTGCTTGTCTGCTTTTAAGATAAAACATCCCTGGCTTCCTAACTCAGCTCCAGAGACAGCCCCAGAACGCTGGTAATGTTCATTCCTGGACCTTCTTTAACCAAAGCCAGATGAATAATTCTGTTACTCCAACCAGAGGTAGAAAGCTGTGGTGTGAACCCTCTTGCTGTAACCCTCAGGCACCTGAATGATGTTGAAGATGATGGGTGGGGAGCAAAACCAAACCAAACATTCCACCCTCTGTGCTACGTATCCCATTCTCAGGCTCGTACTGCAGTGCAGAAGCAAAACCCTCTGTGGAATATTAGCTGCAAAGGACAAACACAGCGTGCTCCATCTCACAGAAGAAATGAAATGCCCATCAGACTGTGAGGAAGAGCAGACACAGAAGGGAGATCTAGCTTTCCCTCCTGCAGGTCTGCCTGCAGACGGGCTGGCACAGCCCATCTCCGGGCTCAGCACAAAGCTATCCCTCCCATCAGAGGTCAGGACAGCACTGTACCTGTCCAAGGGTGCTGGAGAACTTGCAATCAGAGAACTGAAACCACCACAAGACCAAGAGAAACCTCTTACACAAAGCTTAAATTTGGTGGTTAAGAAAAGAATTTAAAGCTTCTGAAAGGTTCAGCACTGAAGACCCATTAACTGCAGACATCTGTCAGCACACGGGTGCCTACACAGAGAGAACAGAGCATTGTTGAATACAGAAAGAAACCATCGCAGAAACTCCCCCCAGATCCCAAAGTTCATCTTCTCTACGATAGAAACATCTGTACATCACTTAATACTTCCAAATGGGAGAAGTTGTCCAATGAGCTTGATCCTTTACTTGTGGAAAGGTTAGCCAAAAGGTACTTCTCTTTCTGAGAAAAGCCACTTGCGCTCTTTCAAGAGGTTTTCATGTGCATCCTGGCACCAGCATTTAATTCATTTGAAAAAGTTTTTAAATTACACTTCTGCCTCCAAAAAAGTGACCTCTTCAAACAGTACAAGTAGAGCTTTTGATATTTATTTTTTTTCTTGTTTACCTCAAATTCTACCTGGATTTTAACCATTTAGAGCACTGAGACATCTATAGAAACAAAAGCCCCAAAGCAACAAAAATCTGCTTGCTGTGACAGCCTGCTGTGGCCAGGCTGAGTCCACAGCCCCTGCTGAAATGTTAAGCCTACAGCCTGGGAGAGGTGATGGAGGAGGAATTCCACTAACACGTACCAGTGAAGTACTCGCTGTGTCTAAAGATGAGGAGGGCAGATGGCTCACCCATGGGAATCGGTCATATGGAGCCTTGTGAGAGAACCAACACTTCAGAGTAATAAAATAAACAGTCTCTCCAACCAGGGTGGTTGTGTGATTGGTTTTCATGAGAAGTCCCAGAGTTAAATGAAAGTATAAAGGAAGAGCTGAGCGTTCTTGTTCAGAAATAAGAACAGAGCTGGGTTTTGAAGATTTGCATCAGCTCTTCTGGCAGGGAGTTGGAGAATGTGGGTACTACAGTGTAGAAATCAGCTAAAAATCACACACTGACTTGAGATGCAGAGAAAGAGCTTCAGACCGTCCTAAAGGCTCCGTCGTCCTTTTGATTCTCCAGGTGTCATAACAAGCTTCACTGCAGGGTAAAACGTGTGAGAAAGCCTAAACTGACCCATTTTACCACATAACTGCTTTCACTCCTGGCCAGCAACAATACTGGGCTCCAAAAGCTCCATCCCCACCCCGCTCTGAGCTGTGTTTGAGGGATTAAGAGAGGGGAAACTGGTGGGATTTCTCTGTAGGGAAGGGAGTTCTTGCTTGGTACCAGAGTGAAATCAGTGATAAAATCAGGCAGCTACAGCAGCATAGTCCATTAGGCTGCAAACCAAAGCTTTCTATGTTTGCACCACACAGTTCAAACCACCTTCATTTTCGTTTCTATCACTATTTGCCGGGGAGATGGTGGCAAATTAGCCAAGGCCTTTGCAGACAGGTGCATATGGCTGGAAGGGCTCCTCTGTCAGCGATACTCGAGGTACAAGGCTGCTTTGCTTACATTTATTTGCACTGAAGAATAAGGCATTGGGCTCCTTTCCAAGCATCTTAAAAAGACAAGAAAAGAGACCTTATATATGACTTGGGAATGGCCCCGTTGTGGCAAGAGACTTTATATCATTAACATTATAAATTCCATTTACAATACAGCAGTCATTTCATCCATCATTTATTCATGCAGACGAGAGAGAGAACGTCTTGCATGCTTAGGGCCAATGGTTCTGCTTATCCTTGATATTGCTACAGTCGCTGAGCTGCGAATGAACAGCCCAGCTCCAGGTGTTGGCTGCTCTGGTCTCTCCAATAGGCAAAAGTCAGACCCAGCAGCTCACCACACTGCAGTAACTGGGGGGAAAAAATGTCTCGACTGAAATTACTGGGGTTCCACAGCATTTTGGGTCTCAGCTGGGACTGGGAATGTTGTTTACCCCAAATGGATACGTTTGGTCACCAGCTTGCTGGTGCTCTGGAAGCACACGCTGCCTGGCATGGTACAGGGCTGGGGGACACTTTCATGTTTGGGACCAGCACAAGGAAGAGGCAGAGCACTGCAGCAGCCTGCACACCTCGCTTTCCCAGCTCCCAGGTCTCCATCTGCTGGACCCCACTGCTCATTAGTCACCACACACAGCTTATCTAAGAGACAGCACTGTGAAACTCATCACCCCGACAGCAATACCAGCACTGGAAGGGTGAGCACAGACCAGGGACTGGGGGAGAGACTGACATCTTCACGACGCTCTCACGGCTGCCATCCCAACCCAGAGGTACCCCCAGCAGTCCCCATTCAAGCCCATCCCCTCCCATCACACAGAGGGGTGGAGGCCCTCCCTCCCTGTCACACTTCCCAAAGTAGGGCAATGCTCCTGCAAACAGCTGGGTTTGCCTCTGCAGGGTCCACAGACAGCCAGAGGCACAAGGGATAAAGCCACTGTGCCCTAAGCCAGCACTCTGTAGCACAGCATGGGTACAAACATAGGCATGAAGGAAAACTCAGTAGGGAAGCAAGTACCTGTTTGGGCATCCTCCTTACACAGACAGCTCTGGCTTGTTCTCACATCACTGTAATTTGGAGTAATGATGTGGAAAATAGTTATATTACATCTTCAAGGAAACAGGACTAGTCAGAATTATACTCCATCTTTACTGGAAAGCCTAGTTCATCAAACCTCAGACTGGTTTGGGTGGGAAGGGCCCTCAGATCCCCCCCACACACACACTCTCCCACCCAGTGCCCACCACCACCCCAGGGTGCTCAAAGCCCCATCCAACCTGGCCTTGAACCCTGCCAGGGATCCAGGGGCAGCCCCAGCTTCTCTAGGCACCCTGTGCCAGGGCCTCCACTCCTCCCTAGGAAGATTTCATCCTACTCTCTAACCTGAATCTCCTCTCTTTCAGTTTAAACCCATTACCCCCTTGCTCTGTCATTGTCCTCTTTCAAGTACAAAGAATCTAACAATCAAAACCAGAAAATTTGAACAGCATAGTCCAACACTTAGAAGACACTTCCCCTTCTTAGGGACAAAGGCTGATGATACCAGAAAGGGAACTGGTTTTGCACTGAGAATGAAGCTGCCAAGCTTGGAGGAAGCACAGGAGCCTCCATACAAACCTGACTGCTGCTTCTTCCCAAGTCTTTTGGCACAAACCCTAATAAACTGGTTTACATAAAGTTGGGTTGAGTATGTTCTTCACTGACTTCTCCTTTTACACCCAGCAGAAGAAAACAATCCCTCACCCACCTCCTGTCATCCTTTCCAAGATGAAAGGGTGACACAGCAAGGCTACACTCACAGCTTACACCGACTGTCCCTCACGACTTACTAGATCATAACGCACCATGGAAAGAGCAGAGAAGTGATGACAATTGTACCTAAGCCACTTGTTCCCAATGCAGACTTTATCTCAGTCAGGCAGAAGTTGCCCCTGGATTGGTGTTTTCTGTGTTACAGGTAAACTACGCACCTACTTTGAGCAGTATGTGAAGAGGGAATAGCGTTCCAAGTGCAAGAGCCCAAACATGGGAGGTTTTTTTTATTCTAGAATACACCATGAACAATACAGGCTGAGAGGGTTGTGCCAGGCTACCCCTGACAGACTGACAGCTCAACTCAGATAAATTTAGTAATAAATAAAAAAAAGTCTGAGCCACCAACCACACCTTGAAGCTGATTTATGGACAAGTACAGGCATTATAAAGTACATGACCTACAAGACAAAAATGAAATGTTAAACCAAAATTTCTTCCAGCATAAATATAGCTCTGAAACTTGTTTTGAAATGCAGATGAAGGAGAAAGAAAACTTGGAAGTTTCAGAGAAACATTCTTCTGGCAAAACTGTATTTAATGGCCAGAGAAGCATCTCCTTGCTCACACTGTTGCCAGCTTCACTTTATTTACATCAGGACAGTCTAAATGGCTCCCACAGCTATAGGCTCCTACAGCTGTTTGCAGAGCAGCAGCCTTTTTAATGTGCTAAGTAGAAACAGCAGGCAGGTCAGCACAGCCCTGCCAAGAGGAGCCAAGAGGTTTGAAAGGTGACAGTATTTTAAATGCTGCTATTAACATAAAGGGAGGTAACACACAGGGCACAGACACCATGATGGGGGAGTGACCAGAGCGTCCAGTTCATAGCAGTCACATTCATTCAAGCAGCCTTCCTTCTCACACAGGGTACCTAACATCAGGAAAGGCACAGTAGGTTTAGAGATGCAGGTACTGCTGACACAGGGTTCACTAAAGCAATCAGGATTGCAACAGAGTAACTAAAGCTAAACAATGCACACGCTTGTGTTTCACTTCACAGGCAACTGAAAAGAGTCTCCCCACTACCTGAAAACACTCTGTACTTCACAACAGCAAGCAGGACAGTCACAGACAGCAAGTAAAGCCTCTCAGCACACAGCGCAGTTACTACCAGTTACTGGATGCACTGATGATATGTTTTACTGGCACTGACACCTCAAACCACTACCCAGTGTTCTGCAGGGTAAGGCACCTGTACATCACTGAGCTGGATCACATGTACCTCCCTGGTGGTGGGTTAAAGGACAAAGCTAACGCTGATCACCACAGCTGATGGGTCAGGATGGAACATAACCAAAGGTTATGGCTGAGTTCTGGCCACAGAAGTCTGGCAGCACATTTGCTTAGGGAAAGCCACTGCCCTTGTAGTGGTTAAACATAACTCAGTCAGCAAGGGGCAGCAGGAGCACCTGCTTCATATCATGCTGGATATGAACACAGATGCATGGAGATAGCAACCTGGCTTGCTCACACTCCACCTTTATTAACACGACACACTGGTGGGGTCTCAGGCACAGGTACACTAGGCCATGCACCTGAAGCACTGCTCTTCACCTGGAAACAGGGGTGTACTCCAGAAAAAGGGATACTTCACAGGGACCCAGAGGCACGCTCAGCAGAAATAATTCCACTTTTATTGTGAAGTGTTATGGCAAGAGGAAGGCTTTCTTAAAAATAGATGGTTTTTCCTGCCCACCCCATTTTACTGGTTGTATATATTCCCCATCAGCACAGGGGAGAGAATCCAGGAAGAACACAGAGTGAACTGCATACCCTTTTTATCTCTCTAGATCTCCAAAAGCTCTGCCTAAAGAAACTGGTAATGAATGACACTTGAGTAAGTGTTAACTAGATCTGAGATGCCAGCACTTTCGATTACTCCTCACATGGACTCACTAGGACCAAACAGACCTTGTAGGCTTTTTCATCTGCAGCTCGTGCTGCCACCACAACACCAAAGGATTTCCAACCCATGAAGCAGCAGAAAGAGCAAAACTCAAGGCACATTTGTATAAATGAAAGCTCTTCCATTCCTATAAAAACAGGCAATAAAATATACAAAATAAGTAGAATTCTCTCCATTCAATCAATATACATCTGCCTTCAGTCCTTCCTGAGGCACTAGTGGAGCGTGAGGAAGAATCACTGCTACCACATGTTCAACATTCACTCTTTGCTATCAAATACATTAGATTTACTAGTGCAAAGGCAAAAAGAAATCTGACTGGTTAATTATTTGTGTTGGCTGCTTGCTTTTCTGTTTAGGGGTTTGGTTTGGGTTTTTTGGGGGTTTTTTGCTTTGCTCTGGTTTCTCATTAAAAAAAATTTACATCACTAAGAAATTAGCATTTGCATAAAGAAACAAGCAGGTATATATTTGCCAAATTACATCTTAAAATAATGTTTTTTACTGTACAAATATACATTACACATGGAACATTTACAATCTTAACTTCCTAGATGATGAAATTCACTGTTCTTCCAAGCAACGCAGCTACTCAAATTTTCATTTCAAAAAGCTGAAAGCCATCCACCAGCAGGTGTGAAGTCCCCTTCACTCAGGGGCAGGATGGGAAAGAGATGGATTATTGATAGTAGTGGTTATCAGTGTAAGGGAGTTCCAGGTACTAAATTTAAAATACAGTCCTTGCTAGACAGAAATCTGGGAATAGATTTTCAGTAATGAGCCAATACTGAAGTCAGTAAGAGGTCTTTCTTCGCTTGGCACTGTTTGAGTCCATGTTCTCTGGCAGTTCCTCTGATGTTCTCCTCGTTAACACATGATAGTCTTTGTTCCACTTATTGCTATTACTCTGACCCCCTTCACTGCAGGCTTTTGAACTGCTGTTTGATACAGCAGCTCTCCAGTCACCCTCACGCTGCGCTGCAGGATGCGGCACAGAAGGCACGTGGCGCTGTCCCACCGTTTGCTGGGGCATCTTAGAACTTTCTGTTCTGGCAGGGTGACCCCTGGCAGCTGAGGGCACATTAGGGCCTTGCTGTGATGTTGGCCCTGGATTGCTCTGGGCTGACCGATCGCTGGCTTCTGAGGCCTGCTCCCTCTCTTTAGCTCTGGTTCTACTGGCCATACTTGCCAGCCTTGGGTCCCGTGGCTTCTCCTGATCGGCAGGGAGCGCTGCAGCCTCCACGGGTGCTGAGGCGCTGCCTCTCCTGGCGTCTGTGGGCCGAGCACCCTGCTGCTGCTGAGGCTGTCTGCTTCCTTGGGGTGCTGTGGGGCCAGTGCCAGTGGTGACTTCCCGTGGGGTGATGGTCTCCCTTGGATTTGCAAGGTCAGGCCTCTTGCTACTGGAAGGGCAAGGCTGTGACACAGATGATGTCTTTGCCCCTGCTTTGGTTGGAAGGGGCTGCATCATTGTCCTGAGCTTCAAAATCCTAACTGCATCTTTCCTGTAGGTATTCTCTGATGTCTTGATAATGGCACCTCTTCTCTGAGCATCCTGAATCAACTCATTCCAGTCTTTATTTTCCTTCAAAAGAATAGGCAAATAACAACACACACCCCCCAAAAGAAAAGAGTTATCAGAAAGAAATCAGCACAAATGGACAGGTGTCAGAGGATGCAGAGCCCCTTTAATCAAGGTACCTGACACAACTGTCATGGAAACTGCTGTTATGTTCCTTCTGGAAGTATCTTATGCTTCACTTGCAAAACAGCAACAGGCCCTCTGGCTGCTGCAACGCAGGGAAGGTACTTTTGACCATCAGTGAGCTACCACTTAAAATGACAGTGTCTGTATTTATGAAGGCCAGAAGAGCTCTGGCACAGAGGAGCACGGCTGTAATGCCCTCTACTGGTGTACCTACACCCACTTGGAAAAAGGACAAAAATCAAGTTCTGAGACAGCAAGTCTACTCAAGAGCACTCCCTATACACTGTATATGGGCATTTTTACTCCCTAAAATACATAATCCTGTTTCAGAAACACATGTTCCAAAGAGTACAAGCAGAGTATCCTCCAGCCACATGACTGCACAAGGCAGTGTCAAAAACAATCACCTGAAGATCATCAGGGGAATGTTTTGGGGTGGTTTGTTTTTTATAAACCATTTTCCTTGCTCAAGTATGCAGTGACAACTGCAATAGCTGGAGGAACAGTAAGAATCAAGCAGGAATGTGCGTCTGTCCCCATCTTACCAGGAGAGGAAAGTTTTTCCACAAACCCCCCACCTAAATTGTAAAGGACAGTGTTACAATTGAGTTACTAGAGAGTAGTTTCTAACTCTCCTTCTCAGAAGCAATGAAAACTTGTTTGAAGAATAGCTTTTATAACCTTTACAGCCAAAGTTTTCAGAGAGAACCCTTCAGAGGCCTGGATCATACTGATTTAACAACACACTAGAAAGGGGTCCCTTTTCACAGACTGAGGATGGTTCTCCCTTTCCCAACTCTGACCTGACCCAAAAGGGTAGATCACCAAAGTTCATTTGATTACCATTGTACCTACCATGAGTGTTTTCAGTCTTCCAAGGATGAAGAGGCTGTATCTGGCTCGGGTGATTGTAACGTTCAGACGTTGAAGGCTTGCCAGAAACCTAGATGACAAGACAAAACTAAGCTCCTAAACTACTTCTTCCAAGAGGCTTAAGTGTTGTGAGAAAAAGAGGTAATACTCCACGTCAGTGAGAAGGTAATGGTTACAAAGGTGGAAGCAGTTCATGACCTGTTCCCAGAGCTCACTGCAGCAGCCCAGTCTCACACAAAGGGCTTTGCATGAATTCTGGGGTTTTTCACCACTCTGATTCCTTGCAGGGAATTCCAGCTCTTTCCAGCTCTTGCCATTGATGTTTCCTTTCTTAGAGCAAATCCCCTCTTAATGCCAACCACTGCTTCCTTAAATATTCCTCAAAGTACAGAAGACATCAACCTCATTTCACCTATCAAGACTTTAAGCTTCTTTTTGACTTGAACTGAAATAGGTTAATAATATTTGGCATGATTAAGAAGAAATTTTTCTACTGAAACACTGAACACTGGAAATGAATATTTTACTTTAAAGGTGACCCAGCACTGGAAGCACATGAAGGAAGGCTTTTGCTTTGTCATGCTTCAAGAGTGAAAAGTACACTACTGCAGAAGAAAGTCTGTATTTGCACTAAAAAATCTGTCTAGTCTGTTTTGGTGGGGTCACAATCCAAGGTACTGAATCCTAAACTAATGCCTAGTATATTCTTAAAGGTTGATTTTTGTTAGGGCTTATTTACCAAAGCTCAAAAGAAGGCTTGTGAAACTCATATCAGTATTTCTTCTCAAGAAATACACAGCTTATTCTATACTAACAAAGTCTGCAATACAAAATCAAGTCCTTATACAATGTAGTTTGAACAGGTCCAACATGAATGCTTGGTACTGTGGTCATGGCACTGAGATCTGCTCTGCAGCAAATTCATAACCCCTGCAGTTACACTGCAAAGGCCCCTAAGCACCCCAGAAAATCGGGGCGGGGGGGGAGGGTGTGGAGAAGGAAGAAAAAGAAGAGGCAAGAAGCAGCCCCAGGACATAGATCCAGGAGCACAGATACAGCTCTCTAGGTCTTGGGGAGGTGGGGAGCAGATCTTGAAAGACCATTAATTCCTAGTATCTTTTAAAAAAAGACAGATAATGAGATTATTTTCTTAGGAAAGGGAAAAAAAAAACCTTGTCATTTCTTGGAGAATTCTCTCCTCCCTTTACAAGTTACTTTCAGAATTATTTTAATGCTGGACTAGCAACCTTGGAGACCAAAATACTTTGCTCAGCTACAAGATCATATGGAAGGGTGATGTGACCTTTCCCATCACACCTTGCCAATGGCACCTGAGCCTGAGACAGAGATGTCCAAGTCATCAGTACGTATAGCTTCTATAGCACTCTGCACTGCCAGAGGTTCAATATATAAACCTTCAACACAGTAAGCTGGAAAATTTTCTTCCAGAAGAACAGAAAGGGGTTAAATCCTGTGTCAGCCAAGAGAACTGGCAGGTTCCAGCTGCCTTCAGTTACCAAACTCAATCAACCAGATTAAGAAATCTCCAAAAAGCATTACTGTTGTTTACTATAGGATTTGGATTCTTTCTCTTCCCAAAGTAGCATGAATCAGCACAATAAAGAGCCCTTTATCTACAAACAAGAAAATTAGTATCAGAGACACATAAGTAGCTTAGTGAAACCCAGTACACCACAATGATTTCTGTTTATGCAAATAGACTTCCCACAGTTTAGATTTAAAAGCCACTATTTCCACTACCTTTTTTTAAACTAGTGGTCCCTAAATTGCAGAAACAAGTCAACTGCTGTAGTGGTCTGTGGGTCAACAGCACACCCAGTATCTAGTTTCTTCTGTTTCAGACAGGAAAACACTTATCTTATTAAATCTGCAATTTTGAAACAAGACTTCCTGCAAACCCCCTGCTAACTCAAGACAAGCACATTCAACTGCAAGTCACAGATCCAGCTCATCTACATCACACTCCTGCCACATATATAACTAGTGAGCAATTTACACGATGCTGTATTAATAGGATAGCAACAGTCACAGAAAATGGACTTCAAGAGAGCAGTATTCAGAAAGTTCCAGAATACAGCAAAAGCTACAAGAAAATTAAGTGCTGCAGTACTAGCACAAAGAGCCAAGTTCCCAAGACCAAGCCTGACAAACCAAAGGAGTGACAGGCAAGTTCATCAGCATGCAACACAGAACACACCACCTCACATTTCCATGTCCCCTTGTTTCAGAGATCTCAAGCCAGTAACATTAATTCATGCATTAAGATACCCTCTAATTTGCTGGCTGTGGTCACTTGTTCTCCAATAACTTTCTTGCTGGTTGTATTAAAAATAACAGCTATTTCTAGAGTGTCACTGGAAATGGGACCTAAAGTCACCCAGGAGAAACATACCCAATCGACCCTTTGGTGCTGTTTGCCCGGACACACGTCACTATGATGCAGTCTTTCTCTCGTCCCTGGAATGCATCCACTGTGTCCACTTCTCCTGGGCTGTTGAAGAAAGAATTAGCAAGCCCCTAAATTATGTTAAGTTGAATTCTTAAGCAACACATCCTGATGCAAACAGCCTAAACACTGTTCTGAATGTGCAACAGTCGAAATAACCCAGGATACACATTTCTGTTTCACTGGATAAAAAGATTCAGTGTAGGAACCTTAGGCTACATTTCCCTTTGAGGCCAACATCATGGCTGAAAAACTGTTCAGGGTTGTGCAGCTTGGAATTTAAGTTTCTTTATTCAGAACAGCAATATATCAAATATATATATTTGATATATCAAATATCAAAGCACATATACAAGTACTAGTTAAAGAATAGTTCAAAGCAGCCGTGATTAAGTATAGATTTTGGTAGTACAGAAAAAAGCTGAGAGTTTTTGCTGTTATTTTATGAGGATAAGCAACAGACTAAGATGCAAGAGCCAAGCCCCATGTGAAACCTCATCATTTCTTTACCTGTTATTCTTAAACACTTTGTCCAGCTGTTCTTGAATTTTCTTTTTCTGGGCACTGTAAGGGGTAATTATTCCAATGCGACGGAGACCTAGATCCTTCCTTTTTTCTTTAATTGTTCTAATTAATTCCATAACCAGCTTCACTTCCTGGGGATTACTGAAAGAGCTGAACAAGACAGAATGGAAACATTATAGGAATATGTTTGACAGCTCTTTCAAATTCAACCTTTCAGCCTGATTTCTAAGGGGACTGCATGTCAAAGCTCCCATCTTGACCTTCTTCAGTCTCCTTCAAGTAGAGGCTCAAAGAACTTTGCAAGCAGGCTCTGATGAGGAAGAGGAACAACAAGAAGTGTGAGCAGTGAAACGCTGCACTTCAGATTCCTAAAACTACACAGCTTTGCTTTCCTTACAGGATTAGCAAAAGGGAGGACCGAGCATGCCACCTTCTGGCTTTACCTCAACATGCAGCTGAGAAAGGAATCTAAAAAAAATTTAATTAATCAGGAACTCCAACTGTTACTAGCGTTAGCAGAGACTGTAGGCATTTACTGGCATCTAGCAGACAGTCAAACCATGGCCAAAACCTGTTTTAGACAAAAGCTTTTTTGGTTTGGGTTTTTGGGGGTTTTGTTTGGGCTTTTTTTAAACACCCACTCTCAATAAACAAGATATTTGCAAAATTAAATCAAGTTGAAAATGCAGTTCTGACTACTTAATACACACAGGGAACAATAGAAGACAGAAGAGAACTCTTCTGCAGGCAATTAGTTCTCAGCAAATCTAAAATTTGGCAGAGCAGAATGCAGAACTTACTCATTGTCTCGCTCCTCATGACCATCTCCTACATCAAAAATAAGGTAGGGCTGGAATGGCCACTCCGAAGAACATCTGTTCTCTTCTGTTGCTCTGTAAATAACATTTTCATCACCAGGTAAGCATAGAGAAATTCTAAAAACTGCTACCTTTTTTTTTTTTTTTACACCATGGTTATCAACTAGAAGCAACTTTCAACTTCTCCCCCTTCAGAGTCCTTAATTTTCACTGGTACAGCATGTATCGAGGCCTGAATATGAACTCTGAGCAGTAAGCATACTCACTTTTAAAGGAACTAGTTAACTCACATATCACAGCCAGCACTAGCAAGAGACAGAATGAAAGTTTTCTCCCCCCTTTAAGCATCTTCCCCTCCCCACAATCTCAAGATTTTTTTAGACTCCAAATTTAGACTCAAGAGAATATCCTGATACAAAAAGACTTCTTTGAAATACACCCCGCTCAGGAAGGAGAACAGAGAGCTCCTCACTTGTCAGTCTTGAGAGTCCTGCCATAAACATAATTGGATGGGAAGAGGCAGATGTCAGGGTGCATCCTGTACTGCACAGTCAGCTGCACCACTGGCAGGCTTCGTAGAAGGTTCTTGTGTACTTGCTCCTCCAGGTGCCTGTGGAGGCGTGCCATCAAGGACTGATCGTAGCCATATTCCTGTGCTGTCTGCCAGAGGGAAAACACAGGGCTGACTTCTAGAGAATTAGGTCTCAAATTAGCTACAGGAATTTGCTGCTTGGACTTTAGACTATTTGGTGCTTTCTTTTAAACTCCTAAATCACTGACAAAATGACAAATACTTGCACTTCATCTTCTATTTGGTTACTCTTAGTATTTCAGGAAAGATCACCTCAGTAAAAGGTACATTTTTGTCAGTGTATCTTCAGCAAGACAACTCTCCTTTGAGAGTCACAATGCAGTAAAATTTTAAAAACATCAACAATAACAGAAAGCAAGATCTTCCAGGTGGGATCTCATTAAATGAGCACACAGCCTCCAGACAGTTTACCCTTCTAGAGATGCCAGTCTGGTTTTCCCCTCCTTTATCAGATGTTTAAAAGAGTCTTTACTGTACAGGAGCACAATAAAGTGCCCCCTATACATTCATCCTTCAAACACATCTGCAGGGTCTTCATCCTCCATTCCTTAAGGAGTATGACACTAACACTCACATGAGGAAATAAGTCTGCCACACCAGTGTCCACCACAAACCCAGTGCCATGTTGCACTGAAGTTTGCATTGCCATAGCGATTCTTAACAGTGCATGAAATCAGTTTCAAGCTACACCAAGGAAGTCTTTAGA
The DNA here is from genome assembly GCA_013400835.1 of Zapornia atra. Classification (NCBI taxonomy): domain Eukaryota; kingdom Metazoa; phylum Chordata; class Aves; order Gruiformes; family Rallidae; genus Zapornia; species Zapornia atra. The sequence continues at coordinate 65,075 of VZTU01034312.1, forward strand.
GGCTGCACTCACACACCTGTACCAGCTTTATTCACACATTTGAAGGCAGTATTGATATGGCCTCCATTTAACAGAGGCTAACATTGGCAGGGTGAAAGTTACTGTCTGATACACATCATGATCTGCCATCAAGAGTCTTTTCTGCATAAATTCTATAGACTGTATTTTTTCATGCTGTATATAGTATATAATTTGAAGACTTACCATTGATTTTACAGTAGGAGGGAGCTGTTTGGGATCTCCAACAAGGACAAGCTTATTACAGCGATGGATCAGTGGAATCAGTGTTTCAACCTCACAGGACTGTCCTGCCTTTTGTATATGCAAACAGGGGAAAAAGTTGTAAGCAAAGAAGGAAAGTACATTACATTTCCTGTAACACAGCCAGAATAACTCAGAAATGCTTTTTAGGGCTTTGAAACAAAACCAAACCAGAAAAAACACGAAACAAAAAAGCACATGAGAAAAAGATTTTTTTTCCCTAATAAAAAACTCCAAGGAGTTTTTTCTTTAACATTAAATACACAGAGCTTCCTCCAACCAGATACAAATATAACTCAACCATCTGGAAACCTCTGTAGCCATAATCACCCTTCAGCAATGAGTTTTAATTAAAAGCTGTCTGCAAACCCAACAAGTGAGAAAGTTAAGCAGAAGTTACTCTTTCTTCTTACGGCTCCAAGTGTCAGGACAGGCTGGTTATCAGTTAAAAGGTGTGGATGGGGCAAGTAACCCACCACACATCACACCAGCAGCCAAGTAACAACATGTAGCTGAAGCACAGAACAAGGCAGACCTTTATAGAGGAGGAACATGCTGTAGTTCTAAAGAGCTTCACTAACCTCATCCACAATGACACAGCTGAAAGGATCCAGCCCCTGCCGCCAAAAGGCAGACTCCAGCAGGCTTCCTCCACTTGTGCTCAGTGTGCAGCAGATGATATCAGATTCCAAGATGATATCCACCTGCACTTTCTGCGAGTGCCCCCGAACCTTCAAGTACAACAGGACACCATGTCTCTCCTCTTTTAGTTCTCTGACCCACCTTAGAGCAATCCTAACTGCAGCATCCCAATGAAGCTATCCTCATTATTACAGACAGAAGTCCCAAGTTGGCTTAACGGGAGCATTATTCTCACTTGAAATGACACCATCTTTGAGGTGGCAAATTGGAAGAACTATTTCTTTCTCTCTACAACTATACAACACACACAGCAAAAGTGAACAAAATTCAGCTTGACATCACATTTGTGACTCAGTCTTCATGACCATTAAGAGTCTACATATATATTGTTAAAGATGAACCTTCATTCATCTCATGGTTCAGGCTGATAGTCAGCCTTATTACTGGTTTTGCTAGGAGTGCCTATTTGCAATTTCAAACCTATCTCTTTCCACACACACAAGAAAAAATTCTAGCTATTGCTTTACTTAAACATGTAAACATCTCAGTCCCAACAGGATGGTAAGGGGCACATCATTTCCTAGGATGATCTACATCCTAGAAAATGAGGATTCTGATACCTTCACTGCTAAATATACATTCTGTTAAAAATTTAAGAGTAGGTCAATTGTTTTGGTTTTGTGTTTGGGGTTTTTTTTCTTCAATATGTAGCCAGAGTACTCCTGGATTTCACTCCAGGATATCCATAGCTTACTCTGCTTACCATCTTTTATTTATTGACCTACTACTTTATAAACACTCCCAGCCAAATCTCCACCACAATTAAAGGACACCAAGTATATAAAGAGATTAGCTGAGGTTTATTAAAGAGCTGCCCTAAAGATAAATTCCTACCTCTTTTAGTTGGGAAGCAAGCTGCTGTCTCTCCTTTGAAAGTCTGCCAATTTCATCATCTAACATTTGACTCTGGGTGGGAACAGATGGGAGGGAAGAGAAACCACAGAAATATCAGGAATAATTAACACATTTCCCATATACCTTTTTCCCTCCCATGCCCTAATACATTTCCTAAACATTTAGGATTGTTCAGACATGTCAGAAAAGAGGTGATCAGTTTCTTTAAAAATGGTTAACGTTTAGATTTCCCATACACAGTATTACACTTTTTATGCAACTAGGAAACTGGTTTACCATTAGAAATCTGTAATTTGAGCAGAAATGCCCATTTTTTTAGTTAAAAAAATATTGAAAACTTCAAGTGCCACACATAGGCCAAAAATCTCAAGGTTGCAAGGTATCTTACAACTGTCAGTTACAGAGAGCTTTGAAGTACACAAGATAAATCATTAAGTTTTATGCTTACACCAATGACAGACCCAAATGAAGACTGTATCAGACACTGAAGCATGAAGTGGCACAATTGGTTTGTTGAAAATACCAGTATAAACAGAGAAGATGATGTTTCCTCATGTAAAGCTCCTCACTCCCTTTCATGGTGCTAGCTAAATTTTCCACTAGTTGAAAAACAGGCGAGGAGACAGCTATTCTCAGAAATGGTATTAAGAGGAAGAGTTCTTTACTCTTTGTGTTCAGTTGAGAATACAAAGGAAAGACACAAACAGGATCAAAACACTGTTGCTTTACTACCTCTTTCTTCTCACATCTGTGCATGGCACGCTGACGAGACAGCATGTCCAGCTGTTGATCCAGAGCTTCTTTTTTCTTCTGAATGTCCTGGTCATAGTCACCTGGCTTCCGTTCTGTACAACAGAGAACAGGAGGAATAGAGAAATCTATGTTCTCACGACACTTGCTTTCATTCGTGCATCTTTGGTTAAGAACAAATGGAAAAACTCTTTTCTTATTGCATTTTTCCTTTTTCCTATTGAAATCTTGTAAAACAAAGACAAGACTTGGTTCCACCTGCAGCCCTCAAGTGTGGCATAGCCATGTTGCTTACAAATGATGGCTTTAACATGCCTTTGTTACAGATCCTTTATAAAACAAAGTCTTCTTGCATATTTCTTGGGTTTTGCTTAGATTTTAGGCCATATGTAAACCAACACTTTTCCATTAAGACTGGGAAAAATTATGTTTAAGAAGCACTGTTGCAGGAAAGTCTTTTACCAGCTGTTCTTTCTTAAAGGATGCATAGTCCCTCCCAAGTGTAAAACATCATCAAGCTATTAGAGAAGACTGAAGAACAGTCCAATTCGCATCATGTTACTTACTCATTCTATGTTCAACTTGCTTATCCAGGCTAAATCCCCGGACTTCACTGTTGATTGCTTTTTCAGCACCAAGTCGCACTAATTTGATATCACCACAGTTTCCTGTTCACAAAATCAGAGTCAAAATACTTTTAAAATTGCTCCAATAATCTCTGCACTTTGGTATGAAAGGAAAAAAATAAACAAGGCTTTTCTTTTTCTGCTTCTCTGGGGTCTGTGACGATTTTATACTTACCTAAGGCAGCTACAAAGTAATTCAGTAGTTAGAAAAATGATGTTGCCTGTGTTTTAGTGGTGGTTGAACCACCTCTTTTCTCAGGCTTCCTAATCTAAAACCTACAGAATGCCTAAGGTAAAAAATTACCCCAGTACCATCAGTAGCACAGCTGGTAAGTCAATACAGAATTGACATTTAGTTACAAAGCAGATATTCTCCCCCCCGCCCCCCATCACAGTCTAGGTGCCTTGGTTCAGAATACTTTGTATTAGTCACAAACTAGTAAAAAAACCACTAAGAGGCTCTCTCATGAATCAATTTTCATCTGTGTTTAGCATAATTAGGTAAGTCCAATTTTAGTCAAAATCAAGGTAATAGGTCTTGCGCACAAATCTTTAAGGAGTACTTAAACTGGTGAGCTGAAACTAACACTATGAGGAGAGGGCCAATGTATATACAAAGTGCAATTTATTTTAAAGAAAACCTAATACACCTTTTAGAAAAGGATGTTCCACCACATCCTGCAAGAGAAAACAGCTGCTTAAGAGTCACGTGTATTATACGGAATCAACTCTTCCAGTTTCTCCTTCAGGTTTTGTCTATTTAACATATGAACAGAATTTTAAAATAAACCATACCCAAAGGCTCCTGTCTGTTTTGGCATTTTTCCTTAAATGCAACAATGATCTTCTTCATGAGTTCATCAACAGCAGCATTTGATGGTGCACAAACTAGAAAGCGGTTTGGCTTCATTCTCGAATTTGTTTTTTGAGTTGCTTGCTCATTCCTAGTGTTCTGTAGGTTAATTAACAATAAACCAAAACAGGCTCTTTAGATTCGTTTGTGATTTAAAAGCTAGGCTGTATGCTCATTTTAATCAGCAGAGTTATGGGGGACTATTGCACTTGAGTATTTCTTAAGGTATGTCTTGCACTGAGTAACAAATCAAATGCATTAATACTATTTGCACAAATACCCTTCAACAACAACATACCAGATGCCAATATAAAAGCCATTAAATGGGATGGGCCAAATAACATTCTTTAATACATCAGAATAAGGGTGTTTTTATGTAACAATTGTTTATACTACTGGTGGCACATTTTATAGATTTTAAATAAAATTTTAAAATATATGATTTTAAATTTGGGCATTCCAAGCTGCCCAAAAGGTATTATTTCCACCTTTACATCCTATACAGTACAGAACTGAACACCAGCACGTGACAATCAAACCACATTCACTTACCTGTCTCAGAACACGAAACAGAAGTCCAACAATAGTTTTGGATTTCCCTGTCCCAGGTGGTCCGTGGATGAGGCAGATCTTGGGCAGCCCTGGATGTTGCTTTACCATGGCATAAGCCGTCTCAATGGCCCTCTTTTGACCTTCATTGTATTCATTCATATCCCATGCCTGAAGGGACAGGGGGAAAACTATTGAATTACCTGATGCTGATCAACCCTCCCATGTGCCTTTAGGTATTTTCAAGAATGTCACCCACCCACCACCTACAATACAAAGCCTTGAAGGTCACAGGAGATTTCGATTCTAGGTTTGTTCTACATGCACACTCAACCCTGACTTTCAAGCTGTAATAAAGGTTTCATTTACTCTACACACCTTTATTTTTATTTTCTTTTTCCATGCAACACTATTTCCTGAACAGGAAAACGCCTGAAAGCTGCTCTAGGTGCACTACTAATATCTATGTCAATACAGCAAAAACAGCTGAGCAAGTTCAGACTCCTCTCTATCCACCCTGTCCATCAACTCTGAAAAGCACCAAGTGCCTCTATTTTTGAACACAAATGGCACGAAAAGCCAGCTCTGCAAACTCAGCAAGCCCGAATGCCCACTTTGCCACCCCTGTGACTTCTAGGCACAGGACTTACAGCACTTCCTGAAGCGATGGACAGATCTCTTGGACAGAAGTCATTGTAACTTGGGTTTATGATTGGTTTAGCCAGTTGGCTCCTGCTCAACAGTAGTAGACCTTTGAATTTTCGGCGTGTGGTCACCAGGGAGCCAACCACCACACACTTCACTTGCTTATTTATGAAGAATGACAAATTGCCTTGAGTTTTCACAGAAAGATGGCAGACTGTATGCTGTTCCTTTTGTCCTGTTGAGGGGGAGGAAACCATCCACTAGTTGTTAATTCAAAGAATATCCAAATCCGTTACTGAAAGATCTTTGAACAGGTCAAAATTCACCCAAACCAGGTGTTGCCTTCTATTAGGGAGCAAATTCCTGCAAAAACCCCGCCCCCACCCCCCAAATCCCAAACAAAACCAAAAAAGCCAAAGCCCCCACAACCCACCAGTGCTCTGTAAAACAACTCAGATCATTGTTTAAATCATGCAGTGTTAATCTTGATGCTTGGTAATTCACTATTTCAGCTCAAGAAGACAACAAAAACTTTAGTGGGTAAGACCACCAAAGTTCACAGCACTTCATAATAACTTACAGCAGCTCCTAAGTAACAGAGCACTTAACTCATCATTAATTCCTGTTCTTACACAAAGTATTAACATCTGTATTGAAGGAAGTCCCCAGAAAAAAATGCATGTCAAGCAGGTCTGCAGCTTGTTATGAAGCTTCTAGCACAGAACAGATACGCAACGGAGGAAACACAATCCTATTTCCTCTGGGCAAGTGGCACATTATGACTATCAACAGCCAGCTCTAAAGCAGCATTTCATGACACCAAGAAGAATCCCACTTTAATTTCAGCCCTGTTTACTTACTAGTTAAACGGCCAGAGGCGCGAGCAAACCGTGTCACAAGGCCAACATGATGCACTGTTGGGTTCTCCATCTCACTCACTTCCCTAAAGGTGTCTTTTTTCTTTTGGACCACCAAGAAGATTAAGTCATCCTCCTTTGGATGAAGCTGCCTTGCCAAATCACTTTCTTGAAAATGAGCTAGCCAAAATATATTTTAAAATTAGAACATTAAAAGGAAAGTGGTTATGATTACTTTTTGACTCTAGAAGTACTATGATTAACATATTGCATAGAATCAGTAATGCCCATCTGTTTTTTAAAGCTATTAAAAGCTACAGCAAAATACTATGAAGAGTTTTAACTGCATCCTGCCTTAAGTCTGAACACAGCACTGTGCAAAAAATAGAGCATATCAAGGACTATTTTATTTACCAAAGCTGAAAAAAGATCCTAAATGAGTGAGGTGGAAAGTATTCAAACAACAAATAACTTTTTGTATTGAACACAAATTCCCCATAAGCATTTGTTATGTACATTCTGTAAAATAGCAAATTCAAGATTCTTTCAATATTTAAAAGTAGTAAAAACATCTACCTTTAGGTGCTAGCTCATTATAAGGTACTACATGAAAATTAGAGGAAGGTTTTACAACAAAAACCCAAAAAGCTTACCTGTAAAATCTGCTGTATTCAGCTCAGCACTGAAGTTCTGTAAGCAGAAATAGTAACTCTTCTCTCTCACTCTCTGGTTTTCTACCCACTCCTGGGCCAGCTACATGTTGGAAAGTAAAAGCTAAATAAAAACACTTTGAAGTGTTGAGCGTACCACGAGAGTTTGTCATGACTACTCAAAGGGCAAACATACTAAGAAGAAATAAAAGGAAGCTAACAGATTGTCAAGTACAAGACACTGGAGACTCTCATCCATTTCTTGTACTGTATTGTACACGCTACATACAAACACACACAGGCCAAACAAAAGCACTTTCTCCTATACTTCCCCCCATTTAATGTACTTCCTTACAAAGCCCTGAAAAAAAACAAATGTGGGTTCCCTCAACTGTATTTTCACTTTACAATACTGGATTATCCTCACATTGACCTCATTTTCTACATTTTTTTCTACAGGAGAAGCGGTGTAATGCCTAAACTTGAACACAGACTTTGAATGAAGGAACACTGTGTTTTCTATTGAAGTTAAGCCCTTATGGGAAGATGCACTCCTCAGATTAGCCTACCCTCTCATGTAAGTTCTCAACATAAGATATCACATTATAATTCTTTTTACAGCCACTCTCATTCATTAAAGGCCTTAGTTTCTTATAAGATTTCTGGCTTAAGCTTTATATGACAAAGAAACCCCCTTTTCCCCTCCTTTTGCATGCGTTAGTGGATGTACACCAAAAAAAAAGCTTCACTTTACTGGGGTGAATAACAGTCCCCAATTTTAAATTCAACTGTCCAAGTATTCCCCCCAAATCACTCCTGTGTTCAGGTCTGTATTCTGAGTATTTTCAGAAGCTAAATAGAGGACATGAATCAGTTTTTAATTCCTTGGTAAAACTTACTGTGGTTGAAGAAAGCAAACCAAGAGGCAGATAGCTACTTACTGTTTCAAAGGCATTTAGCATCATCAAGGGGAAAAACGTATTAAAATAGTCATTGTAGCCCTGAAATCGGACAGGAACAGCGGCTACTACAGACTGCAGGAGATTACTTGGAGGTCCAAACTGGCTGCAGCTTGTAAACATTTCATAAGTCCACTTTAAGACTTCATTAACAAAAATGCTATGATCACGCTGCTGAGCACCAAGGAAGGAAGAATGGTGTGCTTCTGAGGCAGGCCTTCTGGGAATGTTTGAAGTGTTGTCATTGCGTGCCTGGAGAACATTACTGGAAACACTGGATTGAGGTACATTACTGCAGCTTGGAGACTTGGATGTTTGATTTCCTACTGGTAGCGCCCTTGCATTTGGTGGTCTGACCACCACTGGTTTCGCTGCATTCACTTTGATTTTTGAAGCTGGTGGCAGCTTCTTAACATCTTCAAGATCCTTGCTGAAGGCTGCATTCCGTGAAGAACTTGCTGAGCTGAAAATTTTAGTAGTGGAAGGCTTTCTTGGTTTAGGAGGCAGAAGAGAAGGTTTAGCAAACAAGTGATCCTCTTCCGAGCTGGTGGCTGAATGCTTACTACAGTACTCTGCTGGTTTTTCCACTTTCTCCATACAGTCTTTGTACTTACATTTCACAACAGTTGAGAATTCATTCTGCTGAAGGCTTTCATCAGTATCCATTTCCTCTGGTTTTTTACTACCTATAGTAGTATCCAGAACACTCTCCTCCTGAGAACATAGTTCCATATCCACAGGATCCAACTGAGTTAAAAACAGATCATCATCATCTTCACTGTTTTCAGCTGGTTCATATCCATGTTCCTTAGAAGTTGTCTTCTCACCATCAGGCTGTACAACCCGACCTTTTCCTGAAGGTTCACCTTTATCATCTCCAACAAGCACAGCAGAATAGAGACTTGAATCCATAGGTACAGGAGGAACCATCGTACTGTTATCCTCTGATTTTCGGTTCATGTATGTAGAATGAGGCATTTTAGACAGATATGGTGGCTCCTCCACAGAGTGGCTTTCAAATTTTCCCTCACTGACAGACGGACAAAGTCTCTCCTCCATTTCTTCCCCTCCTTGGTTTTTAACAGATCCTTTAACAGATGCCAGTACAAAGTTTTTGAGCTTTTGTTTGATAGATTTTGCATCCACTTTGCCAACTCTTTTGTTTCTACTCTCAGAACTTCCTGCGAGATTTTTCGCTTTGGCATTTTTGGGCCTTATCTGCCTTAAGAACTGAAGGTCTTGGCAGGCTAGCATTTTTCTATTATGTTTTATAGACAATCTCTGAGGAGCAATTAATTTAGTCTTCTGTCTCTGGGCTACTGCAACTCTCCCTGCAGCTTTGCCATAGCTGCGCAGTTGAGCCAAGCTGTCTAAAGAGCGCTGGGATAACTCATATGCTTTGCGAGGGGCCTTCTTCAGACCAAGTTTTTCTACAGTTGATGTGGGTGCAGTACGCTGCCGAACCTTCCTTGGAGGAACCACAGCAGGCATTGACCCATCAGGCTGAGAATTTAACGTGCTTTGAAGTTGTTTATTTTGTGCTGGTTTAAGACCAGAAGGCTTTTTAGGACTTCTTTGAGTAGTCCTTGCTACCTTAGATTTTGCTGTATTTTTCCGTGGGCTTGCGTTACTTTTCTTAAGGGCCAACTTTGAAGCTAATGAGATGTTAGATGTAGATGCTCTGGGTTCACTTAATTTTGAGTCCAGGGTAAAATCTTTAGTAGCAGTACCTTTGTCTGCAAAATTGTCCAGTTGATCTTTGGCATTTTCGTTACTAATTGGTTCTTGCAATGTTGAATTACTTACTTCTTTTATATTATCAGCTTCTTTCTGATGAGAAGTATTTTCTATCTGCTTTTCCATCAAACTTGCTTCTTCCATGGCGTCATCACTTAAATAATCCATATCATAACCCCACTCATTTGTGTGATCGTCCAGTAAGCCACCTGAATTACCACTATCAACTGATGTGGAACGATGATCTTGTTTATACTCTTGAGTTGGCTCCATATCATACGCTTGAGTATCTTGCCATACTGAAAAGACATCACTTTCTGTTTCAAACTCAAAGTACTGAGAGTCGCAGTCTTCAGGTGACAAGGGTGAGCTTGGTGTCTTTGATTCTGGTTTGGTACCACCATCAGGAGTTGAAGGTTGCTTTTCGGGACACAGATTTTCATTCTGTTTTTCTGTTTCCTCCTTGTCAGCCACATCTATTTCTTCGTCAGAAGAGTCTGAAATTACAATGATTTGATTGTCAAGGCAATTCGCATCACGGGGAGACTTGGTAGTCTGGTCATCACTGGAAGATCTAACAGCACCTTTCACTTTCCTTTTAATATCACATGCACTATGATGAATTGAGTTTTCTTGGCTTGAATCAAAGGCAAAGTTGACACTTTTGGCATACGCAACTAAGGACAATTTACTGAGTTCTCTATCAACCTCTGAGTCTGAAGAAGTATCTTCAGAAACCATCTTCACAAAACCCTCCTCTTTTTTCTCCACTGAGTTGTTTTCTCTCTTGAAATATTTTGAGAATTCAAACAAACTGTCACTTGATTCACACTTCACTGACAGTGGCCTGGCCTGAGAAGCAGGGCTGGATATATCCCTCTTGTTTTCAGAGCTAGATGGAACACGACCGCTTGCTGAACTTTCATCCATAGAAAGCGTCTTTGAAACTTGACCTTTAGAGTCACGTTTAACCAAGTCATTTAAATTAGGCTGCTCCCTGCCTGAAGTTTGCAAGCCCGTGTTTTTCTTAAGCACAGACTTAAACAAACTTGACTTTTCTTCGGTGGATACTCTTCTCATTAAGATGTCATTAAGCCCTGAAAGCAAAGAACTGTTATCTTTGTTTTCCTGCATACCAGGTTCATTTTTAGAAAAGCTGGAGCCACCTAATGGCGTTTCCTTTGATACTTGTTTAGTGGGCACCAGTTTGGATTGACAAGGACCGGTAACGCTTTTCTCCTGTATACTTTCACGACTTCTTGAAGCTGGAGTATCAACAGAGATTTCATTTCCACACACAGTAGCCACTCCCTGATGTTTATAACAGTCTTTGCTCGCACACAGAGAGCTAGTGCAAGAGTCAGGTTGCTCTACCTCTCCTTTTGAAGCACTTGTTGTTAAACTGCAGTTTTTCAAGTTGCATGGCTTCGCTGGCTGAGGTATTTTTGAGAGCCATTGAGCTTTCTGTATCTTGTTTTTCAAATCTGTGAATCTATCCATATCCACTTTATGCTTTGAAGAGGAGCTGGGAGAAATGTTGCTTTCCTTCGCATCTGAGCTGTAAACATGTTCTGGAGAACCAATGCAAGCTTGAGCAGCCGGACACGCTGTTGGGTGTCTTGCTTCACATTTGTTTTCCAACTCCCTGCTCCTTCTGAAATCTGAACACTGGGCATTTGGATTAAAGCACTGATTATCCATATCATATTTCCCTGCCACAAGATCATTATTCTTATTTCCCTGAGCTTGCCCACAAGTTTTTGTTGCCAAAGAGTTCTGCGGGCAGACGTATTCCTGGTCATCAAGTTCCTTTTTAATATGCAAAAAGAGTCCTGTGGATGTCGACGTTGATGAACTTTTAGATGCACCTCTACATTCCTCTTCCCAGGGGCTCTTTCTTCTAGGGTAATCTTCATCTCCACCTTCCTTTGACGTAACAGGTGAGCAAAGGTCATTTCTGCCATGTAAACTCATCTTGCATCCATCACCATGGGCATTCTTCTCCTGCTTTATAGAAACAATAGGTAAAGCTGTAGAGTTTGCACTGTTTCCTGGGGACACAAGGGTATTCAACATTCTGTCTTTCATGCTTCTTATAACTTGTTTGAGACATATTTGTAATTCCTGGGTTTCCTGAATGTTCAGCTGCCAACCTAAAGACAGATTTCCTCGCAGAAGAAGATTGAGTTTGTCTAGGTATTGCTTGCAAAGAGCATGCTGCCCAATCTGATAGCCTTCTCTAAGAAGGCTGCGTATCAACTGCACACAGGAGTTCTGCACGGAGTTAGAACCTTGTGAAGATACTGATGATGAACCTCTCACAGAGTGCCCAGACTGTTTCTCAGCGCACCGTGTAAACACTACAGCTGGAAGCTTAGCACATCTCACCACTGCTTCCACCCATTCTTGGGAGCTAATCCACAGCAAATGCAGGCACTTCTTCTTTCTGTGGAGTTCAATAATGGACACCAAAATCAGGAGAAAAAACTCAGAGACTTTGTCACACTGCTGGATTCTCTCACTAAGAATATCTTTGATTTCTGAGCAGAGGTAGTGAATGACCTCTACTATATATGCTACACCCAAGTCCTTGAGATCCATAAGTGACTGAACAAAAGGGATGAACCACAGAAACGTGCTGTCGTGGATACGCATATCTCTGCCAATATCAGACTGAAGCAGGTTGGCCAGTGTTTGCATATCTTCATACATGTTGGGGCAGTAGTCTGGACAAATGGCAGCCTTCCATCCAGTATCCTGAAAAATAAAATCACCACCCTCATTATGCACACCTGCACAGTTCAATCTGCCAGGTTTTTTTAGCTATAAAGTTTACTTACTCTCAAATATGTTGATTCAATGAATAGTATTAGGATATAAGAGACACTAAGTCAAAATCCAAACTTTAAAAAAATGCAAAAAATAAGAAAACCAAGCTACCACACATAAAAGAAACTCATTTCCTGAAATACTACCTATGAAACAAACATGAAGTAGTAATTCTACACCTCATTACTCCATACATTAGCTTTGAATACTGAGAAACAAGGAGTAAAATACAAGAACTCAATCGGCAACTTTTACTTTAAAATCTAATTCAGTTTTGTTCAATGTTTGTTTCAAACTTGATACAAATTATTGGGCTTTAATACCATCTCTGCCAAATTCACAAACACATTTTTCTTTGGTTTTGTAGCCTGAAAGTACCATGTAAACAAGCAGTGACTACACTAGCTCCTGTTTACAGGACGTGACATATTTAGTCATTTCTCCAAATAGCATTACTAGAAGAAGCAGTCTCTTCCCCTTTGTGTTTAACAGATGTTTTAAACTGACATGGTCATTCAGTGATCAGAGTTCAAAGAGCAGGAAAACAAAGGATTTTTTAAATACCTTTTGAGGCTTTTCTGTGTTGTAATTATACACAATCTGACTGCAAGTAACCATGTCATCATCGTAGTCTAACTCTGGTTCAGTTTTTGTCCTAAAAAGAAATGCAAATCGTTATAGACTCCACACAACTAACTTACACTGTAAGAAAGCCAATTTGGCCAAGCCACAGATTTCACTTTTCAGATATTGACCATGTCACTATTAGAACTTGTCAGTGACAAAACATACCTCTGAAAAGATACCATATTTAAAGTGGCAGAGCTTGTTCTATCCTGCCTGTAAGAAGTAGGGGAAGCAACTGCCTTAGGAAAAGGGCTTTGTATTAAGTTATGGATTTGACTACCTAGAATAAATACTCAGAATTCAATTTCCTTTGAATTTTCAATATCTAAGTGCAGTCCAATCACAGCTACATACTAATTAACTTTGTATGCAAGTATCTGAACACAAAACTCAAATAATTATTTAACTGAATAAAATCTCCTTTAACATGCCTTCCTTAGCTACCTATATATATGCAATGCTATCAATAGCCATCTGTAATGTTACAGAGTCTGTGTATGTATAAAAACATCTAAGACAATTTGAATCAACTTTGAGTGACAGCACCTCAGGAAACAGCAGACAACTGCTACGGTTATCTAGGTCGTATTTTTCAGCAACATTTTAAAAATCGTTTTCAGAAACAGGAGACATTAATAAAGTCCTGGGACCTGGATGCTTACAAAAAGTCCTTATAAAAATCCAGGACAGAACACCAAAAGATGGACACAAGAGTGCTGTTCCCATGGAAGCTCTCTAAAGTTTTGAGCCTCGTATTAACCAACCATTTCTGCAATAAACCAGCACTTCACTGAAGTGACTTTCTGTTCAATACTGACAATACTGTTACTCAGAAGGGACATGAAAATTCAATTTTATCTTAGGATAGAACAAAACACCTTTCAAAAGAGTATCTGATAAATGCTGCTTTTAAAACACTTCCTTTCAGCAGCTCACTACATTAACCAAGCTACTAAAGGTTAGTTTTGTGATTCTCTCCTTATTTACTCCCGTGAAGGGAACACATTCAGAAAAGGAATAAAATTTAAGACTATAGAGTAGTCAGTACTTCTACAGATAAGATTTAAGACTTAACATGACTTGAAAGTAAACTCAAGTGTCATCTGGTGCTACAATAAAACCTAAAGCTGTCATCCACTGAAAACTCTGGAATTCTCATTTTACCAAGAGTCTCAGTCACAGCAATCATCATTAAACTTTAGTGCTCTAACCAACTTGCACTTAATAAACACTAAAGAGTTACCAGCCTTCCTGATTGAGGAAAAAAAAAAATAAATCTCAAAGGTTTAACAGACAAGCATAGAAGTTTTTGAAAGAACCTCACAATTTTAGGGGACCTACGTTATCTTTTCATTGCTTGAAGTTGGCAAAATCTGATTTTGTTTTCAACTTGCCATCTCCCTCCCCCAACACAAATTAAGGCAGCACTGACAAGAAAAGCAAGACCAAGCTACTACACTCCCTGGTGTTAAAAGTCATAAACTGTTCTAGGCTCTTAATAAAACTGACCTCTTAAAGCTATCGCGTATATTTTTTATTTCATTGTTGTAGCTCACACTGTTGATAATGGTTTGAAAGGCCTGGACAGGATCAATAAGCTGACCCCATACTTTAGATCCGAGCTGATCCAAAATAACCATGAAACAATGCAGCGCTGGCCAGAAGGGGTCAGTGGAATCATCTGAAACATAACAGTAATATTGGGGAAGAGTTGAAATGTGAGTCCTGTACATTCTTAAGACTAAGCTGAAGTTTAAAGTAGTTGATTTTCATTGATCTTTTCTTAAATACTAATATAAAGATAAGTAACCTAGAAAGTTGCAACTATACTTTATAACCCAGAAAAAAGGATTAAAAAAAACAAATCAGCTTCTCTTATCTTTACAGTAAGACACTGCTCTTCATGCAGTCTTAAATCAGCAGGAACCTGGATAACTATTACTAACATTCCCCAACTCTGTGGAACTGATTATTCCACTGATTTTTGGAGTGCTGTTCTAAAAAGTGGGTGCAACTTACACACCTATGACAATTTATACTTCAACTTTTAAGCTAGAAGCAACTGGTTTTCCTTCAAGTGTGTTCTTCATTCTTCATATAAGATAGTATCATATCCTCAATGCACATATCAAGCTTAGAAAGATCATTTAAGATGCAGCCCTGGTCTTGAGCTCATGTGCCATTCCCAGACTACACCATGGCACACAGCCTACAAGAATAACCCAAGAGATACTAGTCTAAATCCTAAAATCCAAACCCCACCTGCAAAAGGGGTTCCCATCAACAGATGGATGGAAGAGTTAAATTGTAAGCAAGATGAAGCAATTCAGA